>CM046353.1:21253986-21693943 GCA_025403435.1 Artocarpus heterophyllus
TCCAGAGAAAAAATCTCCGCGAATCTTTTATTTTCCACCGGAGATTCTAAAGGATAAAGTCTCAGTTTTGATTCAAATAACTCAATAGAGAAGTTATCTAATCAAAACAAACTTTTTCAAGATAATCTCTAAGAAAATAAATCAATTCACGATAATTCTACAAGTTTATCTTGATCTAATTTATCCAAAATTAAATCAACCGATAAACAGACAAGAATTATCTGATCCAATAATTCAACAAGTTTATCTTAAATTAATTTTAATACAAAATTAATTCAACCAATAAACAGACATGAATTATTTGATTCTTACAAATTTTAAACCAATCTGATAATTCCGACATAAGTCACCAATTATTGAAAAAGCACGCCGTGTCGTTACAGGATTTTGTGAGCTAGTAAAGGGGACCAAAATAGACCTATAAAGTTCAAGCTCATGATAATTATGAAACCCAATATCCCAGATATACATTTCACAATTATCAACTCCAACACTACTCCACTAAAAGCTTGGAGCTGCACTCTCGAACTTTATAGAATTACGAAGCTCGTGTAGCTAAGTCTCTAGGACATATTAAAGTGTATCGTGTCCCCATATGATAATCCATAATCGGCTTAAGGACAAGTTTTGTCTTACCTTCCCGATTATTTTTATCTTACATTCCATTGCCTCACCATTAGAAAACTTACTATCCAAAGATAGTATACCATTCGGTTACACCTATGTATCCAAATGGTTGAGCGCTCCAGTTTTCCAATTACAGGACAACGCATATAAGAGGATATCATTACTCCTAAAGAGGAGCTATGGATTCCATATCTATGAATAACAATTCTACGCTATCAAGAGTCATGCCTCCAACGTACCGGCATGCATACCACTATACAGATGTTGGAGTCACCCATTGGTATATCAAAAGACACAAGTCGAGACAACGGGCCCACTATTCATCTCAAGATTAAGATATAATACAAGTGATTGTCTAAAGTGAATCGATTTGCCAAGACAAAATTAATAATCCAAATCAATTCACTTTATGTCCCGATCCAATACATCGTCACCTATGACAACGCGCCAATGTTTCTATTCACGGAATCCAACTTTGATGGCCAAGACAAACCATCTCCCAAAGGTGATATAGACATCATAACAATCTTTACATGAATAAAGTGCCCAACTTTATTCCCTCGATTGTGGATCATATGTTTTAGACCGTCACCTTAAGAATTGTGTCTTCTGCATAATCAGTCCATCATATGCCCAATTCTTAAAGTTTAGACTGACAGTCTCAGACTACTGTTTGCTTATCATACATTCAACAAATATGAACGTAAAGAGAGCAAGATTTGGTATATATAAATGAATAAATTCTTTATTGATAAAAATGTCTCCAAAAACGTATTACATTTTTACTCCTTAGGTAATACATGTCTAACACATGGCTCATCCACAATGTCTGGAAAATGATATGAATAAAATGACATTGGATGCCAAATGGATTAAGAACTCCGTTTGGAATGATATGATAGTATATGATGCCACACACAAGGATTGGGTTGTGCAGAGAGTAACCTTAGGAGTGGATCCCAAAACCCAACTTGGCCACTACAGTAGTGATTTAGTAGGCTTTGCACATAAAGAATAGCGATGTATGGTCTGAGATAATCACAGATGAGGAATTGTAAGCATGAATTTGATTAGTCACTTATGTTGGATTCTGATGATTACAAACGGAGAGATGTTAGTATGAATTTGTTTAATCTTTTATTATTTCTCCTAAATTGTGTTTAAATTTAGTTATTTTATTTATTTTATTTTATAAATAATGATTTTGAAACCTAAGTCTACTGAGTCTTTCGCTCTTGATTTTACTATTTTGTTTTAAATCTTCCCCCTCCTAGTGAATCATAGTACTCTACCGAGTAGGACACTGCTAATATTCTCACTTGGATCGTGAAACATTTGCCTTATCTGTTTTGTTTTTCAAGGCATGTAATAAGATGGACTGTGTTTACTTTTTTGTTGGAATGTGATTTGTATTATTTTTTATGTTTGTACTGTGTGTGCATCGTATGGGGTCTAGTGGGCCCAAACTGCTTTTTGATGAACTTTACGACTTTAAATTTTTTCCTGAGGTCATTTAAGAAATTTCACTTGCTAAATTTTAAAGGTTGGCAACATTTCAAAAAGGTTTAATATTTAGCACATTTTTATAAATTACCTAAAAATGATTTTCTTATTAATATTAAAATAATCGACGTGTTTAGCTAAACCTATTTAATTATTTTAATTAACCTGTCATGTCATTACCTATCACGTCATTAAAATAATGGACAAGATTTGGTATATAAATAATAAATAAATTCTTTATTGATAAAAATATCTTCAAAAACTTATTATATTTTTACTCCTTAGGGCATACATGTGTAACAATCTCCCACTTGCACTAAGTGAGTAAACATGACAAATCTCGCATCCTCGTAGCTTCCACATGCCTCTCGAAGACTCTCCTAGTAAGTGTCTTCTTAAATGGATCAGCCAAATTGTCCTCTGATGTGATCTTGCATACCGTGACATGCCCGCCCTCAATGAAGTCCTTTATCACATGATACTTCCAATCAATATGCTTACTCTTCTTGTTTAATCTTGGTTCCTTAGCATTAGCTACCGCCCCACTGTTATCACAGTACAGTGATACCACCTTATCCATACCAGGAACTACCTCAAGATCCCAAGAAACTTGCGGAGCCACACTGCTTTTTTTGAAGCATCACAGGCTGCCACATACTCGGCCTCCATCGTTGAATCCGAAGTGCAATCTTGCTTAGCACTTCTCCAACTGATGACATCGTCGCCCAAAGTAAACACAAAACCCCAAAGTCAATTTCCTAGAATGCAGACAAGATTGAAAATCTGAGTTAGTATATCCTAGAGGAGTCAGGTCCTCACTCGAATATACAAGCATATACCCTCGAGTCTTTCTTAGGTACTTGAAAATATACTTTATCGTAACCCAATGGTTCGGTCCTGGATCCGCCTAAAATCGACTTTCAATCTCGACCGCATAACTAATATCCGGTCGTGTGCAAAGCATGGCATACATGAGACTACCCACTGCCAAAGCATAAGGCACCTTCTTCATCTATTCTCTTTCTTCATAAGACTTTGGAGAGTCTTTCTTAGAAAGAGTAATTCTAGATCTCTATGGTTGCCTACCTTTCTTAAAATCCTGTATTGCAAACCTCCTGAGAATTTTATTTATGTAGCCAGCCTAGGACAAAGCTATAATTTTGTTCTTCCTATCCTAAAAGATCTGGATATCGAGAACAAAATTAGCCTCACCTAAGTCCTTCATGTCAAACTACTTGGTCAACCATAATTTGACCGATGACAATGCCCCAACGTCTTTGCCAATTAGTAGAATGTCATCTACATAAAGCAGTAGAAAAACCACCTTCCCATCCTTAATGTGTTTGTAAACACATGGCTCATCCTTAATGTCTTGATTACCTGATCAAATCTTATGTTCCAAGAACGAGAAGCCTGCTTAAGTCCATAAATTGACTTTAGTAGCTTACAAACCTGACCCTCTTGACCCGTGACCTTGAACCCGTTTGGTTGTTCCATATAAATGGACTCATCAAGATAGCCATTCAGAAAAGCCGTCTTAACATCCATCTGCCAAATCTCGTAGTCTAGAGCAGTAGCTATGGATAAGAGAATCTGGATAGACTTAAGCATAGCTACAGGCGAAAAGGTTTCCTCATAATCGATTCCTTCCTTTTGCGTATAACCCTTAGCTACCAGTCTAGCCTTAAAAGTTTTGACCTTTCCATCCACTCCTCTTTTCCTCTTATAGATCCACTTACACCCTATGGGTTTTACCCCTTTGGGAAGATCAACAAGCTCCCAGACCTGATTAGTCTCCATAGACTTCATCTCTGTGTTCATGGCCTCTGTCTAGAGTTTTGAATCAACATCCTCCATAACTTCTGCGTAGGTATAAGGCATCAAATATAGATTCTATCTTGAAATAGATATTGAATGAGTAGGATTAGACTTTTAGTATTTCAATAGCCAAACAAGCATGAAGGATCACTTATTATAGATTGATAGGTAATCTTAAAAAACAAATAACAAAAGAAAGAAAGAAGGAAAAGAAAATATTGATTGGTAGCTGTGATGTTCAAAATTCTCACATGCTCATTGACCAATGCATTGCATGATTTTATGATGATATGCATATAATTTATATGTTGATTATTCATTTAAAATGCATCATTATATTGACAGTGTGCATTAAATACTATGTTATGTATAATATATTATAATGTAAAAAGTTTCTCAAAGGTAGATTCAGTAAGTGTTATGATAGAAAGGAAGTTGTAATAATGGTGTTTAGGGATTACAATAGATTTAATGGATAAAGGAGCTCAATTATACCTATAAGGTACAAAATTGGTGGAAAACGGTCTTTTTTGACCTAAATGGAGAGTTTTGTCTAAGTTTTGTTAACAACAAGGATCCATTAATGATGTAAGATCTCTTATGATGATGATGTATAGTTATGAAAATAATAATGAGTGGAGGACATGAGTTGCATGCAAGTTTCTTGGTTAGAATACTCCAAAAATCCTAAATGACAAAATTTTCGATGTTTGGATTTTTGAGTCATGATTCGGTATTTGTTGGGTTGTATGTGGCTTAAGAATTTATTATTCCACGTTTGATAACTTATAGAAGAGTTCTAGAGGAAGAGATTAAGTTTTGATAACAAATAGTTAAGAACTCAAAGATGAAGTTTATAGTGTATCGAAATTTCAATGTGAGTATATGCACCAAATTTGTTAGGCAAAAAATGATTAGCCATGACATAATTTGTACTTGAGCTTTTGTATGAGTGTTTAACACCTCATTAAGGAGGTGAGTAGGCTGAATTAACAACATAAAGCTAACCAAGTTGAAATCACCTCATGGTAAAGTAATTTAAGGTGTGTTCCTTGTTGTTTAAAAAGCATATAAGCAACTAAGTGCCTTATTTATACCTAAAGACTCTAAGTCTGACTCTCCAAGCTCTGAAACTTCATTGGCACATCCATTTTTTGAGAGAAAAAGAAAATTTCTTGGTGGTTTGTCAAGTTTTGGGTGCCTAATAGCAAGAAAGACCTAAACGAGTCAAGGTAAGGGGTTGTTTTAGTTTATAGGACATTTGGTGTTAGTTTAGAAGGTTTTCCTTTGAGTTTTGATGAGATATTTGAGCCTAATGACCTCTAATATGTCAAAAACATCCCTACAAAAAGGTTTAAGCAAATTCAATTGGGAAGTGGTGGTTTCAAGTTCGTTTTTGGTGGCTATCTATAATCAGGTAAATTTTCAAAGTGCTTTAGGTTTTGTTTTTGTTCCCTAGGCTAGAAGGCTCCTTTGAAGCTGAAATTTTGAGGATATGTTCATTTATATGTTTTTAAATTCTTGTAAAATAGTTTTAACAAATTCAATTTGGTTTGGGAGTTATAGGCTTAAAACTAAACCCGGTTCCTGATATGTATTGATGTGGTGGTTTGTGATGGTTTTCATATTTTGTGAATTTAAATTTATCCATAGCTTGGAAACAGGTGTTTCAAGGTATAGTTAAGCTTTGGGAAGTCTTAAAATATAGGGAAAACTATGGCAAAATTTTTAGAATAAAGTTTGAATCATTTCGGACCAAAATGAACCAAATGGAGGTTAAAACGGTTTCCCCCAGGCTAGCTGGCTGCGCTAGGCCAGTAGCTTGTGCATAAAGCCTACACACAGGGCCTGCATGCAGCCTGTATGGGTAACCCATGTGTGTGGGTGGCCCTACCTCGACTAGCCTTTGGCTAGCCTTCGACCAGACTAGGCTAAATGGCCTAGTCAACTGTTTTTGGGCCCTCGAAGTCCCTTTTTGATGTCATTTGAAGCATTTGAGATTTGAAAACATCTATTTTCATTAATATTACCTAAAATAAATATTTAAAATACTAAAATGAGCTCCTTAATGTTTGATTATTAGTTATTGTAGGATTGGTGGTAATGTAAGTAGAAATTTTTAATCTTTCATAGGTGTGAAGTACCTGACCCCACAAGAGCTTAATTGACAGTCTCATTAAGTAAAGTAAGTAGAATTTCACCTATATCACCATAATTGTTATGCATTTAATCTTGTGACTTGATATGTGAAAGTTATGTGCATTACACTACATTTTGTGATTCAAAAATATGCCAACATGTAAAGAATTATGAAAAATGTGAAATTGATTATACTGGTAAGCTATGATGGGACTCTAAGCATTTGATACGCAATGATGTAAAACTTTTAAGCATCAGGGATGCAATGATTAGGCATCTGGGATGCCATGTGAGACGTTAAGCGTCTAGGATGCCAATGATTTAAGCATTTGAGGTGTAATACTCCCCCTCCATGAAACACTAAACAGTGTGCATAGTATGTTAAGAGTATAAAAGATACAGTGAAGAGTAAATGAAATGAAAGAATGATAACGTGAAAAGTTAAAGGCCAAACATATATTAATTGAGCTCATTCACTTAAATGCTACTCATGCTTGCATAATTCTACTTTCTAGGCATTAGCTCAATCATTTTAATGCTGATGCAAATGAAGGCATGTCTTAGCACTAGCTAAGGACTAGATGGCTAGCTAGCACACTCCCGATGCTCGAAGCTAATGTATACGGATTATCTGACCTGTTATTTTATGGTCTTATTGTATATGCATTTTGGTGAGCCAGAGGGACCGTATGTGGTACATGGCTAAGCCTACTTTCGAGAGATGTATTTTATTGTATATATTTGGCCAGCCTTTTGGGGTGTATTACATATGTTTTGATATCCTCACTAATTAAAACTTTTTAAAAAGTTCAAATTTGCTCATATTTTTATACTTCTTTTGAATGGCATATTAAGGTTAACATAAGTAAAAAGGTAAGATGTAACACTAATTAATGTAACTAGATAGGTCTTTTAGGATTATGTTAGGTGTGTGTTACAGTAGCCTATAGCTTAAAAGAGTAAAAGAATGTTTTATAATATTTTGCTCAACCCTGATATTGAGAGGGGAGGGTTTACAAAGAAAATCAAACTATATGAAATTAAGGGCTGTTGACATTACTTTGTGAGGTTGCTTTTGTTTTAAAGGAGTGTTAAGTTCTAACAAGTTCTTTCAATTTGCTATTGCATTTATAGCTAAACTAGTGTTTATTTTACATATGTAGCGAAGACAGGGGATGTGCAAAATTAGCAACCCATGGATTCCAAAAGTAGCTAAAATAGTGGGCATGTGTGTTAGGATAGATGCTCTCAAAACATATGATATTTTACAAAAGACATACTTATAAATAAATAAAGGGAATTTTTGGTGGTATTTGTATGCATATATTTTGAATAATTTATAAATATCATTAAAATTCAATAATTATCTATGTTAACTTAAATATTGCATATAAGTGTTATATATAATAGAGTAATATTTAAGGATGACAATTTAATGGGTCGGTAACATACAATTAAATTTAATTAAAGTATAAAATCTTTAATTGAGCATTACTAATGTAAGTCATTTCCATCAATGGAATGGTTTTATTCTAACCACTAATGTAGCGAGTCATTAAATGAGTGCACTATACATAATGAGATTATGTAGGAATAGTATGATGTAATATGAACAACTAATAGTTTCTGTTAAATATAGCAAGTTCTTAACACATTGACCAGTGGTCACATCCAAAAATGATTTTAATCTTGAGTTAGTAGCAGACGGATATCCAAACAATATTTTCATGCAATTCTATCATATCACATGAACGTAAATATTTGCAACCATAAAAATATACTTTCATAATCAAAGTAATAACACAATAATTTATATTTCGTGACAATATAACATGCATATGTATTCACGTCTCAGAAGAATGATTTTCCAAACATATTCATCAAAAAAACCATACTTATCAATCATAAAAATTTATAACAATCAAAACCATTCAACCATACCTTTAATTCTTAAACTTTCACTTAAACAAACACAAAGTCTTGCATATAAAATTTCAAGAATGAATTTCTTCTTCAATGGCTTAAAAGGAAGTATGATGAGTGATGAATGTCGGCGCTAGATTAGACAGATGATTGAGGCTTTCTTGAAGAATATTTTTCTGAGTAGTAATGGATCATTATCAACGTGTATTTGAGAGGAGAAAAGGAAGAAAATAAGGGGAAATGTAAAGTCTTTGTGGCTTATAGATATATTTTTAGGTTTTAGTATGTACGATGAAAACCCTAGTTTAATTTTAAAATCATCCAAATTAATTTAAAAATAAAATCTTAGGTCAGTTTCCTAATATTGGATGACTAGGAATTGAATTAATAGGTCAAAATTGGTTAAAAATCAAACTGGCTAAGTTTAGAGCTTGAAATCTGAGTGAAATGAGTGAAAAAAGTCAAAATCAGCTCACTGGGTTGCTGCAACACAGATTTCAAGCACTATAGAATCCTGAAATTAATTGTTTTGATCATATATTGAGCTCCCAAACTCAGAATTGATCCCCTTTTCTTGCATTATTAATCATTTCAATGTAGTTATACCTATATAAACATATTCTTGTAATCAAATGTTATAAATTCATAGAAATTATATTTTTTCTCACACAACATTAAACTGTATAATTTTGGCATGAACATTTAGAGCACATCGATCTCACGTGGCCATCATCTATATCATAACTAGATAAAAACATTAGTTACTAAACATAAATTTCATAAAATAAAATATTATCATGCATACTCGTTAATTTCCTCATTTAAATGTTAAAAAATGGGCAGTGTTACAACTCTCTCCGCTTTATTTTGTCCTCAAAACTCAAAATAATTGCATAAACTTGGCCCTAATATCATCTTTTCACTACCACGTAGCCTCCTTTACTACGTGGTTATGCTATAGTGCTTTAACTAATGTGATTTTATTAGTCCTTAAACCCTTGGTCACAATCTCATGTCCTATTTTCCATATAGTTTTTTGATCTCTTGATTTCGCAATAACACATGACTAGATGGATGTTTTCATTCCCTAATATCTTTCTTTTCCATGAAAGTCCTATATCAACTTAGTCTTATAGCTTGCATTCTCACAAACTTACTTCTTCTTTTTTTCTTTTATGGGCTTAAAGATGTGGACATGGCATACACTTCTTTAGCATATGAACATGAAAAACTTTGCATAAAGATCTACGATATCACATTCTCCCCTCCTGTAACTATTCTGTCTTCAAAATATGTGTAGTAATAAATATGTATAGAGATTTTTAGTCCTCTTTTGTAGCATCCTTTCACATGAAAATTTTATCAAAATCATGTCTAAATAAAGTTGTCAAACATCCAACAACAATATCATATGTAATGTTGAACTCTCTTTGTGTCTTTTTATGTTTCTCTTTCTTTTACCTTTGATAAAAGTATGCATCTAAGCGCGAAGGTCATTCTGTTATTTTTCTTTTTGTCTCGTTATCTATCAAGTATGTAAACTTGTCTTCTATCATATGCCAAGGGAGAATCGTACTTGACAAACTCATTACTCCATATATGCAAATAATTTTAAAATATGCATATTTAACTTCACGATATAGAAAAACATCACGTGATCTAATAAATATACTGGTACATCTTCTTATTTGTTAAATAACCAATCTTGTTTATAACATTGAAATTACACCATACTTGAAATTTGACAATGTTTTCTTCAAAAATCATAATAGATCTTATAATAGATCTTTTAGACATTCTTTTGGAAAAAAATTCATGTATCACCATGCAAATGTATGTGTCTACTCCATCTCTTCATTCAGTAATTTCTTAACCAATGTCCTTTAAAAGAAAATAACAATATCATGTTTAATCTTTAACCTCCCGTATAAATATTCCTAGAATACATCGTCTCTCTTTTTATTTCGCATTGACGTCTCTACTAATTTCAAAGTCATCCATAAAAAAATTACTATATGTTACCATTCAATTTGCTAAAACATTGTCATAAATAATTTTCTCCCAAACTAAGTCATCAATTTAATAGACTAGACCTCAATCTTCACCAAGCCTTAAAGATTCATATAGTCAATCCTATTAATAAAATATCCCTGTGATGGCCTGGCTTCCCGAGCTATTAAGTAACTTACTTAAGCTTCATTTCTTAGTCCTAATCTTACTAACTAGTAAGAAAATGCAGAGCAAAATTTTTTTTCTTAAAATCATACTTTAAACTGTTATAACTTTTGTTGTAACATAAACTTTAATAGAATAGTAATTTCAAAACATTTACTCATACTTTAATAATTATAGACTTATTCAATATCGCGAAAAATAGTTGTAGCAGTATCCATAACCCAATCTTCACATTCATTCCACCACCTTGCCAACCTTATGTAACATTCAGAATGTCTTTCTACATTGCCTCCTAAAACATGAAGGAGATTTATTGAGCTTTTGCTCAATAAGCTGAAACATATGTCACAAAACATTTCTTGTAAAACATTTTCTTAAAATGACTTTCGTAAACATTTTCATAAAATGTTTCTCATAAAACCTCTATCCTAAAACATTTTCATAAAATGTTTTCTCATTAAACATTTCTCATAAAACCTTTACCATAAAACATTTTCATCAAACGTTTTTTGTGTATACTTTTTTTCCTAAAACATTTTCATGAACATTTCTTATAAAACTTTCTCGTAAACCCTCATAAAACATTTGATATAAAACATATCTCATCAACATTTTTTCATAAAATGTTTTAACATAAAACATTTCCTCATAAATATTTTCTATAAAATGTTCATTATAAACTTCATTTTCATTTTACCTTTGTTAAATTTTGGGCTCGAGTATACGTACCGAATGTGCAAGACCAATGAACAATGAGGTCATAACTTAACTTTACTTAACTTTTCTTAAACCTTCCCTCAAGCAGGGACCTACACGTTCCTGATCTACTCCTTAGGTTTGGAGGCTTAAACTTGAACTTTGAATATCTCACATCAAGGAGGTCGATATGACACTTCTTTATCTTTTCTCACATGTTTGGATTATCAACCATGTAATCTCAGTGAACATTCTTCATGCCATGACTTAACATTTAACTTAATAGCATATCAAACATTCATCATTTCTTGATAAGCATAACAAACATCTTTCAATCAAACTTCAAGCATTAAAAATCATATCCTCACATCATAAGTGAGGTTAGAGCATATTTCAAAATTTCAAACATATATATAGTATTTGAAAATTATTTTCTTCATGCCATAGGTGAGATTTTAGGCTTACTAGGATTCCGCTCTAGCACTTCCAACTTAATTCTTTCTTTTTACAAGTTCGCCCTATATCTAGTTAAAGCGATACTTGATTACTAGTATAAATCTTCATCTCGATTTGTTTCTACATTTCATAACTTAGAAAAACTATTGTCAGATCATAAGTCCAGTCATATGGTTTTACACTTAACATTGTGTAGAACATTTCTCACTTAAGAATGTTAAGCAAATTCAAAGAACTCAGGGCTCATTTTTAAAATCGTACTGAAAAAACTTTGTAATTAATTCCCGTAAACTTTGTATGTCAAATTCTGTGTGGAATTATTAAAATCTCATTTCACAAACTCTATCAGTTTTGATGAGATCTATAACTTTTGTATTTTGACTTTTCCAAAATTAAACATCTTGAAGGATTTTTGGCCACTTTTCAAAACAGACAAATTTGAAAACCATCCTTTTCTACTTGATCCGATTAGAATTCGAGGAAGATTTCTTCACAAAAATTATTCATCTTAAAGGTTCCAATAAAACTTATGGTGAGCTCAGAGACTAATTCACCTTCTAAGCATCTCCAAAATATAAATCTTTGAAATTTGTTGTACACTCTGTTACAATAAAAGGGCAACGGTTTAACTCATTAAGCGTACTTGTCATTGTTTATGTTTCAAATTTCATACTTTAAGTGTTTTATCTATACACAGCCTATAATATCCCCTTACTTGACATAGCGTATAAGCACTTTTGAAAACCGTTCTAGTTTCCATTTTAATTTCTATCAAAGTTTCTTTTACAACAAAATCTATGACAAATTCACTGTTCTCATGTTTACAAAACCGTTTTCAACCTTTTTAGCATATCTTCAAACACATAAATTACAAACAATCATACCATATAATTTTCCTTTCATATGATAGTCCATAACATTTTTCAAACACTTGGTATGCATGACTAATTAAAACATAATTTAACTTAAAGTTTGTGTTTAAAAGTTTCCAAAAGACTTGTATCCTCTTCAATGATCGTAAACCTCTTATTTTCTATTAAAAAACAAATTCAAAACACACTTTAGCTATACTTAAAGTAGCTTGAAATTCCATTAAACATACTTAAGGTAAGTTAGGGTTTTTACCTCAAAACTTTTGAGATCTTCTCCAAAATGGTAAACCTTGTTTCTAAGAATGATTTGGACTTTTGAACAATCAAAATCTTGAGAGAAACTAGCTTAGAGGGGGTGGAGTTCATGGAGGAAAAAGATGGAGAAAATGAACCAAACTTTATTACAATTTGGCTCATGGCAACTTATAGGCTCATCTAGTGGCAAAATTGTAAATAAAAAGTTCTGGTTTCCTCCCTATTTTTAGGCCCATGAAATTATCAAGAATAGTATGGAATTTTCCATACTTTTGAAGAAGAAAAGACAAACTTTTCCTTTGACTTTTGCAGTCCAAATTTATTTTGTGTAAAAGTTTTCTTATACCGTCACTGTCCTCCCTACAACCTTCCACTAGCTTCCACATTCTTCTAAGATTATCTGGCTTTTTATTTAGTTTAATTCCTATATTGTATTATTTTATTCAATTTAACACCTATATTGTATTTCCATTGTAGAATATGTTACGACAGATTCTTTGATAGTTTTATTTATAGCTTTCTTTTCCCTCGTTCGTCATCTAACGTTCATCTTAATAACATTACAAATTTACTTCATGAATATTTGTCATAAAATTTGAATTTAACAAAAATCCTTGTGACATAAAATTGCTTGCAATAAATCTTAAATATTACATACATAATACACTAAAAATTTCTCATGTGTTACAATCCCTCACTTAAAACAAGAACTTTCTATAGTGATCTCCAATGTGATCTTGCAAAATTTCTTCATTAACAATATAGAATTCTCAGACTTGTTTAATAAAAATATGTTACTATCATTATATTTTTCTTCAGTTACTTATCATTCATCAACTTCTCAATAAACATTCTCTATAAGAAAAGTAATATAGTCAAATAATTAACCACGTGTCATCACACTTCTTGCTTATCAACTACTCTACCATATATAAATAATGAGACAAAGATCACTTCTTACTCTAAATAACACAAGTCTATGTTTTATCGACTAGTAAGATAATTAAAATGTAGTTATAGAAAATATAACTCAACATCTATATATTAGAAGATTAATAGCATTTATACTTACTTGGAGGACTTGAAACTAGTATGTGGCGATGTGCATTATAAAGGGAAACTACTCTGATACCATTACTGTAATGCCCCCTTACATGCTCCATAGGGAATGTCACTCTTATTGTTAAACTTAATATTTACCGATAAGAAGTTCAAAATGTTCAATAACACTTAGAGAAAAATCCTAGGAAAAGCATCCTTTTTTTTTTTTTTTTGCAAAACTACTTATTGAATTTACTTCACTCTCCTTGGTTAGCCAAACGGATCACCTAAAGCATTCAAATAATCGACCACCTGTAGAAAAGTTAGTTTACAAAAGCAAACATTTAACAAATATAAACTCACACATATAATGCAAGCAGTCTTAATTTCTATAAAATAATTAATTTGGACTAGTTACGATAAAATAAAACTAAAAATCTAAAATGCGTATTACATTCAATAAAAATACATTCAAAAGAGCATATCACAAATAGAATTGAGTCTCAAACAAGCAAAAGTACGAAACATAATCATTCAAATATTGTTTGAGCTTAATTTCTTTTGTGGCATGACTCCATTTCTAATCTAACACTTTTTTTATACACACCCGTCCTTGTCTTCCATCTTAGTTAGACTGCCTCTTATCCTTATTTGCAACATGGTATATACGAAGTAAGCATAAACTAAGTAAGTATATTTTTCTAGCTAATAGTTTAAAGCATTTCATAAAGCTTTGCGTAAAAACATAATCTAACATAATAGCTGATGAGGCCGTAAAAGTGTACATTTTACAATGCTTAAATAATTTATTTATGCTTTTATTTCTCATTAAATCCTTCAATTATAGCATTTGTGTGATAATTAGTATTTTAGTGTGTTTATATGAAAACATGTTTAAAAATATTTTTTAAGTGTGTTTTTATATTTCATAATATTTTTAGTAATTTTTAGAATAATCTCTGTGTAATTTATAATTAATTAGTTTGTAAATAATTAAAACCACAAAAATAAGGTTGTGTGATTTTATTTTGAGTCTTAAATGCTTGTAAATTAGTTTTACGTTTGTAAATATATTCTATAATATTTCTAGTAATTTCTAAAAATAATCTTAAGTCTTAAATGGCATATCTGTTAAGGTTTGTTAATTTTAGTAATTTTTATCTATTTTTAGTAATTTTTGTGTGTTTTATTATAAAATAAATATTTAAAAAATTGTGTTTGTAAAATAATTAATTTTAGTTTGTTTATTTTATTTTAGATTTAAAATCTACAAGAAAAATAGAGAAAAAAGGCATGAAAATGGGCGAAAATGGACATTAAATGCTCAAGGAATAAAAAAATAAAAAAGATGACACATGGCAGCTCTAGAATGTGCCATTTTTATACATCCTTTTGCTGCACTGCACTAGGTTATGCAGCACATCTTGCATAGTAAACACCTGATTTAGGCATGAAAAGAAAGAAAAAAATGAAAAAAAATAAATAAATATGATACAAAAAAACGTGGGTCGTTGGTAAAGTTTATTCAAAAAATTCTACATCACTCAATTTGTATCCTACTCATATTCAACCTAAAGATAACCTAATAAAATAATAAAAATAATAGTCGATTTTCCTCTACTATGAATACCCTCTTTCCCTTCAATGTAACCCATACCATTCTTTATATTTTGGAGTAAATTCTCTTTTTTCTCTCTTCTTAGGCTAGTTTTTTTCTAAATTTTGGTTTTATGTTATTGTAAAATATTTCTAGTTTCTATGTTGTAAAATAATTATGCTTAGTAAAAATATGTGTGTATCTACTATCAATATGACTTTTTAAATTTCCTTGTGTTGAGGAGAGAGGGGGATATTTTGGCAAAATTAAGGTAAATATTTGTAGTTTTTCAGAGTTTTTGAAGTTTTAATAATGTCAAAATCATTTTTAGAAAGCTTAAGATTTTCATATTAAATTGGCTAAAACTGTTACAAAATTAAGTTTTGATTTATCATAGACATAGGCTGGCATGGGTAATGGTTAGGCACACTTTAATCATTCGTAAACAAGGAATGGCACAGAAAATAGTTAACTGTAATTTTTGTTGGTAATTTTAGTTAATTAATTGTGAAACATATATATTTACTAAAATAAGTTTTTGGCGCATTATAGACATGAATTTGTTGGAAAACGAGCACGCAGCAGAATTTTAAAAAAAAAATTGAATCAGAGTATTTTCTAAAACACAAGTTGTTAGACATGATGCTCTAAGGAGTAAAAATGTAATAAGTTTTTAGAGACATTTTTATCAATAAAGAATTTATTCAATGTTTATATACCAAATCTTGTCCTCTTTACGTTCATATTTGTTGAATGTATGTTAAGCAAACAATAGTCTGAGACTGTCGATCTAAACCTTAAGAATTGGGCATATGATGGATAGATTATGCGGAAAATATGATTCTTAAGGTGATGGTCTAAATCATAAGATCCGCAATCGAGGGAATAAAGTTGGGTGCTTTATTCATGTAAAGATTGTTATATTGTCTATATTTCTATTGAGAGATAGTTTGTCTTGGCCATCGGAGGTGGACTCCGTGAATAGAAACATTGACACATTGTCATAGGTGACGATGTGTTAGATCGAAACATAAAGTGAATTGATTTGGATTAATAATTTTATGTTGACAAATCAATTCACTTTAGATAATCATTTGTATTGTATCTTAATCTGGAGATGAATAGTGGGCTTGTTATCTTGACTTGTGTCTTTTTATGTACCAAAGGGTAATACCCACATCTTAATAGTGGCATGCATTCCGGTACATTGTAGGCATGACTCTTGATAGCGTAGACTTGTTATTCATAAATATGGAATCCATAGCTCCTCTTTAGGAGTAATTATATCCTTTTATATGCGTTATCCTGTAATTGGAAAACTAGAGCGCTCAACCATTTGGATACATTTATACTGTCTTTGGATGGTAAGTTTTCTAATGGTGAGATAATGGAACGTAAGATAAAAATAATCGAGAAGGTAAGACAGAACTTGTCCTTAAGCCGATTATGGATAATCATATGAGGATACAATACACTATGATATGTCATGGAGACTTAGGTATACGGGCTTCGTAATTCTATGTAGTTCGAGAGTACAGCTCCAAGCTTTTAGTGGAGTAGCGTTGGAGTTGATAATTATGAAATGTATATCTGAGATATTGGGTTTCGTAATTATCGAGAGCTTGAACTACATAGGTCCATTTAGTCCCCTTTGCTAGCTCACAAAATCTTGTAACGATACGACATGCTTTTCCAATAATTGGTGACTTATGTCAGATTTATTAGATTGGTTAAAATTTAGAAGAATCAGATAATTCAAGTATGTTTATCGGTTGAATTAATTTTATGATAAAATTAATTTAAGATAAACTTGTTGAATTATTGGGATCAGATAATTCTTATCTGTTTATCGGTTGATTTAATTTTGAATAAATTAGATCAAGATAGACTTATAGTATTATTAGGAATTCATTTATTTTCCTAGAAATTATCTAGATAAAGTTGTTTTAATTAGATAACTTCTCTATTGGGTTATTTGAATTAAAACTAAGACTTTATCCTATAGAATCTCAGGTGGAAAATAAAAGATTCGCTGAGATTTTTTTTGGCAGTTCAACATGCCGATCCACTTGTTCGGCCTGCCGATGGGGCTGTTCAGCCTGTCGATTATTCTGATCGGCCTGCCGATGAGCAAAGGATAAGATCACGCGTTTTTAAGCGGATCTTATTAGATATTCATTCGAATTTGATTCTGATCCGAATTTTGAGACCTAATCTGATAAGGACTGACCCTGAGATCAACCTCTATAAATAGGGAGTAAGTCTTAAGAGTTACTTAGATCAATTAAGAGATTACGAGTGATACTCTGCTTGTGAGAATCTGAAACTCCCTAAAAGCTTTTGTTCACAAATCACGAACACTAGCTTTAGGTTCTCTCAATTGGTTGGAAAGAGAGTCACCTAGTGGAAGAGCTGTACGTGTGAGCCCACACTCACTCCGGTCGTAGATAGAGAATAGCAAAGAAGACCAGTTGGTTGAGGCTCTTCTATAACGTTACTTCTCTTCACGTTTTGCAAGGGTTCTTCAGCAATCAAAAGGTTAGTAAGATCTGGTTAATTTATGCATATAGCATGTCAAACTTGTGTTTTAGAAAATACTCTGATGTAAAATTTTTAAAATTCCACTGCGTACTTTTTTTCCAACACAAGTTTGACATGTTACATACATAAATTAATGACAAATCTTACTAACCTTTGTAAACAGAAGAACACAAGCAATCAATGAAGAGAAAAGTGTTCTAGAAGAGTCTCAACCAACTGGTCTTCCCGAGATTCTTTAGATAGAGCCTCAGTTTTAATTCAAATAACCCAATAAAAAAGTTATTGATCAAAACAGCCATATTTGGATAATCTCATAGAAAATAAATATTCACAATAATTCAACATGTTTATCTTGAATTAATTCAACCAATAAATAAACATGAATTGTCTGATTCTATCAAATTTCAGCCAATCTAATAATTTAACATAAGTTACTAATTTATTGAAAAAGTACACTATATCGTTATAGAAATTATTATGAGCTAGCAAAATGGGACCTGATGGACCTATATAGTTTAAGCTCTGATAATTATAAAATACAATACCCCAGATATATATTTTATAATTATCAACTCTAACGCTACTCCATTAAAAGCTTAGAACTGCTCATGAAATATATAAAACTACAAAGATCCAAATAAGCTAAGTATCCATAACATATCATAATGTGTCATATCCCCATAGGATATTCATAATCGGCTTAAGGATTAATTCTGTTTTACTTTCTCGATTATTTTTATCTTACGTTCCATTATCTCACCATTAGAAAATTTACTATCTAAAAACAATATACCATTCGGTTATACTTATGCATCTAAATGGTCAAGTGCTCTAGTCTTTCAATTACATGATAACGCATATAAGAGAATATCATTAACTCTATAAAAAGAGCTATGGATTCTATATCTATAAATAACAAGTCTACACTATCAAAAGTCATGTCTCCAACGTATCAGTATGTGTACCATCATAAAGTCAAGATGTCATCCTTTGATACATCAAAAGACATAATTCAAGATAACAGGCTCATTAGTCATTTCAAGATTAAGACACAACACTATGATTGTCTAAAGTGAATTGATTTGCATAGACAAAATTGTTAATCCAAATCAATTCAACTTTATGCCTTGATCTAATACATCATCACCTATGACAATACACCAATGTTTCTACTATTTAAGTCCCACTTCGATGGCCAAGACAAGCCATTTCCTATTAAGGATGTAGACAACATAACAATCTTAGCATGAATAAAACGCCCAACTGTATTCCCTCAATTGCGAATCTTATGATTTAGACCATCACCTTTAGAATCATGTCTTCCGCATAATCTATCCATCATATGCATGATTCTTAACGGTTTAGACTGACAGTCTTAAGCTTTTGTTTGCTTATCATACATTCAACAAATATGAATGTAAAGAAGATAACATTTGGTATATGAACAATAAATGAAGTCATTAATGATAAAAATCTTCAAAAACATATTATGACATTTTACTCCTTAGGACATCATGTCTAATAGAATTAGCACATTAAATGCTTAGTAATTCTTGATTTATTATAGACAAAGGATGGCATACTACATACTTAAACCTTTTTAATAAATAATTTTAGAAAAACTAGAACATATTTAGATTAATTGCCAGAATTGAACCTTTAATCCTTAGTATTTGTTAAAATTGCTATTTCTTTTAAAATTAATTACACTTATAGTTAAACTTCAATCTTCTAAGTTAAATTTTACTTATTAAAGTTCCATTTACTATTCAAATTTAAGTTACATTTCTTGTTATTGAAATTTCAAAAATCACAAAAAAATCTAAAAAATTAAGATCCATATTGCATTTTTTAGGATCATTAACATTAATATTTTATTAGATTTGTTAATAAATCAAAAACTATTTTTAGTGCCTCTCTAAACAAAAATTTCAATTTTATTCCACATTCAGATTAAAACTTAAATGTATATCCAAACGTCAATTCGGATAACAATTTAAATTACTAATTCAAATTCTAATTCAAATCACACAATTCAAATCAAATCATTGATTCAAATCCATTTACCAAACAAACCCTAAAATAACGATAATGGACTTTTGTTGTTTCATTTTCTTTGCTAAGGAAAAAACTTGTAAAAATAAATAATTCAACCTTAACTTTCTTAAAAATAAAAAGACAGATTTAGTTTTTTTTTTTTTTAAAGAAACCTTCCTCTTAGAATCATTCAAAAAAAGAATAATAATTACAAGCTTTATCTTTTTTTTTAAATGAGGAAAAATAATTTTTGGATAGGACACAATACATTTTATTATTCAACATTAACAATACCCCTTTTTTAAGAAATAATAAAATTATGTCAAAACTTCAACTGAATGCAAATATGACATTCTAAAATCGTGCAATACCCATAAAAAGTATCTTTTTTCTTTTTTTTGGGATAATATCTTGTTTTTGGAAAATAATAATCTCCCCCTTCTTTTTTTTTTTTTTCGAAAAATAATGTAATGACATCTCTTTAAATGTTTTCTCAAAAAAAAAAAAAAAAAAAACTCCCTTAAAATGTTGCAATGACCCACACGCCTGCGGGCCACTCTTACCAGAGCCACATCTACACATTTTTCTGAAAGGACGTATTGACCCATTCGGGCGCTAATGATACGGGGATTTGTAAAAATGATTTTTTAGAAAAAGTTTTTTTAGTCAATTTTTGACATAAAAAAAAATTTTTTTAGACATTAAAATAATTTTTGTTTTTTTTTATCTTCTTGAGATTTTTTATTTTATTATAGCTATTTTTTTTAAATTAAGATAATTTATCTGTACTAAAAAAACGTATTTTTTGATTTAAAAAAAAAAAACCATTTCTTCGATTCAAATTTTTTTTTTTTTTGGCCCTTTCTCCAAATTCTTCCATGAGTGATGAACTGAAAGTTTAAACGCTACACCGAAAGCGCTCAAACCGTCGCTTGCCTCAAATTCCATTCAATTCTCTCTCCTTCTCCCCCATTTCTTGTTCCTTTTCAGTTTTCCCGTTTCCATTTCACCAAAAAAAAAAAAATCTCCAAACTTTTCTCACTTCCCAATTCGAAACCCCCCTCTCTCTTAGGGTTTCTCGTCCTGTTCTTTTTCTGAATTCCGTATCCAGAAACTCCAGAATTCGGCAGTTGTGGAGAGAAAGAAAGCAGCAAAATGTCGGCTTCGACAGTGTCGATTACGGCGAATCCGGCGACTCGCCGGAGGTCGGTGGTCGCGACGGAGAAGAAGTCGAGCGTCCAGCTAGCCGTGGCGGAGCCCCAATCCAAGGTGGCTGATGATAAATCAATGGCTGCGAATGACAGAGATCTGAGCAATCACTCGATCAGAGGGGACGCCGTTTTGGAAAGGTCTTCCAGAGAAGCCGTGCCAATCAAGAAAACCGCCGCGACCTCCACGGTTTCCCCGCCGGCGAATCGCCGGAGCCAAAAGGCCGACGCGCCTCCGAAGCCGCGTTGGTTGACTGTCCTCAGTGTCTTCACGAAGAACTTTGTGCTTCTGGTTCTGCTTGTCGGATTGGTTCAGATGGTGAGAAGGCTTGCCTTGCGATCCGCAGAGAGAGGCGGTCCCTTCGCGTATTCGGACTTTGAGGAAAGGGTTGCGGACGCAGAAAATCTTGTAAAAACGACGGCAAGGATGATTCAGGTTCAGGTTGAGGCCGTGGATCGGAAGATCGATAGCGAAGTCGGAGGATTGAGAGAAGAAGTTGGGAAGAAGATTGAGGAGAAAAGTGTTTTTCTTGATAGCCAATTGAAAGAGTTGGGGGCTAAAAGTGAAGGAATAGAGAGGTCGCTTGGGGAGTTTAAAGATATGAATCGGATATCTAGAGAGGAATTTGAGAAAATTTATGAAGATTTTAAGAAGGCGAGGAGCTACGAGTTTGGTGGTGATGGTGTGGCGAATTTGAATGATATTAGGGCATACGCAAGGGATGTGGTGTTGAAGGAGATTGAGAAGCACGCGGCGGATGGGCTCGGTCGTGTGGATTATGCTCTTGCTACCAGTGGAGCTGTGGTTTCGAAGCACTCGGAGCCCTTCTTGAAGGGGAAGGGAAGTAAATTGTTTGCGATGAGCGCGAGAAATGGAGTTCACAACGACGCTGAAAAGATGTTGAAACCGAGTTTTGGAGAACCGGGACAGTGTTTTCCGTTGAAGGGGAGCAGTGGGTTTGTGGAGATTAAGCTGAGAACGGCTATCATCCCAGAAGCTATTACCTTGGAACATGTAGCTAAGGTGATGTTCTCTTTCAGTGCCATGTTAGCTACATTGCATTTACAAATTATTGTCTTTGGATCTGCATGCTTTATTTCTTATCATTCCTTGTGTTTTCTGCTGTTGTATAAGGTTAAAGATTGAATAGTTAGACTTGTATTCTCGAATCAATAAATCTGCTGTCTAAACATACCACGCACTAGAAGTGATATGATAGAATCTCTTGTTTACATTTTGTCATTCAAGAATCTACTGATAATGATTGAAATATGGTTTCTGGCATGTTGATCTGTTCTGAGTACAATTATGAGTAGTGCGTTTGCTATATGATTCAAGGGTTTGCTACTTTCTAGATTAGTTTAAAATTTCCTGGATTGAGGTTTGTGCTTGATATGATATTCAACTATGGACGAGTCTGTCTTTATCTTATTTGTCAAAATGGTTTATGACATGTTGGAATTTCAGCTATGCCCGCAGATGGCTTTCTGTCTATGAATTGAAGTTAGAATGGTCTATTCGTGAGCATGAAGGCTGTAATAGAAACTGGGTATTGTACCTATGACTCTTGTAACAAAGGCCTGACAAAGTTATGCGAGTATCTGTTTGATTTTAAGGCAGTTCTTTCCTTCATTCGCTAGCCCAGCAGGCTTGACTTGCCTTGCTCCAATCAATATAGTTGACCTGCAATTTGACAAGGTTTTTTTATTTGATGGAATATTGGGCATTGTTCTTTTACAAAAGAATGAATTTATTATTTCAAACAAATACTTAGAAGGTGTAATTTGCTTATGTCAGGCAGTTTTTTATCTGCAACAAATACTTAGAAGGTGTAATTTGCTTATGTCAGTCAACTTGCCTACGTTTACTTGTGTCACAGTATTTTGAGTTTACTTTAGTCTTAGGATTGTGTCATGGTTTAAAAAGGTGCACGCTTACTCAATGCTTCAAAGCTTAGGCTTTGGATTGCCCGACTGAGGCTTACCCTTTTTTGGCTGAGGCGTATGCTAGGCTGATGTGGCGTAAGCCTCTTAGAGCCTCAATGGAATTGCCCTTTTCGGGCGGTGCTTGACCAAGAGGTTTGTTTATTTTTTCTATTTTTCTTTTATTTTATTATTTTTTTTAAGGAAAAGGCCAACTTTGGGCTTTGAAACCCTAACTCCACCATTGACACTTTCTTCATCATCAACCCCATCTCCATTCTCCTCCACCATCGGCTGCAACTTTCGAGCCCACTTTCCTCTGAGCTGCGACCGGCGACTGGTGACAGAAACAACAACCCACCGGCGGCAGTCACCTCCCGATTCCAATCTCCTCACTCCTCACTCAGTTTTTTTCCGTGCTCTTTTATTTACTACCATAGGCTGGTTTTTTCTTTTTCTTTTCCCCCCTTCTTGTAGCTACTGCAGTAATGCATATTGTATAGTAGTTATTGTACAAAAGCTATAATGTTATATAGAATCAAAGTTATATAAAGACAGTAGTATGTGTTTTTTAATTCATTTAGATATATAGTTATTTGTTTTCTCAAAAAAAGGTTAATTTGTGTGCTATATAAAAGCCATACAAGTGTAATTATATAAGAAGAGCAGTAGTATATATATTATATTGTATGTGTTTTGTGCTGGTTTTGTGATGAACTAAGTGTGTTTTTTTTTATTATTATTGCATGTTTATGAATTTTAAGTTATATAAAGATAGTAGTATGTGTTTTTTCATTCATTTAGAAATATAAGATCTGTTTGGCAGTGTTTTCAAAATTGGTGAAAATGGTTTTGTTTTGAAAAATGAGAATTTTTGGGAATTATGTTGAAAGCGTTTTTTTGATTTTTGCTTCAAAAAGCGTGGAAAAACGTTTCCAAAAAACTCTCAAAACATTTCCAAGCAGGGCCATAGTTATTTTGTTTTCTAAAAAAAAAAAAGAAATTTTGTGTGCTATATGAAAGCCATGCAAGTATAACTATATAAGAAGAGCAGTAGCATATATATTATATTGTATGTGTTTTGTGCACTTTCTTATTGTGTGTTTTATGGTTTTGTGATGAACTAAGTGTGTTTTTTGATTATTATGTCATGTTTATAAATTTTATTCAATTTTATGATTTTTTTATTACATTTGAGGCTTGCGCCTTATCTCGATTTGACAAAACGCCTCGATTCTTGTGTTCGCCTTTTAAGTCCTCGGGTTGTGTAAGCATTTTGGGTTTTTTTTTGGGCCAAGTTTGAACCGTATATGTTGGGCTTGAATGGTAACTAGACAAATAGGCTTGAAATCACTTAGCTTGCAAGAGTTTGATTTCTTTGGAATAAGAAGAATATATGTTTCATTAGTGACTCCCTTGATAACCCCCAATCCATAGAATTCTTCCATAATCTTTATTACGTCATTGTGACACCTGTCTAAGGCTCTTCATCTGTCATTGTGTGGCATGCATGATATATTTCATGTTTCTATGTTGAGAAAATGCGTGCTAGATCCTTTGCATGTTTTGAGCTATGATAAACTAGAAGTCTAGCGAGATTGATCATATGAAGAGAGACTAGTTCGAATGTACATGGAAAAGAGGAGATTGTGGAATAAGAAAATTCAATTAGTTAAAGTTCTCTAGAGGAATCATGTCGTTGAAAAACTCATTTGGAAAAGGAGAGATGAAATAAGAAGTAAATATCTAGAGCTGTGTGGGGAGTAAATTTGGAGGACGAAATTTTTACAAGTTGTAGAAGATTGTGGTGCTTGTAAATTCTCACAAGTTATTGTAGGATTCTGGTGATGGCTTTATATTTTGAGTTAAACTATAAAGATATTCAAAATAAAAAAAGGGAGAATTCTTTATTACTTTGTGAGTTTACCTATTGGGTTAGGTGCATGTGACCGACTTTCTCCTATTTTAATAATGTACATAGAAATTCATTTCAACAACATTACATGATTGTTGTTATAATATATGATTTACTATATCTTTTACATTCATGGCATAAAGGCACATGTATAGTTTACTGAAGAAAATCATCGTACTATGAGAAAGAGATTGGTTTGTGTATGTTGTGTAGTTTGTGTGAAAATGGTCTTAATTAAGTTCCATAGGATAGCTTGGGACTCAAATAGTTTCATGGAATCGATTGGGACATTTTTTGTAGCTTTTAGGATTGGGGGACTCCAATGCCTCATGGGATAGACTGAGGCACCATTGCTCGGTGAAGGTTCGTTAGTATGCATGCGTGCCTTTTAATAGGCCTGGGCGGGCAACTTATGGTGTGCATTAAACATTTTTATGATATGGCAGGCATGATGGAAATTTTACAAAGCCCATACATGATGCCGCGACATTGAGTTGCATAGTTTCTACTCACTGGGCATTAGCTCTTATTGTTATTGTGATGCAAATGAGGGTACATCTCAGTATTGTTGATTTGGAGGTCAACCGACATGTTCTTCGTTCTGGTGATTCCGCATATATGGACACTGTTGATCTTATATAGGCATGCTTTTGTTTAAACTTTATATTTTGGTATTTGCAATTATTGTGGGATTGTTGTAAGTATGGTTTGGGCGTTGCCTCCTTTTGGGATGTAAATTTGTGTAAATATTTATCGCTTGCCTATCTTTTGTTAGTGTAAACCCATAGATTTTTGTAAATTATAAGGTTTTCGAAAAGTTCAAGTTTGCCCACTATTTTCCTAAATAAATATATTAATTTTTAAAAGAATATGACACTGTCTAGCTTGATTTTATATTAGCAGTATGATTAAGAATCCCAACCTTCTGAATGAAAGCCATAGAAAATCTGTTTGGTTTGGAGACATGTTGCCATCACATCTAAAAACCTCTCTTCACTTCATCAAATTCAATAGGCTTTTCCAACACCTCAGCACTAAACCTCGAGATTGGACTCCAATATAACACGTCAAGGCCAATAAAACCACCCCTGGTAGAGGTAATTAGCTATTTCATTGACAACATCCTCTTCTCTATCCACAAAAATCCCCTTGGAAATCTCCAATTTAGAAATTTTATTCTTTGATTTTCTTGCACTCAACAAACAATGGAAAAGTTTAGTGTTTGCATCTCCTTCCTTAGCCCAACTGACTTTAGATTTCAATCTTACAACTTTTTCCTCCTCGAGAATTCGAAAAAGAGATGCTTTTAGGTTATTTCAAAAGTTCTATCAAAAAGGCTCAAAGATGTGCTTGAGGAAACCGTCTCGGAGGTTCAAGGGGCTTTTGTTGCTAGTAGGCAAACTTTGGATTTGATTTTAATTGCTAATGTAGTTGTGGAAGATCAGGCAAAGAGGGATTAGTGTTCAAAATTGATTTTGAGAAGGCCTATCACCTTGTTGAGTGGAATTTTGTTGACTTCTTGGGTGTTTAGAAGAGTAGTTTAAATTATCAGTTTGGGTTTGAGAACTGTAGCATGTGATAGTTTTATATTATATAGCTTTTTACTGTAGCATGTGAGTGTTTCATACTGTTTATAGTTTAAACCATTGGTTAGAACGACTCTTCCAAACCCCCTATTTGTCCTCGAAAAGAAAGGTTTGGCTTCAGATGGAGGAAATGGATTGTTGGGTGTTCATCATCTATCTTGTACTTGGTTATAGACAATGGGAAGCCGCAAGGCAAGTTTACTGGTTCTCGTGGCTTGAGACAAGGGGACCCTCTGTCTCCTTACTTATTCACTCTTGTGGCTGATGATCTTAGTAGATTGGTAGACAGAGCTGTGGAACAATCATTATTCAAGCCTTGCAAAGTGGGTTACTTTGACGTCCAGATTTCTCAACTTCAATTCATAGGCGACGCATTATTTTTTAGGTCTTGGAGGAGGAGAACATTTCTAATTTAATGCTCATTTTGGACCTGTTTTGTCTTTTGTCTGGTCTCTAGGTTAATTCGGAGAAAAGTACGGTGTTGGAAATTAATATAGACGACGAGAGATTGTCTTCGTTGGCAATTTCTAGGGGATGTTCGGTAGGTACATGGCCAGTCAAATATCTCGGTTTGCCTCTTTGGGGAAATCCTTTTCGTTTTTCCTTTTGGGAACCAGTCGTCGAGAAGCTATCTAAGCGTATGGATGGCTGAAAAAAGGCTTTTTTTGTCCAAAGGAGGGCGGTTCATTTCAATTCACTTGGTCCTCTCTATTGCCAGCTTAATTACCTTTCTATTTTTGAAATGCCGAAAGGTGTTGCAGGGGAGATTGAAAATTGATGCGTGTTTTCTTGTGGAAAGGATTCAATGAGGCCAAGGCAAACCATCTTGTAGCTTGGGAGCAAGTTAGTAGACCAAAAAAGTTGGGTAGTTTGGGAATAGGTAACATAACAGCAAGAAATAAAGCGCTTTTAAGTAAATGGCTTTGGAGATTTCCTTTGGAGACAAACTCTATGGTATAAGGTAATTAAAGGGAAATACGGGTTGAAAGACAATAATTGGAATTCGGGTCCAGCAGACAGAGTGACTTATTGCTGTCCTTGGAAGGCGGTTCTATTATCATCAAAACAGCATTTTCAATAGGTGAAGTGGAAGGTGGGGTGCAGAGACAAGGTCAGGTTTTGGGAGGATTCTTGGTGTGGGGGGATTTCTTTCTCCAAAAAATTTCCAGCCCTTTATAGGCTATCTTTTCTTTCAATAAACCTGTCAACTACTTTTTGGTCAGTTCTTCTCTAGAGTCATCTTCGGATTCTCTCTGGGATTTTAAGTTCCCTAGGAATCGTTCAGAGCGGGAATTTTCTGAATTTGCTGAGTTATTGAATTCTTTGTAGGGTGTTCGGCGTCGGGAGGGGTTCAAGATAGGAGGGAATGGGTGCTAGACAATTCTGGGTTTTATACAGTGAAATCCTTTTTCTCCTTTTTGACCAAGGTTCCTTCTAGTCATTTTTTTGAATTTTCTGATCTCATCTGGAAAACTCGTGTCCCTTCCAAAGTGCAAGTGTTTTGTTGGTTACTTCTACTTAACCAGTTGAATACTAACAATTTACTGCAGCGTAGGAGACCGTTTCTTTCACCGTCACCTAATTGGTGTGTTCTCTCTAAAAGTGATGGAGAAACTGCAGATCATTTATTTTCACATTGCCCGTTCAGTTACAGGATATGGTGCCTTTGTTTGAGAGAGTTGGGGATTGAGTGGGTTTCTTCCAAAAATATTAAAGAGCTTTGTCAGTCTTTTGTTTGGTTTGGATCTGGAAGCAGAAAATCGGCTTTGGGAAAAATTTGCTGTTTTAGCTCTCTTTTGGGGAGTTTGGATGGAAAGAAACAGTCTCATTTTTTATGAGCGCGAGGAGGAGCCGGTTGTTATTTGGGATAAAATTTGTTAGAGTTGCTCTTTGGATCTACAGTCAGAAAGAGTTTAACAATTTTCTGTTTTCTGATATCATGTGGGGTTGGTAGCCTATTTTGTAATTTCTTTTCATTTTTGCTTAGTTTTCTCTTTTGGGAAACCTCTTCCCTTTCCTTTTTTTTTTGCCCCTTCTCTTGTATCTATTTTTTGTTAATAAGATACAGTTTTTTTTTTTTTTTTGAAACAAAATATATGTTGAGCTTGAATGCAAGGAAGGTTGATTTTGTAGAAGCTGGTGACAGGAATTTGTGGCAGCAGACAAATCAGGTCTTATGATGGCGTTGTATGATTAATTAATTTTATAGGGATGATATTGGGCTTCTGTAGCTAGAAAATTTAAAATTTTCTATTTCTCAGGAGGGATGAAGGTAGGAAGGGTCATCAGTATCTTGAGATATTGTTTCAAGGCCCAGTCTAAGGGTTGGCAGTTGAACCTTAGATTAGAATATTCAGATTTATCAGGGAAATGACAAGAACACTCTCCTTGGAATATGGTTTGGTAGAACTAGGGATAGAGATTCCTTGAGAGATCCTTGGATAGGTGGGTCGCCTAAGCCTCTTAAACGCTTTAAATTTAAGACCATACGGTGCAATAGATCACATGTTTAGACTCTTTCAGGAGTTTGAGAATTGAAGTTCTGAATAATACCTCTGCTTTTGTAAAACATAAGAACAAAACGAAAAAAATATGGAAACTTGATTACAGTTGGAGTTCAATCCTCTTCCTTGATTCTAAAGATGTGCTGAAATTAGTATTATCCCAAATTTGCTGTCAGGCTGTAACTAACCCAAGACTAAATGTAACCTTCTTTTAAAAACGGAAAAATTAAATAATCACTGACATAATGAACGTAAATTGAGAAGAAAGTTGTGACTATATCTGGATGTATATCTTATTCATCGTAAGCTGATTTTGGTCCGTCTAAGGGGTCCCAGGGCCACGGATCCCAGGGCCCGTCAACAATAATTTTTACCTATGAATGACATTTTTGGACCAAATGCATGAAGGGGTAAAGCCACACGTACCATTGGTATAAATCTAGCAGACTCAGCATGGGATTTAGAAGGCCATGTGATAAGGATATTGGAGAATTATGCTTTTTCCATGCCTGCTAGACTAAAGATTATAGACAAGCGAAATTCTTTTGGCCCTTTAGGCACGGTAATAATACAAGAATTGAGAATTTTTTTCCCATCAACACCTCTGCTTTTGTGCTACACAGATGTGCTTGGTTTTAGCCCTTCTTTTTTTTTTTTTTTGGATTGTAGCTTCTTTTGGACATGGCGTTCTACCAGAACTTGGAATGGTTTACTTTCATCTCAATGTTAAAAGTGTTTTTTTTTTTTTTAAAATAATACCATCTAGACATCAGATGTGCTTGTTTATGGCTTTTCTTTTCCCCTTTTCTTATTGTTCATATCATTTTCGCTACTTTGGCTTTTAGTTGCTACATTATACTTGTTCTCTTTTGGCCGTATGATATATTTGATATTTTATGTATAACAAACATGTTTTTCTTTTGATTCGATATTATCAACGTTCTAACTTCCATAGTTTGAAACAGAGTGTTGCTTTCGACAGATCAAGTGCCCCCAAGAACTGCAGGATCACTGGTTGGCTGCAAGGGCAAAAGACTGAATCAACATATGATGCTCTGAAGATGTTTCTTTTAGCTGAGTTTACCTATGACCTCGAGAAGAGCAATGCACAGACTTACAATGTTTTGGACTCGGCAACCTCTAACATCGTTGATACAGTCAGGTTTGATTTCACTTCCAACCATGGAAGCCCTTCCCACACTTGCATTTATCGCTTGAGGGTGCACGGACATGAACCTGAGTCAGTTACCATGATAGCAATGCAATCTTGATGACACTTCTATATCCTATTCTTGTAATTTCCTCTTTCTAGCTTTATTGTTTTGTTTTGTTTTTTGTTTTTTTTTTCTCAGATGTTAGCATTTGAACTTGTATTTTCTACTCATTAGATACTGTATTGGTGGAAAGAAAAACAAAATCCCACGTTTTATGGCCTGATTAGTCTTAGTTTTCCTATTTTAGGAAGATGTTGATTTGTGTTGATTTGTTTCTTGATTTCTAGGATTTCTTTTCCTGAGATTATGCCATTGTAATATCTATATATGCTGTATTTTCTTTGTTGATAATACAATAATAAAAATATAAGAGTGAGAATTACTAAAAGTCCTCTCTTCTCTTCTCCGGTCATATATCTTCTCTTCTCTTCTTCGGTCTCATGGTATCAGAGCCGGCGATCACCGGCAGAAAACTGATCAGCAAAGCTTGCCGGCTGTAACCCAGAAATCATGTTATCCATGTCAGAATCAACCGAGTCACAAATCATTACAAATCCTCCTATGCCTATTACCTCTAACCACCTAGAAAATCCATCTATCCAAATAACCACACATAAACTAAATGGAAGCAATTTCAGAGAGTGGTATCAATCTGTCCTGCTTGTGATAAAAGGCAGAGGAAAGATGAGGTATCTTACTGGAGCGGCACCTGCACTGGATGCAGCAAATTATAGCGTGTGGGAGGCAGAAAATTCGATTGTGATGGCCTGAATGATCAACTCAATGGATCAGAGGATTGGACGCTTGTACCTGTTCTATCAAACGGCAAGAGAAATATGGGATGCTGTGAGAGATGTATTCGGATATGGAGAATATCTCACAAAGATTTGAGGTTCGTTCTAAACTTCGGAATACTAGACAAGGTACATTGTCTGTTATTGAATATTTCAATAATCTCTCTGAACTGTGGCAAGAAATAGACCTATTCCAAAATGTTTCTTGGAAACATCCTGAAGATGGAGTTCAGTACAGCAAAATGGTGGAAAGTGATCGAGTCTTTGATTTTCTGCATGGTCTAAATCAAGATCTTGATGAAGTAAGAGGTCGCATACTTGGCACAAAGTCTTTACCTTCACTGAAGGAGGCATTCGCTGAAGTAAGGCGAGAGGAAACAAGAAGGAAAGTGATGACTTCATCCTCACAAAATCCGGTGGCAGCCCAAGGATCTGTGTTGACCACAAGTCGTATGGATTCAAAAGCACCTAACGGAAAAGACAAACAGATATGGTGCGAGCACTGTAAGAAGTCGTATCACACCAAGGATACATGCTGGTATCTCCATGGGAAACCTGTTGATTGGAAGCCTCGAAGTCAGAGAAAAAATAGTAAAAATGCTTATGTGGCCGAAACAGCAACTGCTATAGCCCCTCAAGCATTTACGGCATAAGAGATAGAGGTTCTCCGACGACTGATGAGTTCTTCATCTACTACAAAGGAGTCCGGCTCTAATTCATCTAGTTCCACGGGACCTACTGCCTTAGCTACTCATAAAGGTATTGTATCTTTCCTGTCACACAAAGGTGCACATAACACCTGGATTGTAGAGACTGGCGCATCTGATCATTTGACAAGCTCGAGTACAGGTTTTAGGAACTATAAATCTTGTAGTGAGAATATTGGAATTACTGTAGCCAATGTTTTAAAAGGCGTAAACGGGAACTGAGGCGATTTGTCTAATCGAGGCGAGGCGTAAGCCTCGAGGCGGATCGAGGCGTAAGCCTCGAATGTAAAAAAAAAAAAAAATCATAAAATTGAATAAAATTCATAAACATGTCATAACAAATAAAAGATACACTTAGTTTATGCCATAACAAAAAAAACACACACGAAGCAATTTAAGTCTAAAGCCCTCAAAAATTGAAGTTTCGATCATCATCCTCGTCCTCATCCTCATCTTCTTCATCATTATTATCTTCCAAATCCATATCATCGTCATCATTCCAATCTTCTTCTTGTTCTTCCTCTTCTTCAATCACCGCCATTTTCTTCTTAGTTCCTACATCAATGTTGATAAAATTTTGAGTGACCTGTGTGACCAATGAAGTAATAAGCTAATAACATAATTATGTAATTCTCTATAATTACCTATTGTTGTTAGAGTTGACTTTAATGAGGAGCCACTCTTTTTCTTTCCTTTGGATGATCTTGAACTTTCACCTGCCTCATCCCCTTCATAAGCTAACATGGATAGAACAGACAATGCCTGAGTGTAGAAATAATACCGTGACAAAACAAAATTCAACATCCATGTTCCGACAAAACGTGAAAAGGCCTTTATTAATAATAAAAAGAACCTTAAATTACTTGATTTGCATTTTGATTAACAGTAACACGTATAAAGCATGTTTCCCATCAACTTGTAAACATAATTGGTTCTTCAACCAGCCAACAGAAACATTCAAACAACAATGCATGTGGCAAACAAGTTCTCCGCCTTCCACGAAACAACATTCATAATAGCAGTTACCTATTGTTAAACACACAGGTCATAGGAAAAGGAAATAATGGTTAAAATATAATGCTGACACCTCTTCAATCCTGTAGAAGGGAGCAAGATGATTGTCACAAAATTGTTTCTCTTCAGCTGCCCTACTTCCATGACCTACCCAAAGCTGCAATGATTAATATGTCAAACCCCCACAAAGATAAATAAGTGATTAACCAAGTAACAACATTTCACAATGTTAAATTACAAAAATCGAACCAGTACCAAGAAGTTTCTGCAATTTTCAGTGTTACACAAACACAACTTCTATCGAAACCAAATTTCAGTATGAGACTAAACTTTCCAAACATCATATTTAGAATTTGATTCAGTCAAAAGTAATATATGCCGTGGAGAGTTCTACACATAAGAAAGAAAGCAGAGGAAGCTTCACTGAACCACCATATATAACAATATGCAGTACACAGCCCCAAAGCCATCCTCCATACTATATGCAGTACACTACGTGTTTATCTTGAGGGAAGCTATTGAAGCGGCTCTAAATAACAGCATTTGCAGCAGTAGATAAGAGAAAAAAAAATACGGTAGAAAATAAAAGAAAGGGAAAAAAAACCTGGGAGAGGAGGTTGTCACTCAGTCCCACGTTGCTGCTCAAATGGGAGAAGGCTTGGAAGATGGAGGCGCTGCTGAGAGGAAGATGCAGACGCTGCTGAGAGGAAGATGCGGCTGATGAAGAAACGTTGAAGCAGAAGAGTATGCTAGGTTTTTAAAATCTCTCTTGCTTTTATCAGCAAAAAGCCCAACTTGACTATTGGGCTGGGTTTTTTTTTTTTCTTTTCTTTAAGAGACAAAATTAGGCTGAAAAGAAGCCCAACAGACGTCCATCATTGAGGCGTGATTGAGGCGCACGCCTCAATCTCCTTGAGGCGAAAACGCCTCAAGGCGTGCGCCTCAAAAGAAAAAGGCTTAAGCCTCATGAAAATGATTGAGGCTTAAGCCTTGAAAAGCATTTCTTACGCCTCGATCTGAGGCGCGCCTCGAGGCGTACGCCTCGAGCGCCTTTTTAAACACTGACTGTAGCAGATGGTTCGGTCTGCACAGCAACAGGGAAAGGAGACTTGGAGGTTAATGGATTAAAGTTGAAGTCGGTTCTTCACGTTCCTAATTTGGAGTGTAACTTACTTTCAGTTAGTAAAATAACTAGAGACTTGAATTGTTCTGTAACCTTTTCTCCTTACTCTTGTACTTTTCAGGATTTGTCATTGGAGAGGACGATTGGGAATGCTGAGGAGCGAAGTGGTCTATACTATCTATCGGGTGTTGACTCTTCTCCAAGTCTGAAGTCATCTACTGTTTTCTCGTTATTTTCTGATTCCAATGTCCAGTTGTGGCATAATAGATTGGGTCATTCAAGTTTCGTTTATTTGAAACATTTGTATCCTCATTTGTTTGTGAATAAAGATCCCTCGTTTCATTGTGACCATTGTATTCTTGCAAAACAAACACGTGCATCATATCCGTCTCATATATACAAACCATCTAAACCATTCCATTTAGTTCATAGTGATATATGGGGACCATCAAGAGTCAAGAGTTTAACCGGTGAGAGGTGGTTTGTTACCTTCATTGATGATCATACCTGGGTGTGTTGGGTCTATTTAATGAAAGAAAAATCTAAGATACCCACGATTTTTAAGCAATTCCATAGGGTCATCACAAATGTATTTCAATCTTCTATACACATTCTTCGAACTGACAATGGTCGGGAGTATTTTTCTTATGAATTTAATGAATATCTCAAAGAGCATGGGATATTTCATCCAAGTTCATGTGCTTATACTCCTCAACAAAATAGGATTGCTGAACGAAAAAATCGTCATCTTTTGGAGGTTGCGAGATCAATCATGTTTGCTAGTAATGTCCCTTATTCCTTTTGGGGTGAAGCCATTCTCACATCAGCCTTCCTTATCAATCGTGTTCCTACAAAAGTCCTCAAATACCGAACCCCAATCAGTGAGTTGTTATCTATATTTCCTTCTACTCGTGTTCATAATTCCCTTACACCTCGTGTATTTGGATGCATAGTATTTGTTTATAATGTTCAACCAAATCGAGGCAAGTTTGATCCAAAAGCTATTAAGTGTGTCTTTCTTGGCTATTCCTCTACTCAAAAAGGTTATAGATGTTATCATCCCCCCACAAAACGTTTTTTTGTCACTTGTGATGTCTCATTTGTCGAGGATAAATTCTTTTATTCCCAAGTTTCTCTCCAGGGGGAGAATTCTACTCAGGAAGATAAACATTGGGATCCAGGGTTTTTTCCTTTAAATATTCAAGATGTCCAAAATATGTCTTCACATGTTATGTCCCAATATGAGTCTAGTAATGATGACTTAAGCAAAGGGGGAGAACTTAACATTGCTGATCCGAAACCACCATTGTTGGTGTACTCAAGGAGACCACGAACTCCAAGGCAAACTCAAGAGACTGAACCGATGGCAGATCTAACTCCTATCATTATAGAAAATCAAAGTCAAGAGGAACCTTGTGAGAATACGGCATGTGATGAGGATGAGTCAGGGGATGATAATGAGGAACAAATAAGTGATCTTGATCTGCCAATTGCAGTAAGGAAGGGGGTAAGGTCTTGTACTAGAAATCCACTGTATCCAATTTCAAATTATCTTACCTACTCCAAATTGTCAGGAAATCTAAGGGCTTTTATCTCAAGAGTAGATAAGATGCAAATCCCAAGGGATGTTCATGAGGCACTCCAAGATCCGAACTGGAAGGAAGCAGTATTAGAAGAAATGAAGGCATTGAAAGATAATGGAACGTGGGAGATGGTACAATTGCCTAAAGGAAAGAGAGTAGTGGGCAGCAACTGGGTATTTACAGTAAAATTTAAACCAGATGGGACTATAGAGCGTTATAAGGCCAGACTAGTAGCCCAAGGTTTTACTCAAACCTATGGAATTGACTACGAGGAGACTTTTGCACCGGTAGCCAAATGGAATTCAATCAGAATTATAATGTCCATTACTGCTAATTTAGACTGGGGGCTATATCAGTTAGATATCAAGAATGCTTTCCTCAATGGCACTCTAGAGGAAGAAGTATATATGAGGTCTCCTCCAGGATTTGAAGCAGAAGAAGGGTTAGACAAGGTGTGTAAAATAAAAAAATCTCTTTATGGTCTGAAACAGTCTCCGAGAGCATGGTTTACTCGATTCAGTACAATGATGAAGGATTTTGGTTACACTCAAGGGCAAGCTGATCATACCTTGTTCATCAAGAAGAGCAAGTCTGGTAAGCAAGTTGTGTTAATTGTGTATGTAGATGATATGATAATTACGGGAGATGATGAGGAAGAGATCGATAACTTGAAGAAGCAACTGCAAGCTAAGTTCAAGGTAAAAGATCTGGGAGAACTAAGATACTTTCTTGGAATGGAGGTTGCAAGAAGTCGTAAAGGGATTTTCATTTCACAAAGAAAGTACACACTTGACTTGCTTAAAGAAATAGGTAAACTCGGGTGTAAACTAGCAAGTACTCCAATGGAACGAAATTGGAAACTGAAGATTGCAGAAGATGATCCTCTTGTAAACAAAGAAAGCTATCAGCGTTTGGTTGGGAAGTTAATCTACCTATCTCTTACTAGACCAGATATCGCCTTCAGTGTTAGTGTTGTAAGTCAATTTATGCATGCTCCAAAAAAGGGGCACATGGAGGCAGTAAATCAGATTCTGAGATATTTAAAAGGGTGTCCTGGCAAAGGTGTGCTGTTTAAAAAAACTGATGAGAGGGATGTGACTGGCTTCTCAGATGCAGATTGGGCAGGAGTTGTTGATGATAGCAAGTCTACTACAGGATACTGCACAAAGATCTGGGGAAATCTAGTAACTTGGAGGAGCAAAAAGCAATCTATGGTAGCCAGAAGTAGTGCTGAGGCAGAGTATAGGGCCATAGCTCAAGGGATTTGTGAGCTTATTTGGATACAAAGGTTCATGGAAGATTTGAACGTGCAAATAACAGAGCCTATGAAGTTGTTTAGTGACAGTAAATCAGCTATTTGGGTGGTTCATAATCTTGTACAACATGATCGAATGAAACACGTAAGGATTGATAGAAACTTCATCAAGACAGAGGTAGAAAGTGGAATCATGGACTTGTCTTATATCTCCACCAACTTACAGGAAGCAGATGTTTTCACTAAAGCTCTTCAGAAGTCAAGATTTGATCTTTGCGTGAGCAAGCTGGGAATGACAGACATCTATTCACCAGCTTGAGGGGGAGTGTTGGAAAGAAAAACAAAATCCCACGTTTTATGGCCTGATTAGTCTCAGTTTTCCTATTTTAGGAAGATGTTGATTTTTGTTGATTTGTTCCCTGATTTCTAGGATTTCTTTTTCTGAGATTATGCCATTGTAATATCTATATATGCTGTATTTTCTTTGCTGATAATACAATAATAAAAATATAAGAGTGAGAATTACTAAAAGTCCTCTCTTCTCTTCTCTGGTCGTATATCTTCTCTTCTTCTCTTCTCCCGTCTCATATGCTGTATACTTTGATTGCCTGTAGTTAGGGTCTTTCTAGTTTCTGATGTCACAGTACCTAAGGGAGCCTGAGGATTTTGATGGGGTTACCAACTTGGACAGCCTATTCGACTTTGTTTTCTCAATTCTACTAATAGCCAATTTATTCTGGTGTGCCAAAATACATACTAATTCAATTGGTCCCACCCCCCAAACAACAAGGGAGCCTGAGAATTTTAATGTGGATACCGACTTGGACACCCCATTCGACTTTGTTATCTCAATTCTACTAATAGCCAATATTCTGGTGTACCAAAATACGCACTAATTCAATCCACAACACACACCACCAACACCCCCCCCAACAAAAAAAAAAAAAAAAAAAACCCAAAACATAGCGAATAATAAGAGCGAGGCAAGGTTTCAATTGGTCAAGTCTATTGGCACTGCAAGATATTTGTGCTCGTCAGAATTGAAGAGAATAGGAATTTAAGTTCTGTCGTTTTTGATTATGCTTATTGGCCCCTATATATGCAGAACAAATATTAATGTTTTAATGCACTTGAATGTTAGACCTAGCTTGTTAGACCAAGTTTTATTTGCAAAATAATAATAGAAATAAAAAACTAAAATTATAAAAATTAGATATAGATATAGCAAGGATGCTAATTGTGGGATATCAACCTCCTAAATTTGTGAAAATGTTGATAAACACTACCAATGCCGATGTCGTTCGTTGCAATTAGGGGGAACAACAGAAGTGCATAATATTAGAAAAATATTCAAAGGAAGTTATTGGGATACATAACTAACCTCCTTTTTCTCAATAGAATTTTGTAGTTCCGCAATTTAGCCACCCTTTCTTTTTAAATCGGATTCCAATTGTGTTTGTTTTTACGTATATTGCGTCTCTGTACTAGTTTTGTCCTTGAAGGTAACTGATAATATTTGCATTTTTTTTGTTTGTTCTTTATTCATGATATGTTTTCATTGTCTTAATTTCACTATCTTCATGGCGATGATTCTAATTGTCTAATCTTTATGTCTCTGCAATTTTTATCTTCAGTACTAAGCGAAGGTTATTTTATTACCATATTTTTTTTGAACAGAAAATAGACTTTTAATAAATATGTAACCAAGTCAGAGATTTCAACAGGGCCAATAAATAACGGAGACGACCCTATTCAATAAAAGTCTCTAAGCTGAGTACAAGCAAAGTTGGCTGATGAATATGACTATGAACATTTAGATATGAATAAGAATATTTCATATGAATGAAAATATAATTGGGTTGTTTTGAAAATGTGTTGAAATTGAGAATTTGAACTAAAAATGTTATAATATGTGAGAGAACACAAATGTAATAGTGGTTGAAATGCAAACTGCGGTTTCAATCAAGGCTACCAAACAGCCTAAAAGAAATACACATTTCAAATACTTCTAAATTCCGAAAACTTGTTTTGAGAAGACAAAAGGTATTAAAATATTTTGAAGTAAACTTTTACTGGTAAATAATTTATTTATCCTTAATAAATAAATTATTCACCTAAGCAAATAGTAATTTATTTATCCTTAATACATAACATTGTTTTATTAGTTGATTAGTACATAACGTCAGATATTTTGAAAAAAATAAGATAAACAGCATATTTAAACAAATTGGTATTTTAAAGCAACCAAACAAAACCAAAAAGATCCAAGATTTGATTTTTTTTTTTTCCTTTTCCTCACTCTTCCTGCTGTCTCCATTTTCTTTCTCTCTTCCTCCAATCATCTCTCCCCTTTCGACAAAGTTTCAACGGTGCAAAGATCTAGTGTTGTCTGTCGCTGGCGGCAACCGTCACCTCCAAGAGAAGTTTGATGAACATAGACTTCCATGAGGAGCTTCAACAGAGATGCGATCAGACGAAAAATCCCAACGGTTTTCTTGTTTTATGGTGATGGAGATAGGTGCCAATTTCACAAGGAGCAATGACGTCATGCCCTCAAAGTAGGGTGATGTAGGGTGATGACATGGCAGTTCAATTAAAACAATTAATCAAAATTAAATTTAATCTCTGTTAATTAAGACTTTATTTCCTCAAATATTTTCGTAAAATTTTAGCAAGAGTAAACCATTTTCCTTAAATTTTCAAAAGGTCAAGTAAGGTAAAATACAATAAATAAAGTAAATTAAAATTAAAACTAAGTAGAGGCAAGCAGAATTTTATGAAATAAAATCGATAAATCAAATTATAATAAAACCCTCTAAATATCCGTTTGGGTCTCATCGGACCACATAGTAGTGCATAAATAACTCATACAAAAAGAAAACAACATCCAAACCATAGTTTAACAAAATAAATCATAGTGCATGGAAATAGTCTCGTTATTACATGCATTGATTAAAACAAAGATGAAACACTATTCGTGGACTCTGTGAGCAGTTTAATGGCACTCTACTCCGTCACATATTTTGAAACTCCAAGGGAGGGAGGTTTAAATAAACACAAGCAGAAAGCTGTGAGCAAAGAGCTCAATAAAATTGCAAGTCTAAAACAATTAATAATAATAATAATAATATATCAACAAGAAGAATAGATTAAAAGAAATTTATAATTTGCATTGAGTGATCCTTTGACTAGTAGTGGAACTCATTGAACATCTCACATGATATAGCTCAAAGGCATAAATAATTACTTACTCTTTGCAAGGAATGGAAATACCACCGAAGTGGCATAATCTTGGTTTTGGGACCTACCCCTTAAGTCTCCCTCTGCACGACTTGAATTCTATGGTACCATGCATTTAAAAACACAACCAATTGAGAAATCTCACACTGGTTGGTGCTTGAAAACTCTTTAAAATATTATATTCTTACTCAGGTGTGCTTATCCTATGACATCAATTAGTTCTCAAATTATTTTCTCTTTTAGAACATATTTTAATATTTGAAAATAAATTTAAAACATGATTCAATTGCTGTTTGGAAGGAAGGGCATAAAATCCTACCTTAACTCCTAGCAACAGAATGCTACCTCATCTTATCCTGCTCCACTAAACGTTAGCTCTTTTGGAAAAATAGTATGCAGTGGAATTTTAAAAACTTTATATCAGAGTATTTTTCAAAACACAAGTTTGACATGCTGTATGCATAAATTAACCAGATCTTACTAACCTCTGTGTGCCGAAAAGCTCCTAAAATCAATGGAGAGAAGTAACGTTTCAGAAGGACCTCAACCAACTAGCCTTCTTTATTATTCTCTATCTATGATTGGAGTGAGTGTGGGCTCACACGTACAGCTCTTCCTCTACGTGACTCTCCTTCCAACCAATTGAGAGAACCCAAAGCTAGTGTTAGTGATTTGTGAACAAGAGCTCTCAGGGAGTTTCAGATTATCACCAGCAGAGTATCACTCTAATCTCTCAATTGATCTGAATAACTTATGTGACTTACTCCCTATTTATAGAGGATGGGTCTAGGGTCAGTCCTTATCATATTAGGTCTTAAAAATTTGAATCAGAATCAAATTCGGATCAATATCTGATAAAATCTGCGTAAAAACAAGAAATCTTTTTTTCGCGCATCGGCAGGCCGAACTTGCCCCATTGGCAGGCCGAACTTGATGATCAGCATGCCGAACTGTCGAAAAAAAATCTTAGCGAATCTTTTATTTTTCACGTGAGATTCTATAGGATAAAGTTTCAATTTTAATTCAAATAATCTAATAGAGAAGTTATCTTATTAAAACAATTTTATCTAGATAATTTCTAGAAAAATAAATGAATTCCTAATAAGTCTACAAGTTTATCTTGATTTAATTTATTCAAAATTAAATCAACAGATAAACAAACAAAAATTATCCAATCCCAATAATTCAACAAGTTTATCTTGAATTAATTTTGTCACAAAATTAATTCAACTAATAAACAGACATGAATTATTTGATTCTTTCAAATTTCAACCAATCTAATAAATCTGACATAAGTCACCAATTATTGGAAAAGCACACCGTATCATTACAGGATTTTGTGAGCTAGCAAAAGGGACCAAATGGACCTATATAGTTTAAGCTGCTGATAATTACGAAACCCAATATTCCAGATATATATTTCATAATTATCAACTTTAATGCTACTCCACTAAAAGCTTGGAGTTGCACTCTCGAACTACATGGAATTACAAAGCCCGTATAGCTAAGTCTCCATGACATATCATAGTGTATCGTATCCCCATGGGATTATTTATAATCGGCTTAAGGACAAGTTCTGTCTTATCTTCCTGATTATTTTTATCTTACGTTCCATTATCTCACCATCGAAAAACTTAACATCCAAAGACAGTATACGATTCAGTTACACCTATATGTCCAAATGGTTGAGCGCTCCAGTTTTTCAATTACAGGATAACGCATATAAGAGGATATCACTACTCCTAAAGAGGAGCTATGGATTCTATATCTATGAAAAACAAGTTTACGTTATCAATAGTCATGCCTCCAACGTACCGGCATGCATTCCACTATTCAGATGTGGGTGTCACCCTTTGGTACATCAAAAGACACAAGTCAAGACAACGGGCCCACTATTCATTTCAGGATTAAGATACAATAGAAATGATTGTCTAAAGTGAATCGATTTGCTGAGACAGAATTATTAATCTAAATCAATTCACTTTATGCCCCAATCCAACACATCGTCACCTATAACAATGTGCCAATGTTTCTATTCATGGAAGTGAATCGATTTGCTAAGACATAATTATTAATCTAAATCAATTCACTTTATGTCCCGATCCAAGACATTGTCACCTATGACAATGTGCCAATGTTTCTATTCATGGAGTCCACCTTCGATGGTCAAGACAAACCATCTCCCAATAGGGATATAGACAACATAACAATCTTTACATGAATAAAGCGCCCAAATTTATTCCCTCGATTACGGATCTTATGATTTAGACCATCACCTTAAGAATCGTGTCTTCCGCATAATTGGTCCATCATATGCTTAACTCTTAAAGGTTTAGACCGACAGTTTCAGACTTGTGTTTGTTTATCACACATTTAACAAATATGAACGTAAAGAGGACAAGATGTAGTATATAAACAACAAATAAATTCTTTATTGATGAAAATGTCTCCAAAAACTTATTATATTTTTACTCCTTAGGGCATACATGTCTAACAAGCTCCACAAGGATAACAACTAACCTTAATGGTAAACCCGATTATTAACACCGAAACTTTGATTATAACTCATTAGTGTATTAATCCATGGTTCTTAATGTGCCATTATGTCACGATCAGAAAACATGAGCCATGATTAAGAGAAATTTAAAGAAAATTAAACTGGAATAGTGTAAACCATAATCAAGCAAGGCTAATAATAATTTGTCTCGGCACATAATTAACGGTAATAATACGTAAAAGTATTGCCTAACGAGGGCTTAAAAGTCCATAGAGAATTTTACATAATCAAATTACAAATAATACAAAAGACTGATATTAGGAGAATTTGTACAATACATATGGCATACAACAGTTACAAAGAGAAATACTGTTCTTTCTTAAATCTCCATGAAACATTAAAATGAGTCTTGAACATGACTAGTTCTGTAAAACCTAGGAGGGACATTTTGAAAATAATAAAATGTAAGCAAAAGACCTAGTAGGATTGTCCTTTTAAAAACATGATCTCTAAATAAATAACAAAAAACATGTATACTTAAATAATCAATTAAAAGAAGAGATAAAGTAGCCCAATAAAATTCTCAGTTCACAAATTATAGATATATCATATACCAAACATACTTACAGTTCTTTAGCCAATTGTCCATACTACGGAGAGCCCCGATTGAGGTTTTCCTGCTCTTAGGGTTATATCTCATAACCAAATCTCTATGGCTACGTAAAACCAACCAACCACCAGGAACTGTACACTTCTTCAGTGGCGCTTGAAAATCATTTGTGCTTAGAATTTCTTATTCCAAGTCTAAATCATAATTTGAACTTCAATTTTTAAATGTGGAAATCATGATATTGATATGTGTATACTTTTCTCAAAATGCTCTGATATGAGAAAACATATTTAATAAACAATTCCTTTGAAGCATGCTCATCTTAATGTTTGTCGATAAGGCTAAATAATTTTAAAACATAGCTAATCAAGAAAGAGATATGGAATCTTAACTTTGTATGTAGACAATGTTAGCTCCATAACGAAATCCAACGTGCATTTCATATTATTAAAAACCTTAAAACAAAATTAAAATTATAAACAATGCTATAGCAAATATCATCATCTTAATTTAATCATCAATTTGCATTTTGAGTAAATAAATCAGGAAATGCAAGACAGGATTTTAAAGATTTTAAAGACACAAAAATACAGTTTTTTTGAAAAAATTTTAAAGACTCAAAACAACAGAAACCGAAATGGCATTGAATATCCTTACCTGATTGCCTCCTTGTCGAGCTGGGCAAAGCCATGGCTATTGGAAAAATGAATACACAGTGGAATTTTAAAATTTTGAATCAGAGTATTTTTCAAAACACAAGTTTGACATGCTAAATACATGAATTAATGATAGATCTTACAAACCTCTTTTGTATACTGAAGTGCGCTCAAATCTGTGTAGAGAAAAATGTTTCAAAAGAACCTCAACCAATTGGTCTTCTTTACAATTCTCTATCCACATCGGAATATGGGTGATCACACACTGTACGACTCTTTCTCTGGTGACTCTCTTTCTAACTACTTGAGAAGACCTAGAACTAAGGTTATTAATGTTGAACTATAGTTCTCAGGGAGTTTCAGAGTTTCTCAAATTATAGTACTCACTTTATGCTTCTCGACTGATCTAAATAATTGAGAAAACTCACCCTCTATTCATAGTGGTCGAATTTGGGGCTAAACCTTATCAGATTAGGCCTCTAAATTTGAGTCTAGACCAACTTTTAATAAAAAATGTGTCTAAAATGTGTATATAGATTATTGCACGGTCGGCAAGCTGATATTGGAGATTAGCTTATAAAACTTACTCCATCGACAAGCCAAAGTTTCCCATTGGCCTGCCAAACTTACGATAATTTTGGTACATGAAAATATCTTATTTTCCGCCCTAGATTCTTAGATAAAGCCTCAGTTTTAATTCAAATAACCTAATAGAGAAGTTATCTTATTAAAACAGTTATATCCAGATAAGCCCATAGAAAATAAAATGTTATCCAAATAATTCAACATGTTTATCTTGAATTAATTTACAAATTAATTCAACCGATAAACTAACATGAATTATTAAATTCAATTTTATCGAATTTCAGCCAATCTATTAATTTAACATAAGTCATCAATATGTAGGAAAAACACGCTATATCGTTACAGGATTTGTTATGAGCTAGCAAAGAGGACCCAATAGACATATATAGTTCAAGCTCCTATATTTATAAAATACAATATCCGAGATACATATTTTAAAACTATTAGCGCTAACGCTACTCTACTAAAATCTTAAAGCTACACTCTTGAACTATATAAAGTTATAAAACTTCAATAAGCTAACTATTCATGACATATCATAATATGTTATATCTCCATAGGATATTCATAATTGGTTTAAGGATAAATTCTGTTTTACCTTCCTGAATATTTTTATCTTATGTTCCATTATCACACCGTTAGAATACTTACTATCCATTGACAGTATACCATTCGATCACACCATGTATCCAAATGGTTGAGCGCTCCAGTCTTTCAATTATAGGATAACACATATAAGATAATATCATTAACTCTACAAAGAGAACTATGGATTCCATATCTATGAATAATGAGTCTATGTGAATCAAGAGTCATGTCTTCAACGTACCGGTATGTGTACCATCATTAAGTCAGGATGTCACCCTTTAGTACATCAAAAGACATTAGTCAAGAATATGGGCCCATTAGTCATTTTAGGATTAAGACACAATACATACGATTGTCTAAAGTGAATTGATTCGCACAAACAGAATAATTAACCAAATCAATTCAACTTTTATGTCCCGATCCAATATATTGTTAGCTATGACAATGCACCAATATTTCTACTCACGGTGTCCCACTTTGATGACCAAGACAAGCCATCTCCTGTTAGGGATGTAGACAACATAACAATCTTAGCATGAATAAAGTGACCAACTTTATTCCCTCAGTTGTGGATCTTATGATTTAGACCATCACCTTTAAGAATTATGTCTTCCGCATAATCTGTCTATCATATGCACAATTTTTAAAAGTTTAGACCGACAGTTTTAGACTTTTGTTTGCATATCGTATATTCAACAAAAATGAACATAAAGAAGACAACATTTGTTGTTTGAATAATGAATAAACTCTTTATTGATAAAATATCTTCAAAAACATATCACAACATTTTACTCCTTCGGGTGCTATGTCTAACGATGGCATAACCACCCCGATCAACCAGCCTAAAAAAAGGCCAATGATTGCCCGCTTGTTAAGCTAGGCAGATCTGCCCCTCACTTTGTAGCCAAACTTGCTGCAACTTAAGTTTTTCCATGCCAAATCATTTTCTAATGCATGAAAATGCTTCAAATCACTATGTTCGATAACTTAGAACATGAATAAACAATTTTCCCCAAATTGCATGTGTAGAACACAATCCAAGATTACAAATAAGAACTTTTACAAAACTAAACCAAGAACACATACAAACATGATTTTTGAAACTTAAATCAAGAAATTATCAAATCATGCATTAAGTAAATCTGACATTATCCACTTTAAACATGTCTAATGACCACATGCAAGCTCAGATATTCTCAAAACTTAGATTATGTCATGAAAATAAAACAAAACTAGACCATAAATTTCAAATTCAAGAAAGAAGGAGAGAAATTAGATTTGGATTTCAAAACCCCACCTCAATCCTTGAGATGTTGATGTTAAAACTTGGACTCTTGCTTGAGAAAAAGTGATTTTGAGCTTAGTGGGTGTTTTGATCTAAATTTTTGTGTGAAAAATAGCTAATTGCTTTTTAACAAGAGAAAACAGAGAGGGGATGAAGAAACGAGAAAAAAGAGAGAAGAAAGAGTGTCTCATATATAGAAGAGGTTTTCACATGAATGGGATTCAAAGGAAGCAATCATGGAAATTTTGTAAATAATTAGATTAAGCAAGGGCAAAAGGGTAAACTTGGTAATGTTGATAAAACTAACAATTTTAAACTCATAAATCAAAACTTTGAAATTGTTAAAAATTAAAATAATGCAAATGTAATGTTAAATAAACATTAATGACAATTATTTAAAATTTGAAACACTAATTGAATTGAATTAACATTATTAATCTTGTTTAAAATTTACAGTCGCTACACACTAATCATTCTAAATTCCATATTTATTCATATAATTACAAGTCAATCTTAAAAATGCCTTATCAATCGTTTCAGGTCAATACAAGAAGTAAAAATTCATTCAAAACACAAATGTAAGCAAAAGGGGCTCGGATGGCTAAAATGATAGCTTTTGGACTAGGTCCGTCGATCGTGATACACTACTCTCAGTCAACCGCGATGTTGTGCAGATCATCGATCAACCACGATATAGTATATTAGGTCAACCATAGCACCTCAACATAGATGCTCTGTTTCAAGCATCCAGACTCAAATTGAGTTCAAACTCTTCCAAATCATTTGCAATACACTTTAAACACATTCTTAAGGTTTGAAATCATTATATGAGCTTTATAAAACCATTTTTACATACATGCAACTGTTGTGATAAGTTATAGGTGCATCAAATTACGCACAAATAATAAAGTGATGAGTAGAGTATTGTTCTCACTAGGATTATGTTAATCTAGTTAAGTACCGAAATTACAGTTCCAACCATTGGTTCGAAGTGAGTTCCTAAACAGCCTAGTAAATACAGTTTATGGGGTTTTATTTCCAATTTCTCATTATATAAACCCCTATTTTTTATGATATGCTATTTACTTCATATTTCGAATATCTATGACATAACTTACAAATTTAAGTACTAACCTTGACCTTGACTCTAAAATCTTACCTTGACCACCCTAAAAAAAAAAAACTACCCTAAACTTGAGCCTAGACCCAAACCTTAACCAAATCTTGGCTTTGAAACTTGACCTTAACCATGACCCTAAATCTCAACCTTGACCACCCTTGTACTAAAACCCTACCCTGACTTCGATCGTAGAACTTGACTCCAGATTTTGGTCCTAAAATGCAATTTTGATTCTTAAAAACCTACCTTTACCTTGAATTCTACCCAAAAACTGTTAGACATGTATGCCCTAAGGAGTAAAAAGGTAATATGTTTTTGGAGACATTTTTTATCAATAAAGAATTTATTCATTTATATATACCAAATCTTGTCCTCTTTACGTTCATATTTGTTGAATGTATGATAAGCAAATAGTAGTCTGAGACTGTTAGTCTAAACCTTAAGAATTGGGCATATGATGGACTGATTACGCGGAAGACACGATTCTTAAGGTGACGGTCTAAAACATATGATCCGCAATCGAGGGAATAAAGTTGGGCGCTTTATGTATGTAAAGATTGTTATGTTGTCTATATCCCTTTTGGGAGATGGTTTGTCTTGACCATCGGAGTTGGACTCCATGAATAGAAATGTTGGCGCGTTGTCATAGGTGACGATGTGTTGGATCGGGACATAAAGTGAATTGATTTGGAATAATAATTCTGTCTTGGCAAATCGATTCACTTTAGACAATCACTTGTATTGTATCTTAATCCTGAGATGAATAATGGGCCCGTTGTCTCGACTTGTGTCTTTTGATGTGCCAATGGCTGACTCCCACATCTCAATAGTGGTATGTATGCCGGTACGTTGGAGGCATGATTCTTGATGGCGTAGACTTGTTATTTATAGATATGGAATCCATGGCTCCTCTTTAGGAGTAATGATATCCTCTTATATGCGTTGTCCTGTAATTGGAAAACTGGAGCACTCAACCATTTGGATACATAGGTGTAACCGAATGGTATACTATCTTTGGATGGTAAGTTTTCTAATGGTGAGACAATGGAACGTAAGATAAAAATAATCGGGAAGGTAAGACAGAACTTGTCCTTAAGCCGATTATGGATTATCATATGGGGATACGATACACTTTGATATGTCATGGAGACTTAGCTACACGAGCTTCGTAATTCTGTAAAGTTCGAGAGTGCAGCTCCAAGCTTTTAGTGGAGTAGCGTTGGAGTTGATAATTGTGAAATGTATATCTGGGATATTGGGTTTCATAATTGTCATGAGCTTGAACTTTATAGGTCCATTTTGGTCCCCTTTGCTAGCTCACAAAATCCTGTAACGACACGACGTGCTTTCCCAATAATTGGTGACTTATGTAGGACTTATCTGATTGGTTTAAAATTTGTAAGAATCAAATAATTCATGTCTGTTTATTGGTTGAATTAATTTTCTAATAAAATTAATTTAAGATAAACTTGTTGAATTATTGGATTAGATAATTCTTGTCTGTTTATCGGTTGATTTAATTTTGGATAAATTAGATCAAGATAAACTTGTAGAATTATTGTGAATTGATTTATTTTCTTAGAGATTATCTTGATAAAGTTTTTTTTGATCAGATATCTTCTCTATTGAGTTATTTGAATCAAAATTGAGACTTTATCCTTTAGAATCTCGGGTGGAAAATAAAAGATTCGTAGAGATTTTTTCTCGGGAGTTCGGCCTGCCTAATGACGTGGTCGGCCTGTCGAACTGGCCTGTTCGGCGTGCCGATCAGAATGTTTGGCCTACCGATCAACGGGAGATAAGATTATGCGTTTTTACGCGGATCTTATCAGATATTGATCCGAACTTGATTCTGTTTCGAGTTTTTGAGACCTAATCTGATAAGGACTGACCCCAGGACCAAGGGCTATAAAAAGGGAGTGAGTCTCATGATTTACTCAGATCAATTGAGAGATTAAGAGTGATACTCTTCTAGTGAGCATCTAAAAACTCTCTGAGAGGTTTTGTTCACAAATCACGAACACTAGCTTTGGGTTCTCTCTCTTGGTTGGAAGGAGTGTCACCGGTGGAAGAGCTGTACGTGTGAGCCCACACTCACTCCGGTTGTGGATAGAGAATAGCAAAGAAGACCAGTTGGTTTAGGCTCTTCTGGAATGTTACTTCTCTTCACAGGCTATGGAGGTTCTTCACACAAAGGTTAGTAAGATCTGTCTAATTTATATATATAACATGTCAAACTTGTTTTTTGGAAATTACTCTAACGAAAATTTTTTAAAAATTTCGCTGCGCACCGTGTTTCCAACAAAAACTGACATCAAAATATAGTTCCAACTCGAGTCTAGAGACCTAACCCTAACTTGAGCCCCGAAACTTGATCCCAACCCCAACACTCAATCGACCTAACCCCAACCTTGACCTCGAAACATGGACCTGACCTTATGTACCACCCAAGAAAGTCCTAGTGCATTGTATATGCAATATTTAAAAGTTAGTGTGAGCAATAGTAATGCCACAAGGATTCTCGTTAAATCCAATTTTTGTGACAAATATTCATGAAGAAAATGTTTAATGACATAAAGATACAAGTTAGATAATGAACAAGGGAAAAGTAAGCTAGATAGGAAAACTGTTGAAGAATTTGTTGTAACAGATATACAATATAAGAATTATACAGTATGAGATTATATAGTATAAGACGTATACTATAAGGAAAATATGGATATTCATAGAAGATTGTGGAAGCACAAGGAAGATTGTTGGGGATATTAATAGTCTGGGAAAGCAACGCATCGCCAAGCCAAAAGAGCGATAAGGTCGCCGACACCTAGATGCGACTACAAGCATAGGCCCAGTCAACATCAGGAAATAACACCCTTAGCCCTAGATCTCTACCCCCAAAAGCAACAACAGACTAGCCCATCATCGGACTATCATCGTTACTGTCCATTGGAACCCGTCCACAGGGCCGAGAGTTCGCCAATGTAGGGGTACCGCCAAATTTTGGCTCCTTGAGCCTCTTTGGAGAGGTGACACAAAAAAACTAGAAAAAGGGAGAAGGATGAAACCCTAGGAGACAAACCGTAGGAGAGAAAACGTGTGTTAATGTTAGACATGTATGCCCTAAGGAGCAAAAATATAATAAGTTTTTTGAGACATTTTTTATCAATAAAGAATTTATTCATTGTTTATATACCAAATCTTGTCCTCTTTACATTCATATTTGTTGAATGTATGTTAAGCAAACAATAGTCTGAGACTGTCGGTCTAAACATTAAGAATTAGGCATATGATGGATGGATTATGCGGAAGACACAATTCTTAAGGTGATGGTCTAAATCATACGATTTGCAATCGAGTGAATAAAGTTGGGCACTTTATTCATGCAAAGATTGTTATGTTGTCTATATCCCTTTTGGGAGATGGTTTGTCTTGACCATCGGAGGTGGACTCCATGAATAGAAACATTGGCACGTTGTCATAGGTGACGATGTGTTGGATCGGGACATAAAGTGAATTGATTTTGATTAATAATTCTATCTCAGCAAATCGATTCACTTTAGACAATCATCTGTGTTGTATCATAATCCTGAGATAAATAGTGGGCCCGTTGTCTTGGCTTGTGTCTTTTGATGTACCAAAGGGTGACACCCACATCTTAATAGTAGTATGTATGCCGGTACATTGGAGGCATGACTCTTGACAGCGTAGACCTGTTATTCATAGATATGGAATTCATAGCTTCTCTTTAGGAGTAATGATATCCTCTTATATGCGTTATCCTGTAATTGAAAAACTGGAGCGCTCAACCATTTGGATACATAGGTGTAATTGAATGGCACACTGTCTTTGGATGGTAAGTTTTCTGATGGTGAGATAATGGAACGTAAGATAAAAATAATCGGGAAGGTAAGACAGAACTTGTCCTTAAGCCGATTATAGACTATCATATGGAGATACAATACACTATGATATGTCATTGAGACTTAGCTATATGAGCTTTGTAATTCTATGTAGTTTGAGAGTGCAGCTCCAAGCTTTTAGCAGAGTAGCGTTGGAGTTGATAATTATGAAATGTATATCTGGGATATTGGGTTTCATAATTATCAGGAGCTTGAACTATGTGGGTCCATTTGGTCCCCTTTACTAGCTCACAACATCCTGTAACGACACGGTGTGCTTTTCCAATAATTGGTGACTTATGTCAGATTTATCAGATTGGTTAATATTTGAAAGAATTAAATAATTCATGTTTGTTTATCGGTTGAATTAATTTTGTGACAAAAAATTAATTCAACATAAAGTTGTTGAATTATAAGGATCAGATAGTTCTTGTTTGTTTATCGGTTGATTTATTTTTGGATAAATTAGATTAAGATAAACTTGTAGGATTATTGGGAATTGATTTATTTTCTTAGATATTATATAGATAAAGTTGTTTTGATCAGATAACTTCTCTATTAGGTTATTTGAATTAAAACTGAGACTTTATCCTATAGAATCTCGGGTGAAAAATAAAAGATTTGCAAAATTTTTTATTCGGCAGTTCGACCTGTCGATGGACGTGTTCAGCCAGCCAATGGGACCTATTCGGCCTGCCGATCAGGTGGTTCGGCCTACCGATCAGCGAAGGATAAGATCACATCTTTCCACACGGATCTTACCAAATATTGATCCAAATTTGATTCTGATATGATTTTTGAGACTTAATCTAATAAGGACTGACCCTAGGACCAACCTCTATAAATAGGGAATGATTCTCACAAGTTACTTAGATCAATTGAGAGATTAAGAGTGATACTCTGCTAGTGAGAATCTGAAAACTCCCTGAGAGCTTTTGTTCACAAATCACGAACACTTGCTTTGGGTTCTCTCGATTGGTTGGAAGGAGAGTCACCTAGTGGAAGAGCTGTACGTGTGAGCCCACACTCACTCTAGTCGTGGAAAGAGAATAGCAAAGAAGAACAGTTGGTTGAGGCTCTTCTAGAATGTTACTTCTCTTCACTTTTTGCGAGGGTTCTTCAGCAATCAAAGGTTAGTAAGATCTAGTTAATTTATGCATATAGCATGTCAAACTTATATTTTGAAAAATACTTTGATGTAAACTTTTAAAATTCTACTGCGCACTCTTTTTCTAACAATTGGTATCAGAGCCATGGTTTTTGCATAAATTTTGTGATCTTAATCTCTCCTATGTTGAATTTAATTTTATAGAGAGTTGGCACTCTAGGTTTCTATATATTATATATGTTGTCATGGATTATGTGGTGAATGTTTATTAATTAATTATGGTTGATTAAATCATTATTTAATTATTAATTATTTAATTAATTTATACTGGTTACGGTTCCTTAAAGGTTAGAATGTGTATCTAGTTTTTTCATGTAATTAGATGGCGGACTATCATCTCTGTCTAGGAATTATTATTATTTAGTTTTTAAATTTGTAAGAATTTTGTAATTAAATAATTATTCGAAGAAGACAGATTTAGAAGATTGATGATGATGCTCCCAGGTATTTCCTGAGTCTCTAATTTTATGTTTTTGAATTGTTGAAAATAAAATTGATAAATTACATTTAAAATTGTATTTTCTAGAATGGGGATTTTTGCTCAGTCGGCATGTCGAACCTCACAGTTCGATAGGTCGATGGTCACAGATCGGTAGGCTGGACTTGTGGTTTGGCAGGCCGTCAGTGAGGCAGAAATCAGGTGGCTCTGGTGGCAGGCTAAACTTCTAGTTCGACATGCTGAATTTTCATGAGTCGGGAAGCCGATCTTCCAGATCGGCCTGCCCATCAAGAGCTAGAAAATTTCCAAAAAAGGTGTAGTTTTTTCGATGTAGTTTTAATTTTATTTTTGGGACAATTCTGAGAAACAATAAATTTGGATATGACCAGAAATATGAAGTGTTCAATTCATACGAGATTGAAGACTTGAAGATGGAATTACATGAAGAAGGATACAGCTTGAGGATTCAAGGATGAAGAATCGATAATATGTCTCGATTATTTTCTTGTAATCTTAGTGTTCTATTCTCTAGGGTGGAGCCATAATATTACGGTTATATATTATTTTGCTTGTAGCTTTGCTTGATTGCTTTGCTTGTCTGTATTATAATATGATTTGCCATGTATATTGATAACATGTCATATAGAATAGGAAGTGCCACTCATATTAAAATTGTTCATGCATATTCTTAAAATAAAACCTTGAATTCAAAAGATTGAGTAGGAGAAGGTTTTTGAAGAGAGAACCTAAGGCCTCCAACGTTGGTCCATAGGCAGAACATGGCGGTCCCGACCCCTAGGAAAGGATTTCTATCATGTACCAGATTGGATCTCTGAGAGGATAAGATATTTTAGCATGATTTATGGTTGCACACCCCTAGGTGGTGATTATAAATCATGGATAAAATATTGAAACGTTGGTTATACACTCACGTTAATTTTATTATTAACCTCCCCTAGGAGCTCTGTTAATAAAATTAATGGCCCAAGAAACGATTATTAATATATGCTAGATCATATGGGTTCTGGATGGCATATATTAATCATAAGGGGATCCATATTCCTAATTGAATTTGGCATGACTCCCCTAGGAGCTTATAGAATTCTGAGACGGGAATTATCATTGTAAGGTTGTGATATTTTCAAGGTTTTGACACATAAACACATTTGTATGATTTTTACATGATTGTATTATCTTACAAAATTATTATCATATGTTTGCTTATGTTTGGTATATGATTATTTATTATAGATTAAAAATGTCTAAAAACGCTTTATCATCGATACTTGACAAAAACCTATTAACCGGTAAGAACTATAATGATTGGAAATGGAACCTAGATATCGTCCTGTCCTTTGAGAAACTGAAATATGTACTGACAACCCCTTGTCCTCCTGAGCCTACTAGAGACTCAAGTAATGAGCAATTCCAAGCATATGATCGCTGGAAAGATGCTAATGATCAGGCCCATTGCTATGTTATAGCTAGCATGAACAACATGCTGTAGGCTCAACATCAAGATTATGAGACTCCGAAGCAGATCCTGGATAATCTTGAGGATATGTTTGGAGGCTAGGCCATAACAAAGCGGCAAGGGGCACTTCGGAAACTTCTAAACTATAGACAAAGGCCAGGGACATATGTAAAGGAGCATATGATGTTGATCATGGGTTACCTCGCTGAGGCTCAAACTAATGGAGCTGACATCGATGCTGAAACTCAGATGACTATGGTCTTTGAGACTCTATCTAAGGAATTTATTCTGTTTAGAGCTACTTTTAATTTAAGCAATAGACGGGATATGACCTTAACAGAATTGATGAAATAGTTACAGGAGTTCAAACTGCTGATCAGGGAGTCTCCTGCGGGTGGTGAGGCCAACATGGTAGCTGCTTCTAGTTCCAATCCTAACTCTGGGAATGGAAAGAAGCAACGGGCCAAGAACGAGAAGTCTTCTATTCCTGCTACTACCAAGAGCAAGAAGAAGAAGAAGAAGAACCTAAAGAAACTTAAGTGCTTCTTCTGTGGAAAGGTAGGGCATAATAAGAAGCATTGCAAGGACTTCCTTTCCAAAGGAGGCAGGTGTGATCTTTTGTATTTTAAAACTTGTTTGGTTGAGAAATCCAGTGATATCTGAGTCATAGATTCCGGTGCAACTAATCATGTTTGTGTTTCTCTGCAGGGGTTCAAAGAAACGAGAAGTCAGTTGCATGAAGACTTCATGGTTCGGATGGGCGATGGATCCTTGTTCTTAGCAGAAGCAGTGGGAGATGTCCATCTTTATTTTGATAATTATAGGAATTTATTTTTGCAAGATTGTTTTTATGTTCCTAAATTTAAAAGGAATTTAATTTCTATAGCTTGTTTATTGAAAGACTCCTACTTGGTTTCTTTTAATGATAAAGTGGTGATTCGTAAAAACAAATCTTTTATCTGTTCTGGATGGATGCAAAATAATCTATATTTTATCAAACCTAAGATGGACTTATTGCTTAATGTTGAGATAAATGATAATAACTCTAAAAGACTTAAAACTGCTCACTCTAATAAGACTTATCTTTGGCATTTGTGCCTTGGTCATATTAACCTGAATAGGATTCAAAGGTTGGTAAGGGATGGACCTTTAAGTTACTTAAAGGTGGAATCTATACCTCAATGTGAATCTTGTTTGGAGGGTAAAATGACCAAAAGGTCATTCAGGTCTAAGGGCAATAGGGCCGAAGGGGTTCTAGAACTTGTGCATAGTGATGTTTTCAGACCGATGAACATCCGGGCATGAGGAGAGTATGAGTACTTCGTCACTTTTATTGACGATTACTCAAGATATGGGTATGTGTACCTGATGCACCACAAAAGTGAAACTTTTGATAAGTTCAGGGAGTTTTGGGCTGAAGTGGAAAAGCAATTGGGTAGACCCATAAAGGCACTTCGATCGGATCGAGGTGGGGAATACCTTTCTGATAAATTCTTGGAACACTTATTAGAGAATGGGATTTTGTCCCATTTGACTGCGCCGGGCACTCCACAGCAGAATGGCGTAGCAGAGAGAAGAAATAGGACTTTGTTGGACATGATTAGGTCCATAATGAGTTATTCATCATTGCCTTTATCCTTTTGGAGATATGTACTACAAATCACATGTTATCTTTTGAATAATGTGCCTTCAAAATCGGTCTCTAAAACTCCTCACGAGTTGTGGACGAGTAGGAAGACATCCTTAAACCATATTCGTGTATGGGGATGTCCGGCTCATGTCCTGTTTAAGGATTCAAATAAGTTGGAAGCACGTTCGAAAGTTTGCGTGTTTGTAGGATATCCAAAAGGGACTAAAGGGGGTTATTTTTTATAACCCAAAGGAAAATAAAGTCGTAGTTTCAACTAATGTAACTTACCTTGAGGAGAGTTACATGAACGACTTTGAACCTCGAAGCAAAGTGGTGCTTGAGGAGTTAAGTAGTGATCCAATCACTCCGAAGGTTCCGAATGAAACCGTTCCAATTAGTGTAGAAAAGCCAAACAAACCTGAACAACAACCTCAGAGGCTTTGGCGTAGTAGGAGGATCGAGCGTCAACATGAGAGGTATATGTTCAATGGGGAGGTCTTCTTGGCTGAACCGGATGAACACGGCAGGGATCCTTATACTTACGCAGAAGCTATGGAGGATGTTGATTCAAAACTTTGGACAGAGGCCATGAACACAGAGATGAAGTCTATGGAGACTAATTAGGTCTGGGAGCTTGTGGATCTTCCTGAAGGGGTAAAACCCATAGGGTGTAAGTGAATCTACAAAAGGAAAAGAGGAGTGGATGGAAAGGTCTAAACCTTTAAGGCTAGACTAGTAGCTAAGGGTTATACGCAAAAGAAAGGAATCGATTATGAGGAAACCTTTTCACTTGTAGCCATGCTTAAGTCCATCCGGATTCTCTTGTCCATAGCTGCTGCTCTCGACTACGAGATTTGACAGATGGATGTCAAGACGGCCTTTTTGAATGGCTATCTTGATGAGTTCATTTATATGAAACAACCAGACTGGTTCAATGTCACAGGTCAAGAGGGTAAGGTTTGTAAGCTGCTGAAGTTAATTTATGGACTTAAGCAGGCTTCTCATTCTTAGAACATAAGATTTGATCAGGTGATCAAGACTTATGGGTTCTCACAAAATGTGGATGAACCATGTGTTTACAAACACATTAAGGATGGGAAGGTGGTTTTTCTACAGCTCTATGTAGATGACATTCTACTAATTGGCGATGACGTTGGGGCATTGTCATCGGTCAAATTATGGTTAACCAAGTAGTTTGACATGAAGGTCTTAGGTGAGGCTAATTTTGTTCTCGGTATCCAGATCTTTCGGGATAGGAAGAACAAAATGATAGCTTTGTCCCAGGCCGGCTACATAGATAAAATTCTCAGGAGGTTTGCAATGCAGGATTCCAAGAAAGGTGGGCAACCATCTAGGTCTGGAATTACTCTTTCTAAGAAAGACTCTCCAAAGTCTTTTGAAGAAAGAGAATACATGAAGAAGGTGCCTTATACTTCGGCAGTGGGTTGTCACATGTATGCCACGCTTTGAACGCGACCGGATATTAGCTCTGCAGTCAGGATTGTAAGTCGATCTCAGGTGGATCCAGGACCGAACCATTGGGTTGCGGTAAAGCACATTTTCAAGTACCTGAGAAGGATTCGAGGGTTTATGCTTGTGTATTTGGGTGAGGACTTGACTCCTCTAGGATACGCTGACTCAGATTTTCAATCCTGTCTGGATTCTAGGAAATCGACTTCTGGTTTTGTGTTTACTCTGGGCGGCAGTGCCATCAGTTAGAGAAGTACTAAGCAAGATTGCACTTCGGATTCAACGATGGAGGCCGAGTACGTGGCAGCTAGTGATGCTTCGAAAGAAGCAGTGTGGCTCCGCAAGTTCCTTGGGGATCTTGAGGCTGTTCCTGGTATGGATAAAGCAATATCACTGTACTATGATAATAATACGTCGATAGCTAATGCTAAGGAACCAAAATTTCACAAGAAGAGTAAGCATATTGATCGGAAGTATCATATGATAAAGGACTTCGTTGAGGGCGGGCATGTCACGGTGTGCAAGATCGCATCAGAGGACAATTTAGCTGATCCATTTATGAAGATACTTACTAGAAGAGTCTTCGAAAGGCATGTGGAAGCTATGGGGATGCGAGATTTGTCATATTTACTCACTTAGTGCAAATGGGAGATTGTTAGACATGTATGCCCTAAGGAGTAAAAATGTAATAAGTTTTTGGAGACATTTTTTATCAATAAAGAATTTATTCATTGTTTATATGCCAAATCTTGTCCTCTTTATGTTCATATTTGTTGAATGTATGTTAAGCAAACAATAGTCTGAGGCTGTCGGTCTAAACATTAAGAATTGGGCATATGATAGACGGATTATGCGGAAGACACGATTCTTAAGGTGATGGTCTAAATCATACGATCCGGAATCGAGGGAAAAAAGTTGGGCACTTTATTCTTGCAAAGATTGTTATGTTGTCTATATCCCTTTTGGGAGATGGTTTGTCTTGACCATCGGAGGTGGACTCCATGAATAGAAACATTGGCACGTTGTCATAAGTGACGATGTGTTGGATCGGGACATAAAGTGAATTGATTTGGATTAATAATTCTGTCTCGGCAAATCGATTCACTTTAGACAATCATTTGTGTTGTATTTTAATCCTGAGATGAATAGTGGGCCCATTGTCTTGGCTTGTGTCTTTGATGTACCAAAGGGTGACACTCATATCTTAATAGTGGTATGCATGCTGGTACATTGGAGGCATGACTCTTGATAGCGTAGACTTGTTATTCATAGATATGGAATCCATAGCTCCTCTTTAGGGGTAATGAAATCATCTTATATGCGTTATCCTGTAATTGGAAAACTGGAGCGATCAACCATTTGGATATATAGATGTAACCGAATGGTATACTATCTTTGGATGGTAAGTTTTCTAATGGTGAGATAATGGAACGTAAGATAAAAATAATCGGGAAGGTAAGACAGAATTTGTCCTTAAGCCGACTATGGACTATCATTTGGGGATACGATACACTATGATATTTCATGGAGACTTAGCTATATGAGCTTCGTAATTCTATGTAGTTCGAGAGTGCAACTCCAAGCTTTTAGTGGAGTAGTATTGGAGTTGATAATTATGAAATTTATATCTGGGATATTGGGTTTTGTAATTATCGGGAGCTTGAACTATGTAGGTCCATTTGGTCCCCTTTGCTAGCTCACAACATCCTGTAACGACACGGTGTGCTTTTCTAATAATTGGTGACTTATGTCGGATTTATCAGATTGGTTAAAATTTGAAAGAATTAAATAATTCATGTCTGTTTATCGGTTGAATTAATTTTGTGATAAAAAATTAATTCAAGATAAACTTGTTCAATTATAAGGATCAGATAATTCTTGTCTGTTTATCGGTTGATTTAATTTTGGATAAATTAGATGAAGATAAACTTGTAGAATTATTGGAAATTGATTTATTTTCTTAGAGATTATCTAGATAAAGTTGTTTTGATCAGATAACTTCTCTATTGGGTTATTTGAATTAAAACTGAGACTTTATCCTATAGAATCTCGGGTGAAAATAAAAGATTCGTGAAATTTTTTATTCGGCAGTTCGGCCTGCCGATCAGCGAATGATAAGTTCACGCGTTTCTACATTGATCTTATCAGATATTGATTCGAATTTGATTCTGATCCAAGTTTTGAGACTTAATCTGATAAGGACTGACCCTAGGACCAACCTCTATAAATCGGGAGTGATTCTCACAAGTTACTTAGATCAATTGAGAGATTAAGAGTGATACTTTGCTAGTGAGAATTTGAAAACTCCCTGAGAGCTTTTGTTTACAAATCACGAACACTTGCTTTGGGTTCTCTCGATTGGTTAGAAGGGGAGTCACCTAGTGGAAGAGCTGTAGTATGAGCCCACACTCACTCCGGTCGTGGAAAGAGAATAGCAAAGAAGACCAGTTGGTTGGGGCTCTTTTGAAACATTACTTCTCTTCACGTTTTGCGAGGGTTCTTCTGCAATCAAAGGTTAGTAAGATCTGGTTAATTTATGCATATAGCATGTCAAACTTGTATTTTGGAAAATACTCTGATGTAAAATTTTTAAAATTCCGTTGTGCACTCTTTTTCCAACAGTTAACAAGTACTTCCTTTTGTTTTTTGTTTTTTTTAACGAAACTAGAAATATATATATTTCTAGTTTCATTTATTTCTCGTCTTTTGAGTCTCATTTACCGTATTATTCTATGAAGCTTTGTATGTGTTGGAAAAATAGTACGCAGTAGAATTTTAAAATTTTTTATGTCAGAGTATTTTTAGAACATAAGTTTGACACAATATATGTATAAATTAACCAGGTCTTACTAACCTTTTAATGCCAAAGAACTCCCACAATCCTTGAAGAGAAGTAACGTTTCAAAAGAGCCTCAACCAACTAGTCTTCTTTGCTATTCTCTATCTACGATTGGAGTGAGTGTGGGCTCATGTCGTTCAGCTTTCCACCAGGTGACTCTCCTTCCAACCAGTAGAGAAATACCTAAAGCTATAATTCATGATTTGTGAATGATAGCCTTTCAGGGAGTTTCAGAGTCTCACTGACAGAGTCTTACTATAGATTTCTCAATTGACCTCGTTCAGCTTTCCACCAAGTGACTCTCCTTCCAAACAGTAGAGAAATACCTAAAGCTATAATTCATGATTTGTGAATGATAGCCTTTCGGGGAGTTTCAGAGTCTCACTGATAGAGTCTTACTGTAGATTTCTCAACTGATCTAAATAATAAAGAGACTTACTCCCCTTTATATAGAGGTTAGGCCCAAGAGTTAGTCCTTATCAGATAAGGCCTCAAAAATTTGAATCAAAATCAAATTTGGATCAATATCTAATAAAATGCATGTGGAAACGTGTGATCCTTTTTTCACCCGGTCAGTAGGCCAAACTGGTAGATCGGCCTACCAAACCTCCTCCATCGACAGGCTGAACTTAAAGATCGGCCTGCCAAACCTCCAATAAAAGATCCTTGCAAATTTTTATTTTCTACTTGAGATTCTTAGGATAGAGCTTCAGTTTTAATTCAAATAACCCAATAGAGAAGTTATTTGATTAAAATAGTCATATCTAGATAATCTCTAGGAAAAATAAATATTCCTGATAATTTAACAAGTTTATCTTGAATTAATTTAAAATTAATCTAACCGATAAACAGACATGAATTATTTGATCCCGATAATTTAACAAGTTTATCTTGAATTAATTTTACCACAAAATTAATTCAGCCAATAAACAAACATGAATTATTTGATTTTATCAAATTTTAGCAAATCTGATAAATCTAACATAAGTCACCAATTATTAGAAATGCAAGCCATATTGTAACAGGATTTTTGTGAGCTAGCAAAAGGGACCAAATGGACCTATATAGTTCAAGCTCCCGATAATTATGAAACCCAATATCCCAGATATACATTTCATAATTATCAACTCCAACACTACTCCACTAAAAGCTTAGAGCTGCACTCTCAAACTGTATAGAATTACGAAGCCCGAATAGCTAAGTCTCTATGACATATCATAATGTATCGTATCCTTATAGGATTATCCATAATTGGCTTAAGGACAAGTTCTGTCTTACTTTGCCGATTATTTTTATCTTACGTTCTATTATCTCACTATCCAAAAAGTTACCATCCAAAGACAGTATACCATTCAATTACACCTATGTATCCAAATGGTTGAGCGCTCTAATTTTTTAATTATAGGATAACGCATATAAGAGGATATCAATACTCGTAAAGAGGAGTTATGGATTCAATATCTATGAATGACAGGTCTGCGCTATCAAGAGTCATGCCTCCAATGTACCGGCATGCATACCACTATTAAAATATGGATGTCACCCTTTGGTACATCAAAAGACATCAGTCAAAACAACATGCCTATTATTCATCTAAGGATTAAGATACAATACAAATCATTATCTAAAGTGAATCGATTTGCCAAGACAGAATTATTAATCTAAACCAATTCACTTTATGTCCCGATCCAACACATCGTCAACTATGACAATGTGCAATGTTTTTATTTGTGAAGTCCACCTCCGATGGCCAAGACAAATCATCTCCCATCAAGGATATAGACAATATAACAATCTTTTCATGAATAAAGCGCCTAACTTTATTCCTTCGATTGCAGATCTTATGATTTTGACCATCACCTTAAGAATCATGTCTTTCGCATATACATTCAACAAATATAAACATAAAGAGGACAAATTTTGGTATATAAATAATAAATAAATTCTTTATTGATAAAAATGTTTCTAAAAACATATTACTTTTTTACTCTTTATGACATACACGTCTAACAATATGCGTATTATATTTCTAGTCTTTTCAATTTTATTTATCCTGTTATTCTATGAAGCTTTTTATGCACATTATATTTCTAGTTTCCTTTTTTATCATATATATATATATATATATATTGCATGTTTTTAATTACCACGTCTTGTCAAAATCACACAAGAATGTAAATATATACAAAATTGGTAAAACCTGATACAAATAATGGTTTAAACATTAATGGTTAACATTAGACTTCCCTTTTCCGGAGAAAAAAAATAAATAAATAGTCGGCTTGGAATGGAGATGAACTAAAGTGTGTGATTGAAGAGATCATTGTATATTACTAAACCATTTATGACAATTTATGAGGTAGGTGCTAAAATTAAAAATACCTTACCAACAGAAACTATGTTTTTGCTTTTACATTTGGACAAGATCTATAACAGTTTAAATACATACGCTAACACTAAGGTCCACACCACAGCAAGATCCAGTAGTTATAAACCGGTTGCTATAGTTATTAATTTCAGATTGTTTGACAATCTATTGTACAAGATAGGATTCCAGGTGGGTTATCAAATAAGAATGATGGTGGAAATATAACTACGACAAACCATCCACTAACTTTTTTTCTACACATGCTTAGGATTAAAAAAAATAAAGCTTCCATTGATAGCATTTTAGAGAGCACGAAAAATAAGAACCAAGAACAGCCATACTGTCTAAAAAATCTGTCTTTTATTTTTACATTATTTTTTCATATAAATATTAGTCTTGAAAAACAAATTTTCACAAAATACAACAAAAATATGATTGTGGTGCGAATCATATATACAAAAAAAAATTTCAAAACTTTCGTAAAATGCTATAAATTATATAAATTTAACACCTTAATAAGTATATATCAAACTTTGTTTACCCTGATGAAGAGAATCGTAATCAAAAGTATTACAAAGGGCGTTCTCTTTTAGAAGAAACTGCCATCTTTCTCGTCTAGTCCTCCACATCGAAAGGACAAATGTGTGGGCGTTGGGGGAATTATAGATTTCGAAAGATCAATCAACTAATGTTTAGTCGCTTGTTAAATTTACACATGGGCAAAACGGATCTTGAAATGAAGAACTTTTCTTCTCTCTACATGCCTATGAGGGGAGATTTTAGCAGAGTACTCTCAGTCTTTCCAAGACTTACACATGTATATCAATGAATTGAGGAAGCCTCTATTTATAGAGAATAAAATAGCTAATTAATGTTTGGCAAGTTTTTTTATTTTAATTTAATATCAAATATTTAATTAAAATAAAAGATATAAGTTTTTCATTCCCATATTGTCATAAGCGCCATACACAAAAAGAATCCTATACATGTGGCACCATCCTCCATACAATGCAGGTGAGAATACTGTTTGTTATCCAATCTCATTTATTACTATATTTAACTTTTCATATTTGAATTAAATCACATTAATTCAAAATTGAAAATACTAAATATTAGGGTAAATTACACTAACACCCCCTATCTTTTACCCAAATACAAAGACACCCTTCTAGGCTAAAACTAATTACTTTAACACCCCTTGACTATTCAAAAATATTACAGAGAGATCCTTTTTGTTAGTTAACTGTTAGGGTTGACCGTGAGTTGACCCTTAATTTTATTTGAAATGCTAAAAATGCCCCTCCATATATTAACAAACGTTTTTATTTATTTATGCACCAAAAAAAAATGATATTTTTACCTTTATATGAAATAACAAAAAATGAGTATAAACAATTTGAACATACTTATAATTATGAATTTCACTCTAATGATAGAGAATATTTTTTCTTTTTCTTAAAAAGTCCCTTTTTGAAAGTAATATTATTGAAAAATTTAAATTTGTAGCAATTAAAATGATATAAATATTTTTTTATCCACTAAGATGTTTTTATTTTTTTCCCAAAAGACAATAATAATGTCCAAAATAAAATAAAATACAAAGATTAGAGTTATGTAGTAAAAAAAAAGTACATAATTACTTAAAAAATCCATAATTAATTCCAAAAAATATAACATTCCCCTTTATTTTTTCATAAAAGATTAAAAAATTATAAAACAAAATAAATGAAAAATTGAACTTTTTAAAAAATAAAAATAAAATTTTAAATGTTTTAAAATCTTAAAATAAATAAATAAAGAACCTTTCTTGTTCTTTCTCTCACTGTCTCTCTGTGGTTACGGCACGGATTGGGGGGGCTTGACGGGAAAGGCGAGATGAGAAGGAGAATAGTGTTGGACATGACAGGAAGGGAGCAACTGGGTGGGAGTGCCGACCGAGGGGTGATAGGGTGGGAAGGTCGATGGGGTTGTAGGGCGATTTGGGAAGGGGGTGATGGGGGTTGTGATGCGAAAGTGTTATGTGGGGTTGGCGATGGCATGTCTGGGCTCCCGATTAGGTGGGGACGATAGATAGGGGGTCGCAATTGGGCAGCTAGTGACAGACGGGGAATGCAGGGGTAGGGTAGGGCTTGACCAACTACAACGGGTTAGGAGCTTGACAACTGGAATAGGGCAGTTGGGCGAAGTGGAAGGAGGGAGGAGGGAGGGAGGAGGGAGGGAGGGAGGTCGGGTTGGAGTGGGTTGGGTATAGGGTAGTGTTTTAGGTTTTTTTTTTTCCCAAAAGAATGGTTTAGATTTAATTTTGAAGAACAATGGTTGAGAATAAATTTGGCATTTTGATCATTTCAACAAAAAATTAGTGTCATTAATTTTTGTTTAGAGGATCATAGTAATTTCAATAAAATGTAGCGGGTGTCAGTGTAATTTAACCTAAATATGGAAACTTTGTAAATAAGCTTTGGGTCCATTGTGTGACCCTCCCATAGTATAATTTACCCTAAATATGGCCACACATAGTAGGACCCTCCCATTGTATGCGCCACCGACATAGTGGGACCTACCCATTGTGTGTCTTTTAAAATTAATTATTTTATTTTTTTATTAAATAATGTAATTATTTAATAAATATAAACTAATTCATAATTAATTTATTTTGAATGATATTTAATTTAAAATTATATAATTCTAAATTAATTATTTAAACCAATAATTCCATTGTGTAAAACCAGTGAACCTATAATGTCAAGCTTCAATAAAACCAATATATTAATTAAACTCCTTAATTAATATATTACTTTTTTATTCATTCCAATGTAACTCCACTAAATACTTGAAATTATACTCTTGAAATTATAGATTTTTAATTACTCATTTCATTGAGTCGTCCAATCAATATCGTCATTGCATATAAGTTGATCCTCCATAAATAATTCACAATTGGAACTAGATAGAATCCTTGAGCGCCATTGATTCTTAAATAAATAATAAATTCATAAACTTAATCATGATTTGAGCGCTCTTATTATTGAAGCCCTGAATCAATACTCAAGAGAATCATTTATCTATTTCTTGTTAGAGAAGGAATGAATTTCATCTTGTAATATTAACATTCCCAGCTACTTACTTTATTATGCCTTCAAGATACAAGGAATAAGATTATCAAATCTCTACTGAATAACTCAAAAGACATAAATCCATAAATAGGAGTCTGCTAATAACTCAGGATTAAGATCATCTTAGATATGACCATCGGTCGATATGATTAGAAATTGCTATATTTAGTGGAAATTATTAGTTGTTCATATCACATCGTCTTAATCCTACAATGCACTCATTTAATGAGTCACTACATTAATGATTCACATAAGACCGTTCTATTCTTAATAGAAATGACCTACACTAGTAACGATCAATTAAAGATTCTACAATTTAATTAAATAATTAATTATATGTTACTGACCATTTTAATTATTATCCTTAAATATTATCTTCTTATATATAATACTTATATACAATATTTAAGGTCACATAGATAATTATATAATTTTAATGATATTCATAAAGTATTCAAAATACATACACGTAAGCATAATAAATAATTGACTTTTTTTAGTTATAAATATGTCTTTTTACAAAACATCATATGATTTGAAGGTATCTATCCTAACAACATTTAAAAAAGAAGAAAGTAGTTCTTTTACAAACATATTTTTGTTGTTTGTTTCAAAAACAATTTTCAATTTTTCTTTTTTAAAGTTGTAAACTTTTCAACAATGAACAAAGAACCAAAAAAATAAATATAATAACAAGGGTAGAAAAGGAAAAAAAATCGGAGACGAAAGAGAGGATTTTTTGTATCTATTTTGGTACTAACAAAAGAATAAATCAAAAATACTAATTCAAAGTTCAACAAAAAAAAAGAAGAAGAAGAAATACAAGTCTCTTTTTCCTCTCTCGCGTACGGCTTCATTTATTTCCTTGGTGTGCTGCTCTCTTCTCTTCTTTAGAGTCTGAATCCGACGTCGTCTCTTGGCTGGTTGTCTGTCGTACTCCTTACCTGGCCCCATGACGGACTTTGTGGTAGTATTTGCTTCGTGGTCATAGGGAATGAATCTTTTTCTTGTTTTTTTTTTTTTTTTTTTTTTTTTTTTTTTTTTTTTGCAATTGAGTCTCTATAACTTAACTAAATATAGTAATTAAGTTCAAATCACCAACATCCATTAAATGGAATGGAAAACAATGACATGAGATATACATAACACAATTAAAAGATCTATTTATCTTATCTACATCTAATAAGAATCAAACGGTTCAATTTCACAAAAAAAAAAGGGAACAAAGAACAAAAGAATTTATATTGTCGCTAATGGTTTTTTTAAACAATTTTGTTAGTTTGTATGTATATTTTAATTGTTGTAGTGCTAAAAATCCTATACTTGCTTTTATAAATGGGTCACATATATGTCACTTGATCGTTTTACCCCAATCATCATAAATTTCTTGGAATACTAGTATTACGGCATGTGGACAATTAAGAACCTTATTCCTTGACAAATGAGATGTTTCTAAATCTAATTTATTTAAATAAGCTTTCTAAATCTATTTTAAGTTGCATATGAAAAAAAAATCATTTTCATATGAATGGATTATAACTCTATTACTTATAAAATGATAAGCTACAGTCTAATATATATTGTATTTTTTAAACTAGACTATACTGCTTTATTAGTAGTCAAAATGTTACCTTAAATAAGATTACTCATAAAAAAATATAATGCATGTGTAGCTTGGTCAAAAATTCCATAATAGTTTAGGCGAACTTGTATTGTCATGTCATTAACGCAAGAGAGAATTATTTTCCTTTTCTGTGCTCTGAAAACCAAGAAAAAGATAGGGATGGGTCAGTCAGGGCACATCAATTCCGGACTAGGTGCTGCCATACTAAATGCTTTCTTCTGTAACTTTCCCCATTACGTATCACACACACGGCAACCACTTTCCTTAAACGCTCTCTTTCTAACACAAAAGAATTGTTCAGCTTGCAAACTTCAGCTTCGGCATAATAAAATATAGTCTACATGAAGAATACCATAACAATCTATTAGGTTGTTTAAAAGAGTGGAAAGAACCGTAAAATTTTAAACTGTATATTATGGGTGTGTTTGACAACGAAATTGGGAAGAAAAATTAAATAAATTTACTATAACATATAAAAACTTTACATTGTAGAACGATATTGTCAAACGAACCTAATAATATGTGAGAGTTTTAGACTATGAACAGTTGAAACTATAAAATTTGAACTGCTCTCTATATAAGCCATATAATATGTATCTCATCCAACCCAATTTAATTTAAATATGACAATTTTACTAGAACAAAGGCAACTATTGTAATAATAATAATTATTATTATTGTTACTATTATTATTATTATTATAAATTTACAAGCAAAGCAAAACAAAACAATGTGAGCATTATTACTGTCGTTTTGAAACAAAAGAAAAAAAGAAAGATTTAAAGGATGACTTATAGGCCCGAACGAAAAATTAAAATGAATCTACTGTAATATGTAAAACTTACATTGTAGCTTATTTTTGCTTTATATTATACCATATGAGAGTTTTATACTATAGTAGTTAGAACAATGTTGTCAAATGAAGCTTATAATATGTAAGAGTTTTACTCTATTTATGGTTGAAACTACAAAATTTGAACCATTCTCTAAACAAGCCGTATATAATGTATCTCATCCAACCTAATTTAATTTAAATATGACAATTTTACATGATCAAAGGCAACTATTATAATAATAATAATAATAACAGCAACAACAACAATAATAATAATAATAGTAATAGTAATAATAATATAATTTTACAAGCAAAGCAAAACAAAACAATATGAGCATTATTACTGTGTTTTGAAACAAAAGAAAAGGAGGAAGATTTAAAGGATGGCTTATGGGTCCGATGCTTTTTTTTTTCTTTCTTTTTTTTGTTTGCTTTCTTACACCAATATTCCCTAAGCTTATCATGTAATTGTTGGTTTTGAAAAAAAATCACAAAATATAGTGAAAACGTGATAATGTTATGGATCGTATATAATAAAAATTTTCTCAAAAGTATAACACTATAGATTATATTAATTTTACGCATAAATAAATGTATAACAAAAGCTTTGCTTACCATAGTATGATCGGAGATGAAACGAAGGAATAGCAAAGGACGTTGTCTTCAAGATGTAACCACCATCTTTCTCCCCTAATCCTCAGCAGCGAATGGACAAACTAGTGGGCATTGGAGGAATATAGTTTCTAGTGATCGTACTATTAACTTTTAGTCTCCCACTAATATGAGTAAAGCAGGACTTGAAATAGAAGCTATTCTTCACTTTCTTTCTCTTTTTCTACATGCCTATGTGAGGGTATTTCTACAAAGGACTCTCAGTCTCTCTAAGACTTACAAGTATATCTCCAATGAGTAGAGGAAGCTTATATTTATAGAGAATAAGAGAGCTAATTAATTTTGGAAAGTCTTCTTCTTTTTAATTTAATATCAAATATTTAATTAAAATAAAAGACACAAGTTTCCTATTTCTGTATATGTCATAGGTGCCACACATAAAGAGTTTCTCTGTGTATGGTGACATTCTCCATGTAGTTTAGGTGCGAATATTGTTCATCACCTAATCTCATTTGTTTTCATATTTAACTTTCCATATTTGAATTAAATCACATTTATTGAAAATTGAAAATATTAAATATAAAAACTTAGTAAACAAGATTTGATATGCACAAGGGACTTTCCCTTGATAGCATGGGTGCCACATATAGTGGGGCCCTCCCATTGTTTGTCTTCCAAAATAAATTATTTTATTTTATTTATTAAATAGTCTAATTATTTAATAAATACAAATTAACTCATAATTAATTTTTTTGAGCGATATTTAATTTGGAATTTCATAATTCTTAATTAATTATTTAAACTAATAAATCCACTTGTCCAATCAGTGTTTACAAGAATGTCGGGGGACTAATGGACCCATAATTTCAAGATTCAATAAACCAATATATTAATTAATCTGTTTAATCAATATCTTACTCATTTATTAGTTTCAATGTAACTCCACTAAATACTTGGATATGAACTCTTGAAATTATAGATATTTAATTATTCATTTCTTAGAGTCGTCCATTTAATATAGTCAATTCATATAAGTCGATTCTCCATAAATAATTCACAACTAGAGCTAAGTAATATCCGCTAACCTCTCTATTACTTCTTTATTCTTGATTGCCATTGATCCTCTAATTAAGAAATCCATAAACTTAATCATGAATTGAACGTTCTTATTATTAAAGCCCCGAATCAATACTCAAGAGAATTATATATCTGCTTCTCGTTAGGGAATAAATGGATTCTATCTTGTAATATTAACATTCCAGGCTATTTATTTTATCATGCCTCCAAGATATGAGGAATAAGATTTGATTCTTAAATCTTTACTGAGTAAATCAAAAGATATAAATTCATAAATAGGAGTCTACTAGCAACTCAGAATTAAGATCATCCCATATATGATCATCGGTTGATGTGATTAGAACTTGCTATATTTAATAAAAATTATTACCTATTCATATCTCACTAGTTTCCTATCCTACATAATCTTATTATGTACAGTGCATTTATTTAATGACTCACTACATTAACGATTCATATAAGACCGGTCCATTCTTAATATAAATAACGTGCACTACTAATGCTCAATTAAAGATTTCATATTTTAATTGAATAATTAATTTTATTAATTAATTATGTATTACTAACCTTTTTAATTATCATCCTTAAATATTATCCTTTTGTATATAACACTTATATAAAATATTTAAGGTCACATATATAATTATGGAATATTAATGAAATTCGTAAAGTATTCAATGATACATGCATGTACATATGATGAATGATGAATAAATTCAGTTTATTTATTTATTAGTATGTCTATTATAAACATCATATGCTTTTATGGGCATCTATCATGACAGTACTTGTGATTTATTCTTAAACTTTTAATTTTAAAAATTTACATCTTGAATTTACAAATTTATAGCAAATTACCCCATAATGCCTTTTTAACAAAAATTATTTAAATTACAAATATATCATTGATTAATGACATGAATGACTATTTTTATGTATTTCAACCCATATTATGTGATTAATATCCTTATTTGAGTTTTATAAACGTAAAAAATTTTATTAACTTTATTGTTGAATACAATTTTAGGTTATCATTCATAAAAAAAAAAAAAAAAAAACCATTTCATGATCTTAATGAATGATTCATGTAAAAATCATATATTAGTCTTTGTTTGAACAATAACAATGCTGTTAATGGGTAGTGAATTGCTACAAATTTATGAGTCCCATAATGCCTTTTTAACAAAAATTATTTAAATTACACATATCATTGATTAATGACATGAATGACTATTTTTATGTATTTCAACCCTTATGATGTGATTAATATCCTTATTTGCAATTTATAAAAGTAAAAAGTTTCATTAACTTTATTGTTGAATACAATTTTAGGTTATTATTCATAAAAAAATGATTTCATGATCTTAATGAATGATTCATGTAAAAATCATATTTTAGTTTTTGTTTGAAAAATAACAATGCTGTCAATGGGTAGTGAATTGCTACAAATTTATGAGTTTATGGTGCAAACTGCAAAAATTAAAAATTCAAAGAACAAATTAAAAATACGTAATAAGTTAAGGTCAACAGTGCAAAAAAAGCTTTTTTAAAAAAAATATTACATGATGGGACACTACAAATTGTAAAATGTGTTACTTTTAAAAGAGGAATCAACTACTATAAATTCTCATAAAAGGAAGATAAAAAAACAAAAGTATCTTTAAAAAAAAAAGACAGTATAATTTGTGTTACTCTTATTTTGTATATAAAAATTATTGGATTGCTCTTATCTAAAAAAACTATTTCTATTATCCCAAAAAAGAAAGAAAACTATTATATTGCTCTCACCTCACATAAAAAATTGTATTACTTTTTGATAGGGCTTAATTTTAAATTAATTTTCTATCACTTTTCCTTATGTTTAATTTGTTAGTTTCTTGTTTTCTTGTGTTTTTATGTGTTTTTGTGTTTGTAGGTGTTTAAAGGTAACATAATTAAAAGAGAGGGTTAATAAGCTTCAAGGATCATTTCTATGCATTTAGAGGTTTGTTGGGCGCTGCGGCCAATGACACCATGCAAACAAGGCCAAAAACTCGAGGTTTGGGTGCTGTGGCCTTGGAAATGGGCACTGAAGCAGCAAACTTTCTTCACAGGCTGAGTAGCAAGGCCACGCTGCAGTGCCAGGCGAAGAAAAACTCTCAATTTGGTGAGTTTTACATGGGCTGTAGAGTCCATAACAAAGCCGAGGCTTAAGACTTCATATTTTCTTCCAAAAATTAGTCCAAATCACCTCCAAACCTTTCCGTTTTAATCCTATCGAACCTATAACAAAACACATAGTTTTCATCCTAGTTTTCTCAGCTAGAGGAAAAAAAGAAGAGAGGAGGAGAAGTGCACGTGGTAGCTCCAACAAGATTATCAGCATAGAGATTTTCGAAGATCAAATCATTCTTTCTTTTCCTTAATTCTCTTGCACTCCTAATGATGTTTATTTTTGCTTCTTCGTTTTTATTTTCAACTATGCTAGGCTAAATTATTTGTGGTTAAGAGATATTTCAAAACTGTAGACATAATTGCATAATTGATATTTCAGAATTATTTTTAATTTTCCCAATCGTAATTATTTATGTTCTTCTATTAAAATTGTTCATGATTATTTTCTTATTCTATTTGGGTGGCCAACTAAACAAGACTTGAAAATTGTGACGACCCGCCTTTTCGGGCAGTCACTTTACTTTCATAAACATAGTTTCATAAACAGTAATCTTACTTACTTAGTAAGAAAATACTGTAATAAAAATTTTTTTTTTTCTTTCCTTAAACGTTCTTTAATATTGATGCGACCTCTGTCGCATTCAAGTTGAGACATCGCTCAACACTTGCCCTTAAAATCATTTCAAAACGTTTCTTAAAACTTAATAAGAAACATTTATTAAATCATAGTTTAAAACTTTACTTTATCATTACATAAAACAGTTCATAAACTGTATCTTAAAACTTTGAATACAATTCTTAAAACTCTGATTTTCTTTAAACTTTGAAAACACAACATTAAACAATGGAAAACATTTTCTTTACATAGCGGAAGCAAACAGTGATGGTATCCATACCCAAATCTTCGCATCTGTCCTCCGCAGCACCCAGCTCTTCTAACGGGTCCCATTGGTCACCCATAAGTTACCTACAGCATGAAAAACTTTTAATGAGCTTTCGCTCAGCAAGTTCAAACATATTCTCACAAAGCATTTAAACATGCTTTAAAACTTTTCTCATGAAAACTTTTCTCTTGAAACGTTCTTCATGAACGTTTTCCATAAACATTTATGAAATATTTTCCATAAACGTTTTCCTTAAACATTTCTAAAAACGTTCTTCATAAACGTTTTTCATAGAACATTTCTGAAAACATTTTTCATAAAACATTTCTGAAACGTTTGCATAAACGTTTTTCGTAAAACATTTCCTCAACGTTTTTCTTAAAACGTCATTCGTAAACCTTTTCTTGCAAACATGAAATGTTTTTCATAAACATTTAATGTAAAACCTTTCTCTTAAAACATTTCTTGAACGTTTATCTTAAAACGTCGTTCATAAACCGTTTCTTGAAAACATGAAAACGTTATTCATAAACATTTATCGTAAACATTTTTCAGAATGTTTTCCATAAACATAACATATAAACATTTCATAAAAAAGCATTCAAGTAACATTAGAATGCATGACTTCATTTATGCTCAATTATTAACTTTAATTATGAGCCTTTTATGAACATTCTATAAACTTAAATATTCATTTCTTTCTCAACCTTTATTCTTGTTCTTTAACTTTCTTTATCTTGTAACCTTCATTTTCCTTACTTTACTTTAGTGTTCGTACCAACTCATTAATCATGAGATCATAAACATGATGCTTCCCTTGTGGAAGACTTGAGACCATCAAACATTGAGGTCTTGTACCTCACCTTTAGGAGGTCACACTTTAATTTCACTTTCATTACCTCATAACAAAGAGGCTGGTACGACACTTTCTTTTTATCTTAACGTTACCTTCTTATTAACTTTAGTGAGCATTTCAAATGCAATCACATCATATGCAATACACTTGCAATTCATATCTTGTACTATAAAATTAATTGCATAATAAATGCAACTCATTGCATAACAAATGCAACATAAAATGTAAACACATTTTGCATATCATAACTTGCATTCTAACACTCATTGCATAACAAATGCAACATATTGCTTAATAAAGACATCATAAAATGCAAACACATTTTGCAAACTATAACTTTTATTCTTAAATTTATTGCACATCAAATGCAACTTATTGCATAGCAAATGCATCATTAAACCTTTAACTTAAACTATAAAACATTATGCATTGTCATAATGCAAAACATACTTTCAATACTTTGAAAATCATAATTTAAACTTTTAAGAAACGTTATGCATATCAATATGCAAATAAACCTTTAACATAACGATTGCAAATTCATTGCAATTCTTTTTCTTGAACTTTAAAACTTTTTGCATAATAAATGCAAATATACTTTAAAAGAAACTTGCTTAACAATTGCAAACACATTTGCAAATCATATAAATAAACATTTAAAAATCATTTACTTCATGCTGTAGGTGAGGTTTGAAACTTACCCAAACTATGCTCTAGCGTTCTCTATTCCGTTCCTTTCTCGTTCCATTGGTCGGCCTCTGTGTCCTGATCAAACGACAGCCGACTCATTAATTAACTTTCTTTATTATCAATCCACTCGATTGATAATAAAACGTAAACATTAATCATTCTTTCTTTTTCATAACTTGACTAGTATACTTTCGGTCTACCGTTCTTTTAACTCAACCTTATAAACTGTCAGTTTACATTTCCTTCATTTAACCTTGTAACCCACCGGGGTTACTTTTTCTTTTAACTTTATAACCCCTCGGTTACCTCTCGTTTACTTAAAACATCTCCTATGAAATCTCTGATCTCATATCACCGTTACGTTACTTAACGTATTACGGAACATTTTCCGTCTAATAACATTATGCTAAATCGGAGTGTTCGACTCCGTTCTAGCCGTTTCCTTAAAAATGACGATTTTACCCTTAACGGGTTTTTTTCGTCACCTTATAACATTATAAAACCTATTCTTACATAAAACAGTGTAACAATCACTGATCATGCATTTCATAAATTTCTATGAAAGCATCTAAAACAGTTTATTCTAAAACAGTTTATACTGTATGCGAGATTCCTACTTACTTGAACTCCAAGCAAAGCAGATCTAGTTGTATCTCGCTGCATCTACAGTATGTGAAGCATCCTCTGCAGTGCTCCTCGAGCTACCATGGATGGCTAGGAATGCTTCCTGGAGATCATACATTCTTGAAACTGTCATTCTGGACTCCGATATTGCTGCTTGAATCGCCTCGATCCGCGTGCAGTCGGTACCGGACGATTTTCATCGGAGTGGAATTTGCTCGAACGGAGGTCACCATTGCGTTCAGAGCGTCGAAACGAGTCGGGAGGCGGTCTCGGATCTTCGATCGGAGGTCCGGATCACAAAATCCCATTTTGCCCTTTGACCGGCCGTTGACCGGCGTTGACCGGCCGTTGACCGGCGTTGACCGCCGTTGACCGGCGGCGGTTGGCCCCGTTGAGGGCTGAGCTCGAGCCTACCCCCCCTAATTCGACCCTCCTGAGTCGATTGGTGGGGTCAATTTCACCCAATTCGGCCTCCAACATAGCAATTCGAAGACGGAATTCTCGGCGGAAACCGGCGGCTCCGATTTCGGTCCTCCGGCGACGGTACCGTGAAATTGAGGTGGGGGAATTGTTCCCCGACCTCCTCTGAGTATTTCCCCTACGGTGGGGCAGCTCAACACCGCGTGGAACGGCGGCCCCACCTAGCTCCACGGCGGTGCACGACGGAGACGCCGTTCTCCATCCTCCGGCCATCATTTCGTGCAATTGAGAGTTGCTTCACGCTCTTCTCAACCATCTGAGCATTTTCCCCCTTTCAATTTGGGGCGAGGCAGCCGGGAACGTCGTGATCGGTGGCTGTCGCGGCGGCGCTCGACGACGGAGGTGGAACTCCGACCAACCGCGGCTGTGGCGTGAAATTAGGCGAGGGGTTTCACTCCCCGTCGCCGTCTGAATCGAACGGTGGCGGCGGTGTACCTCACCGCCGCCATTATCGGCGGTTCTCGAGGGGCGGCGACACGGCGGAGATGGGCAGCTCCGGCGAAGCCTTTCCAGCCAAAATTGAGCTGGAAAATTGGTACCATCTTGTTCCTCTCCTCACACTGAGTCCATAGACACCAAAATCACGTCGATTGGTGGTCGGACGGCCGAGAAACGACGTCGGGAAAAAATGGGTTTCGCCGCCACTTTGGGCGGCGCGTGAGGCTCCCTCCGGCGTCTATTTGGGTGGCACGACACCTCGTTGGACTCAGCTCAACGAGAGCTTCCCACTGGTATGGGAGGTGTCGAAAAATAACGCCGGAATCTCAAACGAGATCAGAGGAGAGAGAGAGAAATTCTAGAGAGAGAAAATCTAGAGAGAGAAAGTCGAGTTTGCCTAAATTCTGATTTTTTTTTCCTTTTTTTTTTTTCTTTTCTTTTCTTTTATAAAAAGTATAAGATAAAATTGTGGTCCACACAATTCAATTCTTATACTGCGTTGCTCCAACACTGTATAATTTTCCATCTTATTATACAGTATTTTCCTTTAATTGTACTTTTTCTTAACATAATCTTTAATTTAATGCATTTTTAATGCATTAAAAATCTCGGGTGTTACAATCTTCCCTCCTTAACAATTTTCGTCCTCGAAAATTAGAACCTTCATAGGTAGTTCATCTTCCTTGTCATCCTTTTTCGTTCTTGACATACTTCCTTGATCATTACTTTTTCATTAAAACTGAGCCTTCATCTTAAAACTTCAACAATTTTCATCATGTTCTTGACATATTCCTTTAAATTATACACCACACTTCTGCTGCGCAACTCTGATCTTCCAACATTTGAGCGCAGTTTCCATTCATCTAAGGGTTTAGCATTCTACCATTGAATGCTATTCTTAGAAATAGGGTTCATTTTCATTCTAATCTCTTCATTTCCTTCTAAAGATCAAGGTCATCCGATCACAAAATCCATAATTTTCGTTTCTATATCCATTCTAAAATGGCATTTTGCATAATTTTCCTCATAACGTATAATTTCCAGCTTCCATCCTCCAATCTGTGAGGTTTCCGCTGCCAGATTGGGCATCGTTGTCTTAATCTTATTTTCCATCCGGGCAGTTACGAGCTCATTCGCATGTCTCAGCTTAGCGAAGGAGTGCTTAAGCTCGATCAAATCACATAATTAATGATCTAACGTCAAGTTGCTCTCAGGCACTTTCGTTCCATAAGGCACTGAAATCACTTCTGACCTTCATTATTCCATTATCTTAATCCACTTTTCCTCGTTATACGTGTAGCCAATACAAAATAACTACAACAGAGTAATATTGGCTCCTACGGAAACACCATTGTGCGCCTAAACATCATAACGTGTCACAAGCTCATCTTCTTGATTTTGAGCTGTCGGCCATCTGTTGACCATCATTGATCACGTTTTGTCATCGTTGACTTGATATCGCTAATAGACAACGACTACTGTCGAGTTGCGAGGACATTCTAGCATATATCATCACATTCATCCTTTGACTTTTACCTTCTCGTTGCTCATCTAGGTGTGCCGATATCAAAGGCTACGCCCAACATAAATACGTATTCAGTAAATTCTAACTTTTCTTTCTACTTAACTTAACTTACTTACTTGAGCTATGGTGTAGCGGACATATGACAGCGCGAAATGGGATGGCAGGATACTGCTCTGATACCACCTGTGACGACCCGCCTTTTCGGGCAGTCACTTTACTTTCATAAACATAGTTTCATAAACAGTAATCTTACTTACTTAGTAAGAAAATACTGTAATAAAATTTTTTTTTTTTCTTTCCTTAAACGTTCTTTAATATTGATGCGACCTCTGTCGCATTCAAGTTGAGACATCGCTCAACACTTGCCCTTAAAATCATTTCAAAACGTTTCTTAAAACTTAATAAGAAACATTTATTAAATCATAGTTTAAAACTTTACTTTATCATTACATAAAACAGTTCATAAACTGTATCTTAAAACTTTGAATACAATTCTTAAAACTCTGATTTTCTTTAAACTTTGAAAACACAACATTAAACAATGGAAAACATTTTCTTTACATAGCGGAAGCAAACAGTGATGGTATCCATACCCAAATCTTCGCATCTGTCCTCCGCAGCACCCAGCTCTTCTAACGGGTCCCATTGGTCACCCATAAGTTACCTACAGCATGAAAAACTTTTAATGAGCTTTCGCTCAGCAAGTTCAAACATATTCTCACAAAGCATTTAAACATGCTTTAAAACTTTTCTCATGAAAACTTTTCTCTTGAAACGTTCTTCATGAACGTTTTCCATAAACATTTATGAAATATTTTCCATAAACGTTTTCCTTAAACATTTCTAAAAACGTTCTTCATAAACGTTTTTCATAGAACATTTCTGAAAACATTTTTCATAAAACATTTCTGAAACGTTTGCATAAACGTTTTTCGTAAAACATTTCCTCAACGTTTTTCTTAAAACGTCATTCGTAAACCTTTTCTTGCAAACATGAAATGTTTTTCATAAACATTTAATGTAAAACCTTTCTCTTAAAACATTTCTTGAACGTTTATCTTAAAACGTCGTTCATAAACCGTTTCTTGAAAACATGAAAACGTTATTCATAAACATTTATCGTAAACATTTTTCAGAATGTTTTCCATAAACATAACATATAAACATTTCATAAAAAAGCATTCAAGTAACATTAGAATGCATGACTTCATTTATGCTCAATTATTAACTTTAATTATGAGCCTTTTATGAACATTCTATAAACTTAAATATTCATTTCTTTCTCAACCTTTATTCTTGTTCTTTAACTTTCTTTATCTTGTAACCTTCATTTTCCTTACTTTACTTTAGTGTTCGTACCAACTCATTAATCATGAGATCATAAACATGATGCTTCCCTTGTGGAAGACTTGAGACCATCAAACATTGAGGTCTTGTACCTCACCTTTAGGAGGTCACACTTTAATTTCACTTTCATTACCTCATAACAAAGAGGCTGGTACGACACTTTCTTTTTATCTTAACGTTACCTTCTTATTAACTTTAGTGAGCATTTCAAATGCAATCACATCATATGCAATACACTTGCAATTCATATCTTGTACTATAAAATTAATTGCATAATAAATGCAACTCATTGCATAACAAATGCAACATAAAATGTAAACACATTTTGCATATCATAACTTGCATTCTAACACTCATTGCATAACAAATGCAACATATTGCTTAATAAAGACATTATAAAATGCAAACACATTTTGCAAACTATAACTTTTATTCTTAAATTTATTGCACATCAAATGCAACTTATTGCATAGCAAATGCATCATTAAACCTTTAACTTAAACTATAAAATATTATGCATTGTCATAATGCAAAACATACTTTCAATACTTTGAAAATCATAACTTAAACTTTTAAGAAACGTTATACATATCAATATGCAAATAAACCTTTAACATAACGATTGCAAATTCATTGCAATTCTTTTTCTTGAACTTTAAAACTTTTTGCATAATAAATGCAAATATACTTTAAAAGAAACTTGCTTAACAATTGCAAACACATTTGCAAATCATATAAATAAACATTTAAAAATCATTTACTTCATGCTGTAGGTGAGGTTTGAAACTTACCCAAACTATGCTCTAGCGTTCTCTATTCCGTTCCTTTCTCGTTCCATTGGTCGGCCTCTGTGTCCTGATCAAACGACAGCCGACTCATTAATTAACTTTCTTTATTATCAATCCACTCGATTGATAATAAAACGTAAACATTAATCATTCTTTCTTTTTCATAACTTGACTAGTATACTTTCGGTCTACCGTTCTTTTAACTCAACCTTATAAACTGTCAGTTTACATTTCCTTCATTTAACCTTGTAACCCACCGGGGTTACTTTTCCTTTTAACTTTATAACCCCTCGGTTACCTCTCGTTTACTTAAAACATCTCCTATGAAATCTCTGATCTCATATCACCGTTACGTTACTTAACGTATTACGGAACATCTTCCGTCTAATAACATTATGCTAAATCGGAGTGTTCGACTCCGTTCTAGCCGTTTCCTTAAAAATGACGATTTTACCCTTAACGGGTTTTTTTCGTCACCTTATAACATTATAAAACCTATTCTTACATAAAACAGTGTAACAATCACTGATCATGCATTTCATAAATTTCTATGAAAGCATCTAAAACAGTTTATTCTAAAACAGTTTATACTGTATGCGAGATTCTTACTTACTTGAACTCCAAGCTAAGCAGATCCAGTTGTATCTCGCTGCATCTACAGTATGTGAAGCATCCTCTGCAGTGCTCCTCGAGCTACCATGAATGGCTAGGAATGCTTCCTGGAGATCATTCATTCTTGAAACTGTCATTCTGGACTCCGATATTGCTGCTTGAATCGCCTCGATCCGCGTGCAGTCGGTACCGGACGATTTTCATCGGAGTGGAATTAGCTCGAACGGAGGTCACCATTGCGTTCAGAGCGTCGAAACGAGTCGGGAGGCGGTCTCGGATCTTCGATCGGAGGTCCGGATCACAAAATCCCATTTTGCCCTTTGACCGGCCGTTGACCGGCGTTGACCGGCCGTTGACCGGCGTTGACCGCCGTTGACCGGCGGCGGTTGGCCCCGTTGAGGGCTGAGCTCGAGCCTACCCCCCCTAATTCGACCCTCCTGAGTCGATTGGTGGGGTCAATTTCACCCAATTCGGCCTCCAACATAGCAATTCGAAGACGGAATTCTCGGCGGAAACCGGCGGCTCCGATTTCGGTCCTCCGGCGACGGTACCGTGAAATTGAGGTGGGGGAATTGTTCCCCGACCTCCTCTGAGTATTTCCCCTACGGTGGGGCAGCTCAACACCGCGTGGAACGGCGGCCCCACCTAGCTCCACGGCGGTGCACGACGGAGACGCCGTTCTCCATCCTCCGGCCATCATTTCGTGCAATTGAGAGTTGCTTCACGCTCTTCTCAACCATCTGAGCATTTTCCCCCTTTCAATTTGGGGCGAGGCAGCCGGGAACGTCGTGATCGGTGGCTGTCGCGGCGGCGCTCGACGACGGAGGTGGAACTCCGACCAACCGCGGCTGTGGCGTGAAATTAGGCGAGGGGTTTCACTCCCCGTCGCCGTCTGAATCGAACGGTGGCGGCGGTGTACCTCACCGCCGCCATTATCGGCGGTTCTCGAGGGGCGGCGACACGGCGGAGATGGGCAGCTCCGGCGAAGCCTTTCCAGCCAAAATTGAGCTGGAAAATTGGTACCATCTTGTTCCTCTCCTCACACTGAGTCCATAGACACCAAAATCACGTCGATTGGTGGTCGGACGGCCGAGAAACGACGTCGGGAAAAAATGGGTTTCGCCGCCACTTTGGGCGGCGCGTGAGGCTCCCTCCGGCGTCTATTTGGGTGGCACGACACCTCGTTGGACTCAGCTCAACGAGAGCTTCCCACTGGTATGGGAGGTGTCGAAAAATAACGCCGGAATCTCAAACGAGATTTGAGGAGAGAGAGAGAAATTCTAGAGAGAGAAAATCTAGAGAGAGAAAGTCGAGTTTGCCTAAATTCTGATTTTTTTCCTTTTTTTTTTTCTTTTCTTTTCTTTTATAAAAAGTATAAGATAAAATTGTGGTCCACACAATTCAATTCTTATACTGCGTTGCTCCAACACTGTATAATTTTCCATCATATTATACAGTATTTTCCTTTAATTGTACTTTGTCTTAACATAATCTTTAATTTAATGCATTTTTAATGCACTAAAAATCTCGGGTGTTACAAAAATTATCTATTGCTAGATTGGAATGCTTGATTTGTAATTGTCTTGTTGTTCTAATCATTAGCAGCAAATTATGGTAATTGATTGTGGTAAGTTTTTGTATAATTGCATGTGGAACATAACCTAGGTTAAATTAATAGAGCTTGCAAATTTGTTGCTTTGAACAACCTATCTTTCTCATCTTAATGCTTCCATTAAGTTAAATCTAGAGAGCTTGTTCTAGGTTATTTGATGGAAAGAGATTAAATAAAGAGCCTATTTTATTTAATGACAAAGTAAGGAGAGACTAGGATAGTAGAGCTTATTGTTAAAATAAATTACATTGTTACCCCTTAAATTGTTCATTTTTGCATAAAGCACTTTGAGCTTTCAATCTTGTCACAATGCATCCAAAACTTTGAAATTGTTGGTAATTTAGGTCCAAGAGCTACTTATAAGTACTCTTTTCACGTGTTTCACTTTAAATTTTTTCCTAAAATGACGAGCTCTATCCTTAAGAAAACTCACTTATGAATCTCATGACCAAAGTTATCCATGCTTGTTGATGCTTGTTAGCTATTGCTCCTCAATCACTAATGATTTCAAAATTCAGGGTGCATTTTGTCAAGATTAAACTTTAGGTATAGTATGCAAAAAATGAATAGTTTGGGGCACAACAATGCAATTTACTTCTTATTTTTAATCTACGATTGGTAGTTTTGATAGGAAATTGGGAATAATTCTATGATCAACTACATGATTATTGTTTAGAGGTGATGAATGATTCTTTAATCGATTTAATCAAATATTGTTTACGATATCTTGATTTTTTCTTTGATTTTATTTATTTATTTTTGTTCTATTTGTTTTTAGTAATTTAGTTAATTAATGAAAACCCCTTTTATTAATTTAGAAAATCAATATCTTGTTAATTATAATCAATCTTCTGTGGAAATGACCTTACTTGTTACTAAACTCAATAATGACTAATTTAATAAGGAACTTGGCGCTCCCTTAGAGCCTACCATTCTTTCTCAAGACAAAAAAAACCTTGTATTCATGATTTAAGAAAAAAAAATGGCTCTTTTAATGTTTATTACTTTTTGAAGAAACTAAGACAACATTTCATTTTAGTCACAGAGTTTTTTATTATTATTATTATTATTATTATTATTTTGAGAGAAGCCACCAAGAGTATTCAGTATACTATCCAAATGCTAAATTAAAGAGTTCTAACTTATACCAATTTTCTTCTTGCTCAGAAAGCAGGGAAATATCAACAAATAGAACAAAATAAAATAGCAATAAAAGTTATTAGGCCAATATTTAAAAAACATTAATAAATGGACCAATCAAATATGAGTCCACATTTTCATTTAGACAAAATTACAAAAATATCCCTAGAATATTTTATTTTATTTGTTTCTCTCTAATTCGCCATTTCTCTCTGAGCTTCCCATCTTTCTCAAAGATCTCCTCCATGGAAGGCAGCAAGTCGACGGCGACCTCTAGGCTGCACAGACAGTGACCTCCAGCGTACGCTTCACCACTGGCGTAGCAACACCAAGTGATCCAAGGGTCGAGCGGCACTAACTGCAACATATCTACCTGGCGGCGATCATTGCCATAGATCTTGCGCCACCAAGATCTGCCATGATCTGCACTGATCTTGTGCTTGAACGTAGTTAGTGCTAATTTGTAAAGTTTCCATTCTCCTCTAGTGTGAACTTCCTTGCGACTCCTTTGTTGATGGGGACAATACACTCGTGAAATGTGTGCACCGAAAATGGGGTCTAGGAGTTTTAAGTAAATAAGATGAAATAAACGAGGTAAATAAATAAAGAGTAAATAAATATATGTAGGAAGTAAACAAATATCATCGAAAACAAATAATATCATCGGCGGTCACCGTCACGTGAATACCACAAAGGTGGGGCCAAGATCTTATTCTCATTCACCATTACGTGGATGCTTACCACGAAAGTGGTCAGGTAATTAAAATACAATATCAAGAATAGTAATACAAAAATATTAAAAATCATCATCTCTAAGATAAATTAAAACTATACAAATGATAGAGACGAAAAAGACATTAAAACCGGGACAAGTCGTGCAGTATATGCATCACACCACAATTCTAAAGAAAATACCATTTCAATCCAAAGAGCCAGGTTTCGATCCTGGGTCCATCCTTCCTCTCCGAACCTAGAAGGGGTATTTTAAAAATAGGAAAATATGAGTGGAAGGCTTAATAGGATAATTAGTTAAAAAAAAGTTATCATAAAATATCATTCACAAACCATATTTACTACAAGAAGTCTAAAAAATTATTCATAAAGATTGATAAATACTTACTTGAATAAATCTTGATAAAGCATCACCGTATGGGTTTTGGAAATCCAAAAGAAATATTAAAAATATAGTTCTTCGAAATCAAAGACATTATTTTCATCAATCATTCAAAAGGTCAAGCATTTGGCCCAAACAGTTTTAAAAAGGCTGCCAAAGAAAGGGATAAAAATATATGTATATCCTACCTCATTTAAATCCAATAATGTAAGCTCCATATAGAATCCAACGTATGCTCCATATAAGTTCAAAACCTTAAAAACTATATTTAAAATCAGAAATCACATTTAACAAATATTATTATGTCAGTTTAATTATCGGTGTGCCTTTTTGACTCAAAATAATCATAACCCAAAATCATAATCCTTTTTGAAGCATTTTGGAATCATTAAACATGAAAACTAAAGTAAAAACAAAATTTTCCAAGTTTACAATCGGCCTACCAAATATCCTAGTCCGGCCTGCCGAACTGCACAGTTCGTTCTTCCGAACATCCAGACTGGCTTATCGACCTGATAAATCCGGCCTGCCAAACCTATGAATCCGGCCTACTGAAGATCAAGTTTGGCCTGCCGAACTAGCAAAATCTGGGGGCTTGAGAGTTCTAGTTTCGGTGTCCTCGAACTCAAAATTCAAAATTAAAACCTGTTTTCTCAATCACAGAGCATAAAAATCACATAGAAAGAATAGAAAATCATAGTAGAATAAATTTAAACCATTTTCCCCAAATTTAAACTCAATTTCACCTTTGATTTGAAAATCAAAGAAAAATGTAAAAAATTGGTTAAATTGATTCTAGCTCAAATTAAGTTTAGATTCACTATAAAATAGTTTTTACAATTTGAATTGAACATTATCTAAGCTCAAGAAAGCTCGGATTTAACATTCAAAGAAAATTTGAAAAATTGAAATTTTAAGAAAAAGAGGAGGCTAAACTCAATGACGTTTTTGGATGAAAAATATGATGATTAAACATCAATCCTTGCTTAGATCCATGAGAATGAAGCTTGAAATCAAGATTTTTGAGAGAAAGAAAGAGAGAGAGGGGGCTGAGCGTGAGAGAAAGAGAGAGAGAGAGAGAGAGCGTGGAAAATGAAAAGGAAAGGGAAAAGAAAAAAGAAAATATAGGCCCAATGGCATTTTCGTAAATATGGGGAAAATATGTGGTAAAAATATCATTTGGTATTTTAACACTAAAAATCAAATTTTAAATATGGCAAATGCAACAAATCTTCAAATGACTAAAATTAACAACAAAATTTACGCTGGCACACTTAATAATTAAACTTAACATAACTAACCTTACTTTAAAAATTCAGGGGCGTTACAATCTACCCTCCTTAAAAGAAATTTCATCCTCGAAATTTTCAAATATCTTAAGTTTAAAATCGTAAACAACACTGTGTACTCAAACGTAACTGTAACGACATCTGTCCCGACTTAAAACTTGAAAAAGCAAAACAAAATAGTAAAAATCTCATAAGTTTAGTTACCGAAGGATCTAAAGCCTACACTTTGATACCATTCTATGATGCCCGGGAAAGGGGGTTTGGGAGTTTTAAATAAATAAGATGAAATAAAGATTAAATATATATGTAGGAAGTAAACAAATATTATCGAAAACAAATAATATTATCACCAGTCACCGTCACGTGAATACCACGAAGGTGGGGCCGAGATCTTATTCTTATTCACCATCACATGGATGCTTACCACGAAGGTGGGCAGGTAATTAAAATACAATATCAAGAATAATAACACAAAAATATTGAAATTCATCATCTCTAAGATAATTTAAAAATATACAATTGATAGAGACAAAAAAGACATTAACACCGGGACAAGTCGTATAGTACACACATCATACCACAATTCTAAACAAAATACCATTTCAATCCAAAGAGCTAGGTTTTGATCTTGGATCCATCCTTCCTCTCCAAACCTGGAAGGAGGATTTTAAAAACAGGAAAATATGAGAGAAGGCTCAGTAGGATAATTAGTTAAAAACTAGTTATCTTAAAATATCATTCATAAACCATATTTATTACAAGAAGTCTCAAAAATTATTCATAAAGATTGATAAATAGTTACTTGAATAAATCTTGATAAAACATCACTGTATGGGTTTTGGAAATTCGAAAGCAATATAAAAAATACAGTTCTTCAAAATCAAAGACATTATTTTCATCAATCATTCAAAAGGTCAAACAGTTTAAAAAGGGCTGCCAAAGAAAGGGATAAAAATATATGTATATCCTACCTCATTTAAATCCAATAATGTAAGCTCCATATAGAATCCAACGTATGCTCCATATAAGTTCAAAACCTTAAAAACTATATTTAAAATCAGAAATCACATTTAACAAATATTATTATGTCAGTTTAATTATCGGTGTGCCTTTTTGACTCAAAATAATCATAACCCAAAATCATAATCCTTTTTGAAACATTTTGGAATCATTAAACATTGAAAAATGAATTAAAAACATAATTTTTCAAGTCTACAGTTGGCCTGTCGAACATCCTGGTTCGGCCTTCCGAACATCCAGACCGGCCTGTCAAACTTTTCCTAGGTTCGGCCTGCCGACCTGATGAATCCGGCCTTTTGAACCTATGAATCTGGACTGTCGAAGATCAAGTTCAGCCTGCTAAATTGGCAAAATCTGGGGACCCGAAACTTCGAGTTTCGGCATCCCCGAACTCAAAATTCAAATTTAAAACCTGTTTTCTCAATTCCAAAGCATAAAAATCACATAGAAAGCATAGAAAATCATAGTAGAATAAATTTAAACCATTTTCCCCAAATTTAAAATCAATTTTACCTTTGATTTGAAAATTAAAGAAAAATGTAAAAACTTGGTTAAATCGATTCTAGCTCAAATTAAGTTTAGTTTCACTATAAAATAATTTCTACAACTTGAATTGAACATTATCTGAGCTCAAGAAAGCTCGGATTCAACATTCAAAGAAAATTTAAAAAATTAAAATTTAAAACTTTGAAATTTTAAGAAAAAGAGGAGGCTAACCTCAATGACGTTTTGGATGAAAAATGTGATGATTGAACTTTAATCCTTGCTCAAAGCCATGAGAATGTAACTTGAAATCAAGATTTTTGAGAGAAAGAAAGAGAGAGAGGGGCTGAGCGTGAGAGAAAGAAATTAAGAGAGAGAGAGAGAGCGTGAAAAATGAAAAGAAAAGGGAAAAGAAAAAAGAAAATAAAGGCCTAATGGCATTTTCGTAAATATGAGAAAAATGTGGGGTAAAAATATCATTTGGTATTTTAACACTAAAAATCAAATTTTAAATATGACAAATGCAACAAAATCTTCGATTGGCTAAAATTAACAACAAAATTTACACTGACACACTTAATAATTAAACTTAACATAACTAACTTTACTTTAAAAATTCATGGGCGTTACATGAAATCTTTATGACAGAGTTTGTTGTGCAATCGATTTGAAGCAAATGGGGATGAGGGCGACAGAGAGAGCAGATCGACTCCGACGTGTGCCGGCACCTATTAGAGTAATTGGAGTCATAGAAAAAAGAGAAGATATGAGAGAAAGCGTGTGAGGAGGGAGAGAGTAAAGGAAAAGAAGAAGAAATGTTAAAAAAACATTAGTTCTAATTATTAGGGTGTTTTTAGTTATCTTAAATGATTTATTTGTTAATAAATACTAAATTTACACTCATATGCTATTTACTAACCTTTGAAAATTTTTGGTCTATTTAATTTAAGAGAAATTGCACCCAAATGCAGATTTCTTAGTTTATTAATCAATATGTCAAATGTTTGACAAAAATGAAGGAAATAGTATATTCAAACAAATTAGTGTTTTAAGGCAATCAAAAACCCATCTGATAAACTTTTTCTTTTTGCCCTTTTCCTTTTCTCTCCCACTTTTTTCTCTCATCTCTTTTTCTCTCCCTTGTGTGTTGATTTTCTCTTTCCTCTTTCTTTGTCCTATATGTCGATGGAATCATCAATGGCGTTGCATCTTTGTCAAATTATTGTCCTCGAACACCAGCGTCGACAGATTGGATGAGATCATCCTCCTTGTAATGGTGTTGCTAGATCTGGTGGCCATTACCACTGACATTGTGAGCCAAAGGAAAAGATCTTGATTTAGTGACAGATTGGCGATGAGGGATTCAATGGCAGATAGCGAGACGACAAGGTGAAGAAGCTCGAAGCTCGACCAAGTGAAAACGGCGTGGAGAAGCTTGACGATGCTTGGAGTTTGTAGGTCAACGATGATGGACTTAGGTCTTCTTATTTGGTATCTATGCCATGGCATCACCGAGAGAGCTCGAGCTCAATCTCCTATGGCATCTATGCCAATGGACTCTGGTCTTCTTCTACAGCGATCTCAACTGCTCTATCAAGATCTCCTCGGTTGTTTGTTATGATCTCAGCTACTACAACGATCTTTGTCGGTAGTGCACGAAGGCGAGCCCACGAGCAACAACCAATGCAACAACATCAACTAGAGACGGGTTTGAACGTTATAGCAAGATCTGGTTTTTTATTTTTTTTTATTTTCATTTTTGAAGGTTCTAGTTTTCTTTCTCTTTTGTATGTATGTGTGTGTGAACTAAAGTTTTATGGATTATTTTGATCAGTGTATTGTAAAACTAACATTATTTGTTTTTTTTTTGTTGATATCTTTGTATTTTTTGGAAAAATATTGTATTAAATTGACAGTATTTCCTAGCCTTCAATGACGTCATTGATGCTAGCGATGTTGCCAATAAGTTTTTACATGTAAGGAAATACTATATTTCTATGTTTATATAGTATTTACTTGTTAATACTATATTTTTTAGCTATCGATGGTACGTAGAAGTCATTGGTGAATCTTTGTATTTACATATTAGTATAATATTTACAGGTTAATACTATATTTTTGGGCATCAATGATCTGACGAAGTCGCCAATAAATTTTTATATTTACACGTTAATATAGTATTTATAGATTAATACTGTATCTCATAGTCGCCAGTGGTCTAGCAAAATCGCCTGTGAATGTTTGTATTTATACATTAATACAGTATTTACTAGTATTGTATTTCCCAGCCACTAATGGTTCCACGAAGTCGTCAGTGAAACTTTGTGTTTACAAGTTAATATAGTATTTATATGTTAATGATATAGTTCTCGGCTACTGGTGGTCCAACAAAGTCGCCGGTAATTTTTTGTGTTTACATGTAAATAATGTATTTATATGTTAATACTGTATTTTGTGCCCTCTAGTGGTCTGACAAAGTTGCCAATAAATTTTTTTATTTACATGTTAATATAGTAATTTTTTTATTTCTCAGGTCTGGCGAGATTGTCAACAAATTTTTATATTTACACGTTAATATGTATATGTTAATGCAATATTTTTTGGTCGCCGGTGATGTTCCTGATCATCAGTGAAATCATCAGTAAATTTTTTTATTATTTAGAAATACAATATTACTATGTTAATATAGTATTTCTCGGCCATTGGTAGTGGTGACGAAGGAGGAGGGTGAAAGATGTAGAGCAGAAAAAGGTGAAGATATTTTAGGGTTTTTGTTCTCAATTTCTCATGAGATATTATTCAATTTCTCATAATATGCTATTTATCACATAGTTTAAAATCATATGATATTATTTACCATGTTTTAACCTAAGTATAATATTTTGTTCTTCCTCCCTTATTTTAATTCAGGACAAGATTTGGCTTAATCTTTTCTCTCTTCCTAGTGATGCAAGAACAGGCCGGCTCGGCCTGGCCTATGAATTTCGTGGGCCGGGCAGGGTCGGCCAATATTAAAAATACCTTGGCCCGGCCGGCCCGGCCCGTGGGCCAATTTTACATGGGCCATGCTGGGCCATGTCAGGCCGTGCCGTGGGCCTTAATTGGGCCGTCGGCCCGTCTTGGCCCATCATGGGTTTAAATGGGCCAGCCCATCTAAGCATGTAATTTTTATTTTTATTTTTAAATTTTTAAATAAGTTAACAAATATAAAAGTTTGAATAGTCAAGGGAAATATAAAAAGGGATATTTTATTTATGATTGCCTCATTAAAAACCTTTCCAAGGAAAACCTAGTGGGACAAAACCTTGGTAAGGAAAAAAGAGTACAATCAGGATAATTATACATAAGATGTTTACAAAATTACTAAAAACATAAAAAAAACATAAAAAATTATTGTTCATAATTAATTACAATGTATTACTCCCAGTGGGAGTATCAGAAATGACCAAATTTTTAAAGTCATCAACCCAATCATCTTGAACTTCTTGGCTTCTTCTACGAGCATTCTCCCAATTTTTGATGCACATTACTGCTTCTAGAATATCGTCACTCATACGTGCATGCCGTTCATCAAGTACTCTACCACCGCAACTAAATACTTGTTCATTTACAACTGTGGACACTGGTATGGTTAGTATATCACGAGCCATTTTAGAGAGCACGGGAAAAGTTTTTGACCGTGATCTCCAAAATGACAAAAGATCAAACTTATTGAAATCATGACCACCACCTTGCTCATTGAAAATGAATGCTGTAAAATTTGTTTTCAGATAGTTTTTCAATTCACTGCGTGTTGAAGATGTGGATGATGCACCAAAACCAAATCCAGTATAACTAATCATATTTTTCCATGAAGAACCATGTGGAACAGATGTAGTATTTGCTAAAGGTGCAGGGGATATTGTTTGGCCTCCTCCATATTTTTCATTATATGTAGTAAATATGTTGTTAACTTTTGCTTGTACATTTTGAATGGTTATGATGTCAGAATACACCCATAATTTTCCCCTATACCCTTAAGCAAATATTCAACACCAGCTAATTTAATTCTTAGATCCAATATAGCAGCTATGCAATACAAAAGTGGAACACGTTCCCAATATCTTTTGAATTTTTGTTCCATGAACTCAACAGATTCCCTAAACATGTCAAAATCTCTATGCATATTGAAAGTTGCAGCAATGTCATACAATTTATGTAATGCATGAGGAGAGGTGGGATAGTACACACCTGAGAGTTGGAGAGTGGCTTCATAAAAAACCTTTAAGAAATTGTAGAAGCATGAAGCAATTTGCCAATAAAATTCTTGAAGCGGCTCAGTTGGATTCTTCAAGTTGTAATACGCAGTTATGACCTCTTTGTATGGTAGGCATGCATTCAGCATCAAATATGTTGAATTCCACTGGTGTCCTATGTCAGTTGGAAGTTTTCTGGGTTTTATGCTTGCTCTCTTGCAAAGTTTAGCAAACTCTTCAATTCGAGAGCCAGAACTTGCTATGTAACCCAAGGCCGTTTGAATATTTTCCAAATAACCTTGAAAAAATTTCATGCCATCTTGAACACACAAGTTAATAACATGACAAGCACATCTTGGTGAAAAAGTGTTTCGCCCTATTGTGGTCTCAATGTTGTTTTGAAAAGATTAATATCAGCAGTATTAGCAGATGCATTATCAAATGTGATGCTCAAAACCTTTTCTTTAATGCCATAAAAATCAAAAACTTCCATGATGACATCATGAATGGCCTTGGCATCATGTGGATAAGGCATTGGTTGAAAAACAATTAATCTTTTTTGAAAAGACCAATCTTTATCTACATAATGTGCAGTTACACAGATATAACTGGTTTTAGTACGACCTTTCCACAAATCAGATGTACATGCAACAGATGTAGTGAATGAACTAAATTCAGTTACTAACTTTTCCTTCATTGAATAAAAAACTTTCATGGTGTCAGCTCTTGTGGTAGTTCTTGAAACACGCCTATATTGTGGATTATAAGAATTTTGAATGTACTCCTCAAAGGCTGGATCATTAGCAAGACTAATTGGTTGTTGAGCACTAGCCAATATCTAGCATGTCATTCTCTAGCTCTTTGTTGGTCATATGACCAATTAATAACACTACCATCAGGGCTAAATTGAAGTGTTTGTTGACGACAATCAACATCACCTACACCATGCTTAGCTTCGCATTTTTTGCTAAGCCTTTCTAAGTGACCAGTGCCAAAAGAGGATTTACCTGTGTAGTCTTATTTGCATACTTTGCAAATTACGCGCTCTTCTGTTACACCATTCTCATTTGTACAAATTACGAGATCAAAGTAACTCTAAACTGGTAAAGTTCGTTGAACTTTCCTTTTGCCCTTACAAGTGATTTAGAGGAGCCATCAACTTGAGATAGTAATTGTTAGACATGTATGCCCTAAGGAGTAAAAATGTAATATGTTTTTGGAGAGATTTTTTATCAATAAAGAATTTATTCTTATATATACTAAATCTTGTCCTCTTTACGTTTATGTTTGTTGAATGTATGATAAGCAAACAGTAGTCTGAGACTGTCAGTCTAAACCTTAAGAATTGGGCATATGATGGACTGATTATGTGGAAGACACGATTCTTAAGGTGACGGTCTAAAACATATGATTCGTAATCGAGGGAATAAAGTTGGGCGCTTTATTCATGTAAAGATTGTTATGTTGTCTATATCCCTTTTGGGAGACGGTTTGTCTTGACCATCAGAGTTGGACTCCGCGAATAGAAACATTGGCACGTTGTCATAGGTGTGTTGGATCGAGACACAAAGTGAATTGATTTGGATTAATAATTCTATCTTGGCAAATCGATTCACTTTAGACAATCACTTGTATTGTATCTTAATCCTGAGATGAATAGTGGGCCCGTTGTCTCGACTTGTGTCTTTTGATGTGCCAATGGCTGACTCCCACATCTCAATAGTGGTACGCATGCCAGTACGTTGGAGGCATGACTCTTGATGGCGTAGACTTGCTATTCATAGATATGGAATCCATAGCTCCTCTTAAGGAGTAATGATATCCTCTTATATGCGTTGTCCTGTAATTGAAAAACTGGAGCGCTCAACCATTTGGATACATAGGTGTAACCGAATGGTATACTATCTTTGGATGGTAAGTTTTCTAATGGTGAGACAATGGAACATAAGATAAAAATAATTGGGAAGGTAAGACAGAACTTGTCCTTAAGCCGATTATGGATTATCATATGGGGATACTATACACTTTGATATGTCATGGAGACTTAGCTACATGAGCTTCGTAATTCTGTAAAGTTCGAGAGTGCAGCTCCAAGCTTTTAGTGGAGTAGCATTGGAGTTGATAATTGTGAAATGTATATCTGGGATATTGGGTTTCATAATTGTCATGAGCTTGAACTTTATAGGTCCATTTTGGTCCCCTTTGCTAGCTCACAAAATCCTGTAACGACATGGCGTGCTTTTCCAATAATTGGTGACTTATGTCGGATTTATCGGATTGGTTTAAAATTTGTAAGAATCAAATAATTAATGTCTGTTTATTGGTTGAATTAATTTTGTAATAAAATTAATTTAAGATAAACTTGTTGGATTATTGGATTAGATAATTCTTGTCTGTTTATCGGTTGATTTAATTTTGGATAAATTAGATCAAGATAAACTTGTAGAATTATTGTGAATTGATTTATTTTCTTAGAGATTATCTTGATAAAGTTTGTTTTGATCAAATATCTTCTCTATTGGGTTATTTGAATCAAAACTGAGACTTTATCCTTTAGAATCTTGGGTGAAAAATAAATGATTCGCGAAGATTTTTTCTCGGGAGTTTGGCCTGCCGAATGACGTGTTCGGCCTGTCGATCAGAATGTTCGGCCTGTCGATCAGAATGTTCAGCCTATCGATCAGCGGGAGATAAGATTACGCGTTTTCATGTGGATCTTATTAGATATTGATCCAAACTTGATTCTGTTTTAAGTTTTTGAGACCTAATCTGATAAGGACTGACCCTAGGACCAAGAGCTATAAAAAGGGAGTGAGTCTTATGATTTACTCAGATCAATTGAGAGATTAAGAGTGATACTCTTCTAGTGAGCATCTAAAAACTCCCTGAGAGCTTTTGTTCACAAATCACGAACACTAGCTTTGGGTTCTCTCTCTTGGTTGGAAGGAGAGTCACCAGTGGAAGAGCTGAACGTGTGAGCCCACACTCACTCCGGTTGTGGATAGCGAATAGCAAAGAAGACCAGTTGGTTGAGGCTCTTCTGAAACGTTACTTCTCTTCACAGGCTGCGGAGGTTCTTCACAAAAAGGTTAGTAAGATCTGTCTAATTTATACATATAACATGTCAAACTTGTGTTTTGGTAATTACTCTGATGAAAATTTTTAAAATTTCGCTGTGCATCGTGTTTCCAACAATTGGTATTAGAGCCATGATTTTTACATAAATTTACGAGTTTATGATCATGTTATATGCATAAATTTTGTGATCTCTATCTCTCCCATGCTTGAATTGAATTTTATAGAGAGATGGCACTCTAGGGTTCTATATAATATATATGTTGTCATGGATTATGTGGTGAATGTTTATTAATTAATTATGGTTAATTTAATCATTGTTTAATTATTTATTAATTAATTAATACCGGTTATGGTTCCTTAGAGGTTAGAATGTGTATCTAGGTTTTTCACGTAATTAGATGGCAGACTATCATCTCCGTCTAGGAATTGTTATTTAATTTTCAAATTTGCAAGAATTTTTGTAATTAAATAATTATTCGGAGAAGACGGATCTAGAAGATGCATCTAGAAGAATGATGATGGCACCCCCAGGTATTTCCTGAGTCTCTAATTTTATGTTTTTGAATTGTTAAAAATAAAATTGATAAATTGTATTAAAGTTGTATTTTCTGGAATAATTTTTCCTACTCGGTCGGCAGGCCGGACGTCACAGTTCGACAGGCCGAGGGTCACAGATCGACAGGCAGGACGTGTGGTCCGGCAGGCCGATAGTGGGGCAAAAATTTGGGAGCTCTGCCGGTAGGTTGAACCTTCATGATCGGCAGGCCGATCACCCAGATCGGCCTGCCGACCGAGAGATGCCAAATGTCCAGAAAATGTACAATTTTTCTGGTGCAGTTTTAATTTTATTTTTGAGATGATTCTGAGAAACATTAAATTTGGATATGACCGAAAATATGAAGTTTTTTGATTCATAACAGGATTGAAGAATTGAAGATGGGTATTGCATGAAGAAGGATACAGCTTGAGGATTCAAGGATGAAGAATCGATAAATGTTTCGATTATTCTCTTGTAATCTTTGTTTTTTCTATTCTCTAGGGTGGAACCATAATATTACGGTTATTATTATTTTGCTTGTAGCTTTGCTTGATTGCTTTGCTTGTCTGCATTATAATATGATTTACCATGTATATTGATAACATGTCATATAGGATAGGGAGTGCCGCTCATATTAAAATTGTTCATGCATAATTTTAAAATAAAACCTTGACTTCAAAAGATTGAGTGGGAGAAGGTTTTCGAAGAGGGAACCTAAGGCCTCCATCGTTGGTCCATAGGAAGAACATGGTGGTCCCGACCCCTAGGAAGGGATTTCTATCATGTACCAGATTGGATCTCTGAAAGGATAAGGTATTTTAGTATGATTTATGGTTGCACACCCCTAGGTGGTGATTTTAAATCATGGATAAAATATTGAAACGATGGTTATACACTCACGTTAATTTTATTATTAACCTCCCCTAGGAGCTCTGTTAATAAAATTAATGGCCAAAGAAACGATTATTAGTATATGCTGGATCATACGGGTCCTGGATGGCATATATTAATTAGGAGGGGATTCATGTTCCTGATTGAATTTGGCATGATTCCCCTAGGAGCTTGTTGAATTCTGAGTTGGGAATTATCGTTGTAAGGTTGTGATATTTTCAAGGTTTTGACACATAAACACATTTGTATGATTTTACATGATTGTGTTATCTAACTAATTATTATATATGTTTGCTTATGTTTGGTATATGATTCTTTATTGTAGATTGAAAATGTCTAAAAATGCTTTATCATCGATACTTGACAAAAACTAATTAACCGGTGAGAATTGTAATGATTGAAAACGGAACCTGGACATCGTCCTATCCTTTGAGAAACAGAAATATGTACTAACAACTCCTTTTCCTCCCGAGCCTACGGGAGACTCAAGTAATGAGCAATTCCAAGCGTACGATAGCTGGAAAGATGCTAATGATCAGGCCCGCTGCTATGTTATGGCTAGCATGAACAACGTGCTACAGGCTCAACATCAGGATTATGAGACTGCGAAGTAGATCTTGGATAATCTTGAAGATATGTTCGGAGGCCAGGCCATAACAAAGCAGCAAGGGGCGCTTTGGAAACTCTTAAATTGTAGACAGAGACCGGGGACATCTGTAAAAGAGCACATGATGTTGGTCATGGGTTACCTCGCTGAGGCTCAAACCAATGGAGCTGACATCGATGCTGAAACTCAGATGACTATGGTCTTTGAGACTCTGCCTAAGGAATTTATTCCATTTAGAGCTACTTCTAATTTAAGTAATAGACGGGATATGACCTTAACAGAACTGATGAAACAGTTACAGGAGTTCGAACTGCTGATCAAGGAGTCTCCTGCTGGTGGTGAGGCCAACATGGTAGCTGCTTCTGGTTCCAATCCTAACTCAGGGAATAGAAAGAAGCAACGGGCCAAGAATGGGAAGTCTTCTATTCCTGCTGCTACCAAGAGCAAGAAGAAGAAGAAGAAGAACCCAAAGAAGCTTAAGTGCTTCTTCTGTGGTAAGGTCGGGCATATAAAGAAGCATTGCAAGGACTTCCTTTCCAAGGGAGGTAGGTGTGATCTTCTATATTTAGAAACTTGTTTAGTTGAGGAATCCAGTGACATCTGGGTCATAGATTCCAGTGCAACTAATCATGTTTGTGTTTCTTTGCAGGGATTCAAAGAAACGAGAAGTCTACTACGTGAAGACTTAACGCTTCGAATGGGCGATGGATCCTTGGTCTCAGTGAAAACAGTGGGAGATGTCCATCTTTACTTTGATAATTATAGGAATTTAATTTTGCGAGATTGTTTTTATGTTCCTAAATTTAAAAGAAATTTAATTTTTGTATCTTCTTTATTTAAAGACTCCTACGTGGTATCTTTTAATGAAAAAGTGGTAATTCGTAAAAATAAATCTTTTATCTGTTCTGGATGGATGCAAAATAATCTATATTTTATCAAACCTAAGATGGACTTATTGCTTAATGCTGAGATAAATGATAATGACTCAAAAAGACTTAAAACTTCTCACTCTAATAAGACTTATCTTTGGCATTTGCGCCTTGGCCATATTAACCTGAATAGGATTCAAAGGTTGGTAAGGGATGGACCTTTAAGTCACTTAAAGGTGGAATCTATACCTCAATGTGAATCTTGTTTGGAGGGTAAAATGACCAAAAGACCATATGGGTCTAAGGGAAAAATAAGGCCGAAGGGGTTATAGAACTTGTGCATAGTGATGTTTTCAGACCGATGAACATCCGGGCACAAGAAGGGTATGAGTACTTCGTCACTTTTATTGACGATTACTCAGGGATCCATGTATAAATTATATATATATCTTAAATGTATAGTATTTTGATGTGATAATACATGACTTATAGACTCAGTATCTGATTCTCAGCTTTGCTTCTCAAAAGCAAAGCATGCCTTATGTAAAAAACCCAAACTACCCTCATGTAAAATAAACTTGCATATAAAATTTTTGTCCAGGGGGCTCCGCCCCATACAACCCCTGGGAGGGGGGTGGTAACCCCCCTCCCAACCTCCACGTCGATCTTACCATGAAGGTTAATCTGCGTACAACCTCTGCGTAGGGGCAATCTGTGTTAGGATAATAATTAAGCTCCACACATACTAACAATGCCTACAAGAAAAAAAAATTTAAAAAAAAATGGAAAGAAAAGAAAAAAAAGCTTGTTAGGCCTATTGCAATGTGATGTGCATGGGGGAATCTAATGCCATGTCCACTCACAAGTGAATATGGCATGTCTATATATTATACAATATTTAATTCTTACATGTATCAAATAATGTATATAATAAATGTATAGTATTTTGATGTGATAATACATGACCTACAGATTCAGCATCTGATTATCAACTTTACTTCTCAAAAGCAAAGCATGCCTACAAGGAAAAAAATAAAAAAATAAAAAGAAATGAAAAGAAAAGAAAAAGAAAAAAAAATTTACCAGGCCTATTGTGGTGTGATATGCATTGAGGAAATCTAATGCCATATTCACTCACGGGTGAATATGGCATGTATATATATTATATAATATTAGATTCTTATATGTATTAAATAATATATCTATTAAATGTATAGTCTTTTGATGTGATAATACATGACTTACAATGGGCCTTACATGACTTACTGGAGAATGTCATACTCAGCCATGTTCACCCGTAAATGAATATGGAAAAATATATCTAAATATATATATATATATATATGAAATTGGGCCATAATGGGCATTCGTTGGGCTGGCCCATTGTGCCCATTGTGGGCCTGTATGGGCCTAGATGGGTTGGCGCATTGTGGGCCTAGATGGGCCAGCCCATTGTGAGCCTAGATGGTCCGCCCTGGCCCAGCCTAGGCCCAGCCTAGCCCGGCCCAGACCCAGCCTAGCCCGGCCCAGCCCCGCCCAGGCCCAGCCTAGCCCGGCCCAGCCCATGATTTTCCATGGGCCGTGCCGGGCCGGCCCATGGCCGACATATATTGGCCCAACCTAGCCCACCAGTATTTATGGGCCGTGTCGGGCCGTGAACAGTGCCCGGCCCATTACTGTAGTAGGACGGGCAAGGGCCGGCCCATGGGCCCCGGCCTATTATTGCATCTCTATCTCTTCCATATAAAGCGTAAGCATAAAGTATCTAAAACAGGCCTGCGTATCACACAAACAAGGCCACCTACCTAAAATTCTCTCTTTTTGACAAAAGAATTGTTCAGTGATCAAACTTCAAACTGCCACACAATAATTTCCCCATAAATACACCACTCGTTTTGAAATCGAAGATCTACCTGATAGGAATCTATATAATATATCAAAGGTGGTAGTAGTAATAATAGTAATAATAGTAATAATAAGATAAGTAAACAAACAAAACATAAACAAAGCAAACCGAAGCCAGACAGTACAAGCATTATTAGTGTCGTTTTTAAACTTTGGAGGTGGGAAGATTTTAAAAAATGACTCATGGTTTGATATCATTTGTAATCTTTTTTTTTTCACCATCATTTCTTAGACTTATAGCCCACTTGTAATTTGTTCATTGGACTTTAAATTTAGATAATTTATACCCTGAACTTAGAAATATGTAGAAAATTATCCCATGTCAATTTTTTTACAAAAATTAATATTTAATTTCATATGAATTATTGATTAATGACATAAATTATCATTTTTATATCTTTTAATCCAAATTATGTGATTGCAATCTTTGATTGAGTTATATATATATTATTTAAGATAATAATTGAGGTCTTTAAAACAAAAGCTTTTATTAACTTTGTTTTAAACATCGCTTTAGGTTAACGTTTATTAAAAAAAAAAAAACCATTCGTGATCGTAATTAATCTCATGTGAAAATTATATATTAGTTTATGCCAAAAAAATAAAATTGTCATCAATGGATGGTGACTCACTACAAATTTATCAGTTTGTAAAGCTAATTGTAAAAATTAAAAGTTTAAAAGACAAATTAAAAATATGCAATATGTTTAGATTGAACAATGCCAAAAAAAAAAAAAAAAAGTCTTATACATCACATGATGACACGCTATAAATTTAAAATGTTCTTTTAAAAAAGAGGATCAACTACTATTAATTCTCATTAAATAAAGGAAATTCTCAAAAAAGGAATATCAACTAGTGTATCTCCCGATTCTAAAAAAAAAGGTCTCTCTGTTAATTTGTGGTATGCTGATTCTGTATATAATAAAACTATTATATCACTCTTTTCCTTAAAAAAAATATTAATTTATATTGCTCTCGCTTCACCCAAAAAAAAAAAAAAGAAAGAAAATTAAAAAAAGATTGTTGTGGTGACAATGATAGATGCGCAGAGAGGGGTGGGTCATGGGTGGCTGAGAATTGCAGGCGATGGGTGGATCATGGGTGTTGGGTTCATTGGTGAGGGCCGGGATCGCTGGAATGATGACAGATTCACCGGCAGGGGCTATAGGGACGGAGTTAAAAAAATTGGTAAGGGAACTGGTTGTGTAATTGAACTAATAAACTGAAGGAAAAAATTGATTTTAAGAAGCACAATACAATTTCAAGAGAATGAAATGTAATTTTAAAGGTGGCAATTTTTATAAGAAAAACATATCATCTTATGTGGCTCCATCCCGATGGGCTGAGGTCATGGTGATGAGAGAGATCGTGGGAAGGAGAGAGAGAGGAAGAAAGAAAATGATGAAAAGAAGTTTTTTTTGTTCAATTTTGAGCCTTGTTTGGGTTGTTTTCAAATTGTTTTTTATTTTGTTATAGACCAAAAAAAAGTTTTAAAACTATTTTAATTATTCGTTTTTGAGAAACAGAGAAAAACATCCCAAAAACAAAACAAAGCAGGCCCAATTGTTGTACTCACGATTCAAGGGGAAAAAAAAAATTTAACTCTTCCAATGTTCATTACTTTCTAAAGAAAAAAAGAAAACATTTAACATTCAGGTTTTAGCCACCAAGGTGGTTGTTGTTGTTGCTTCTTCTTTTTCTTTTTTTTTTAAGCAAAGCCACCAAGAGCATTGGAAAAAAGGTTTTTGTATTGGAGAAGAAAACAAAGACTAAACAGACGAAACCGGACAGCGTTTCGGGTCTTCCTGTTTGAAGAGACATGTAAGATTCTACATCCGCACTTTTGACCCTCTCATTTTCTTTTCCTTTTTTTTTTTTCCTTGTGTCTTTTTCCGTTTCATATTCCCGCGGAAAAGAACATACGGGACGGGGATAATTTTAAATCTTCTTTGCACGGACGTTTCTTCTTGTTGTTTTTTCCTAAAATCCCTTTGAGAACTCCAATAATATTCCCCTTCTTTGAAGAGGGAGTTTTTTGCTGGTCAAATGCACCATAAGACGCCAACATGTTCAGAGTTTCCACGTTCTCAAACGTCGAATATTCAAGGTCCCTTTTCCCTGCTCATGCCCTTCAAAGTTTTCCCGGGAAAATTTAATAAAGAAACACAATAAAACCGATAGTTTATTTCAAAAATTTTCTTGGCGAGTTGATTTTCTCGAGATAACCCATCTGGGCTGCCAACCCATCTCAAGGATTGCCACCTTTTATTTTATGTTTGGATACGATCTCTTCATGAATGCCGAACCAAACCATCTTCCTTCATTTGTGGTAATTCTTTTGCTTTTATTCTTTTGGAACAAAATACATTGCAGATTATCGATCATGCATTCTTTTACTGTCTAGTCTTTTTATTGTCTATGTGAACTTCTATGTTAATTTTGATATTGGAACAACATTTTATTGTCTTTTTGTTCTTGTTAAATGATCGATGGATTTGTTCATATGTTTTCCCTTTTGAATGTATGGTCTTTAACTCATTATATAAGGTCTAATTGAAGCGATTTTCATCTGATTGTTTGTATATATACGTATTGTCTTTGTAGGTTGGTGATTTTTGGCCATTCTCATTGATAATAGAAGCCCTGTTTCTGGGATGAGTATTGGGAACAAAGATAAGAAAAGAAGGTTACTTCCTATTCCTATTAACTTCTTCAAAATGGTGATTTTTCTTTGAGGCAATATTCTGCATTCTTTTAATTACTTTTCTTCATTCAATTAAAACTTACTTCTATCTAACTTTTGTTTCTTCTTTTGTCTGTGACTTTAGACTTTCATTCAGAAAATTTTCTCAAGGGAGAGGGACGAAAGGAAAACGATGAAAAGATCATCGGAATCGGATTCTATTGGTGAGCGCTATTTGTGATGGGTATCTTTTTGTCCAAGCAAACGTGAAAGAATATAATGTGCTAAGTCTGTCTTCTCAAAGGTATGTAGGGCTTATTTCTGACTAGCATAGAGATTCTTGTCTTCTATGGTCAGACATATATACCATTCCAATATTCCAGTTTCTTTAGCTAGCAAATGCAATATTAGTACTTTCATTTCTTTTCTAATGGAACAGTTTTTTTTCTTTCCTTCCCCTTTATATTTGGAACGGACTGGATTGTACTGTAAAGAGAATTCAATTCACTTTGTTGAAAAAAAAAAGATAATGACCATCAAGAAAATGGGATAAGCATAACTGCAATTTGATCCAATATAGCGAATGTATTCATCTTTAAATTTTAAGCTAGTGTGAGGAAGTGGGGATGGTACATTTCTCTCTCCCTCTCTCTCTCTCAACACACTCTCTTTTAATTTTGGTTATATTCTTTTCTCTCTCGTTGCTCCTTATGCATTTTCTACTAGTGGTTGTAGATAATAAATTGGATTACTTTATGTTTGTGTCACGAATTTTAAGTAAAGGCAATCAGTTCCACTTGAGAGCTTCCTTGGTTAAACTTCTACTTGTTTCTTAAGTATAATCTTCCTAGGGCAACTGCTTGCTTTTCCTTGCAGAAGTAGAGTCCGAGTCCATGTTCGTACATCCTAGTAGTGAAGGTCAACATTGAGTCCTACTGGTAATCACAAACAACTTTTCCTTCTGTCTTACCTCTTACTTCATCTATAAGGACAGACAATCTAATTTTCTGGCTTTGTGTTTAGAGTTTTTGAAGCAACATGGAATGCAGGAGGAATATCTCCCCACAACGGTCTTAATTTGGATGAATTACTTCTCATTGATAATCCATTAGGCATATATGTGCTGGGGTATATCCTCTCCCACTTCCTTTTGCTGTAGTTCTGACTAAAATTTAAATGACTGTGATAACTATGCTGTTATGCTTTTCTCTAACTGCTGTTAATTTCTTCTTCATGATACGAAAGGTTCCATCATGATTTCTGTCTTCATTCTCTCTTCAGCCCATCAAATAACTTTTAATGCCATAAGTGATCTGGATTCTGTTTTGAGTTTAAATTTTGAAGATATTGTGTCATGGAAAATTCCAAAACAATAACTGTAGAAGGGAAATTTTGTATTGTTTCTGTTCTTGCAATTGGATAGTTGCTTTCTTTGTCACTTAAATTTTCTTCTGCAGCAAATAGAAATTTAATAAGTATTTATATCACTCTCTTAAGCTATCAGTTTCCAGGAAATTGTTCCTCTGAATGCTGGAAATGTGCTAGTCATAGAAGATAATGAACCGGCAGCAAAATGGCTAGCTTTAGTGAATCAGTCACTAAACAAACCATCCAAAGTGGTTCCAAGGTGAATGACTAGTGTTGGGGCGTCACTATTCTTCGCAAAGCCTTCCCTAAGAAAGATCAGTAAAGCTTTCAGAACAGAAAGCAAAAGCAGACTAAAGGCTTGTAAGTGTGCTGCTGAACTTGAAAGGAAGCATGTCAAGGACTTCTGTTGCCCACTACAACAATCAAACATAAGTGTGGTCGACTTTTCTTCTGACGAGGATGAAGAGGGACCTAATGGATTTGATATCTTGAACAGCCAGATGAAGTACAGCCTTGTAGCGAGCAAGCAAATGGTGGGATTTTCGTTACAATTTGGATGAGGATGGAGCTTGTTCAATATGTTAGTCACATGCGAATCTGCTGCATTAGTCGCAGGATCATGGGCTGTCTCGGCAACAAGTTAGTGCTAGAACTTTATAGGGATGATTATAATCTTACATATGTGTCGTGATGATATGGATTGTCTCTTTGCAGGGCTGCATGTCTGTGAGCATTCAGTTACATTGGACAAGCTTCTGCTTTGTCTGCAGTCACTTGGCATCTGGAGGGAAAGAGGGCGATGAACTTAGAAGAAATCTTGATGTCATAGAGATACTTAAAAACACACAATTTCCCAAAATTTGCAGAACACCATACAGTAGAATGCCAGAGAGAATTCTGGATCGTGAGTGAGAAATCTTACTATTTTATGACTAAATATTTGAATTTTTAGAAAATTCTTTTTCATTATCTGTCCAAGTTTTTAACTGTTTTCTAATTTATCTATTTCAAAATGGCTCTAGTCGGATCATGTGGCTTGGGACCTGAACTACCGGATCACTCTGAGCTACTCCAAGACACGAAAACTTCTAGAGGATAAAAACTGGGATGCTCTCTTTGACAATGATCAGGTATTGGCACAAATTTACTAGGAAATTTAATATCTGGAGCATGCATAAAATAGGAAGCATATCATCAATATTGAGCATTTTTAATTGTCAAAAACAAGTTGGAAAGGCGTCTTTGGAACTCAAGCACATTCCAAACACTTTTAATATTAACCATTTCAGGCCACTGCAGAACATGTAAGCCACTTATAAGATTCTAAGATGATTATGTTACAGAAACGTATAATTCCTTCACTCCCCATTTTCTGATGAGAGTTTTGTTGTTGCCATTGAATGTGTTTGGTGTTTTCCTATTTATTTGTTCAAAAATACTGATTTTGAACTGTTGATTTCAGTTTTGATTGAATGTATACAATTTGTTTATCTCTTAGATTTTTCTTCATCTATTTTGTATGCATGGCTCAAGATTGAGAGGGAAGCAGGGCGTGTTCAATGGATGGAAACAAGGAAAAATTTACTTTGCACCAACATACAAAGGACTCTTATAACTCAGACACTTATGCCAGAGAGGTATGTAAATCAAAGAGCAAACGGAGAACTCCAACTTGGTATGTATGCTAAAATAATATGATCTTACGCTTCAATGATTACTTAACAAACAACAAGCAAGTCCAACTAAGTTACAAATTGCAGGAGTGATAGAATACTATGGCACGGAAATGGGATTCAACAACTCTTTTACTGGCATGGGGAGACCTGATTTTCTGACCACCGGCAGTTTGGGCAGCTTGTTTGGTAGATGTTTTGATTAAAGGTAGTAGAGTCAAAAGGAGATTATCTGGCTCTAATATGAAAATTGAGATCGAAGAGCTTTACTTGGGCAGTACCATGTTCTTCAATAAGTAAAAAAACAAGTGAGTTCTTGACTTCTTCCACAAAACTCTATGCAAAGAGCCTAGTCATACAGAGATGTTACTTTACACACTAGTCCCGTGTTACAGATTTGCCAATTTTGAATATGTAAACTTTGTCAGAAAGCTGGTGTGCCTGGTCTTCTGACCATGTTATAAGTTTTATTTATCAATGCAATTTTTTAAGATTTGCAGATCTAGAGATAATTTCTTATAGTACAAATGTTATTTATCATTTCACACATTAAGGCTATAGTGCATACTGCATAATATGATTGCTCATTCACTTGGGTGTATTTTAAGTTCGATCCTTGATTTAAGTTGGAATGAACTTTTTTTTTTTTGTCAGGCGCTTCGACGCTGAGCAGCCATTTTGAGGTTGAAGACGGTGAACCTAATTTGTGCTGATTTTGTAAGAATGACACAGCATTCCACGTCACAAGCTGTAAATACCTCCACAAACGAGCGACATAATGCATATCTGGAAAATGTTACAAGATGTGAGTTGTGCAACTTGCCTTGATTGAATGTCCCCAGACATAGGTGATTCTAACTCAAAGGAGTTGGTCTTTGGTCAGAAATGCATAGGTGGCATTATCTTTTTGAAAACTGAGAAATTTTAGTATGCTTCCAACGTTTGTCAAACAAGAAAAAGCTTAAAGGATTTTACAGCTTTCTTCTCCTATCTGTTTCTCATCCATGTTCAAAGTATAGTATTAAGGTGTAAGAGGACAAAAGGAGGGAGTTTGTAATTTTGTATCTGTAACCTCTGATCAATTCCATCACACAGGTTGCTGAAAGCAAGATGCATCAAAGAAAATCAAGTTGAAATACCATTATTAAATTATCCGTCCACAACTTGTAAGGAGATTTAAGAACCCATTTTGAAGGCATATTGTTCAAAAGATAATATTAAGTTTGTAGTTCATATTCCCAAAACGATAAGGCAACTTCGAATAACTCATCATGGACCTAACCATGTACAACAAAGTCACATTTCTTCTCTCAGCCACGTCATTCTACTACGGAGTACCTGGCGTATTCAAATGGGATAAAATTTCACTCTAATAAGTATCCTAAGAACTCATCAGAGAGGTATTCTCCTCCTCGATCAGATTGAGGTGCCTTTATAGGTTTACTTAATTGCTTCTTTGCTTCAACTCAGAACTCCCTGAACTTGTCAAAAGTTTCGCTCTTATGATACATTAGGTAGATATACCCATATCTTGAGTAATCATCAATAAAAGTGACAAAATACATGAAACCACAAATATCACTATGCACAAGTTTCAGAACCCTTTTGGTTCGATTGTCCTTAGACCTAAATGGTCTTTTGGTCATTTTGCCCTCTAACCAAGATCACATTATGGTATAGATTATATTTCTAAATGACTTAAAGGTCCATCCCGTATTGACTTTTGAATCCTATTCAAGCTAATATGATCTAATCGCAAGTGCCAAAGATATGTTTTATTATATTGAGAAGTTTTAAGTCTTTAGGAATCATCGTTAATCTCAATGTTAAGCAGTGAATCCATCTTAGGTTTGATAAAATATAGGTTATTTTGCATCCATCTACTGCAGATAAAAGATTTTTTATTTTTTTTATGAATCACAACTTTATTATTGAAAAAAAAAAGTCTTTAAATAAACATGCGACAGAAGTTAAATTCCTTTTAAGCTTAGGAACATAAAAACAATCACTCAAAACTAAGCTCCTATAGCTATCAAAATAAAGATGAACATGTCACGCCCCGAGGTACGGGAGGTGACGTGGCGGAATATTTAGATTAATTAAAAGAGAATTTAATTGAAACCGATGGTTTAAGAATCAAATTAAATAAGAAATAAGAAGATTTCCACCACATTTTATAAAAGAATTTATAAATATTAAACGAGTAATAAAAATTAAATAAAAACCGCGAGTATGGGTTCCACAACCCACAACTTGTGCACACACATGGTTCTGACAATATCATAAATACAATTACAGTCCAAGTACAAATAAAGTTAACTCTTACATGCCTTAATTAAATAGTACATAATATAAATCAATCCTCCTATTGCTCCTGAGTTCGGTCCGAAGAATCCTCTCCAAACCTAAATGGGAAACCACCTAGAGGGGGAACATTTAAAACAATAAAACGTGAGCGAAAGGCTCAGCAGGACTATGTTTTATAAATAAGTGAATTTAAAGAAACAGTTCATTGTTATGAGTACTCAAAAGAAAACTTTAAATAAACAAATAAATAAATAAATACAAAATTTGAGTAGAGCCGTTTTGACACAGAACAGTCTACTCGTACAATCGAAAACACCATTTTTCTTTTACCTAGGCAAACCATGATATCACCACCGTAGTGGCCCAGCTGGGTTTCGGGACCTGCCCCCAAGGTCGATCGCTACACGACCCGATCTCTGATATGGCATCATGCCTTTGTGTTCATTATCATTATCATTCAAAACCCAATTACCGAGTGTTGTCAATTACGTTCATTTCATAATCACGGTATATTAAAATATAACCGACAAATCCATTTTCAAACAACCGTTGAAAACATTTTAATAGAAATCTTTTTCAAAGCCCAATCATTTCAAAACCAGGCTACCAAAGAAATAGGATAGAAGTCCTACCTCAATACTCGTGCCGGTGCCCCACACCGTAATCCCGGTCCGCTATACGTTAGCTCCATGGAACCACGAACGATCCTAGATACAAACTAAGTCGATCAATATCTAGTTCGAGACATTCTATGTTACTAAACCATTTCATGATGTCCTAGTGTGCCATTTGTATCATTAAAATCATTCTATAAGGTTGAGATTTAAATCAGGGTTCAAAACAGTGAAAACGGTGAAAAATCACAAAATTATCCATGCCTCAGTCGGCCTGCCGGACGCCCTGCTTCGGCCTGCCGAACTACACAGTTCGGCCTGCCGGAAGCAAAGTTCGGTCGGCCGAACACTTCCCCAGGTTCGGCCTGCCGGTCGGAAGAACACCGGCCTGCCGATCATCACTCCGGCCTGCCGAACACACAGTTCGGCCTGTCGAACTAGGAAAATCCAGAAATCCCAGCCACGGGTTTCTCGATCCCCAAAATTCAAATCTTGATTCTAACCTGTTTTTCTCAAATCCCAAGCATGAAAAACAATCATAGTTGATAGAAAAACATACTAGAACATGATTGGACTCATTTAAACAAGATTTAAACTCGAAATCCTTAAAAATCCGAAAATGAGAAAATGAGGAGAAAAATGAAAAATCTTGAATTCAATCCATTTTTCTTCAATCTAAGCTTAGATTCTAGTTGTTCTAAGTTCATTTAACTCAAATCCACGGTTTTCTAAGCTTAAACAACCCTAAATTTCAAAAATGCACAAAATTGAAAATTTTGTAAAAAGTTTAGAAATTTCGAATCTAACCTCGAATCGAAGCTTCAATCTGCGATCTCGGTTGCTAAATCACGTCCCCGAGCCTCCTCCTTGCTAACCCGAAGCTTGGACTCGAATTTGGTTTCAAAATTTGAGAGAGAAATTTGAGAGAGAGAGGGCTGCCGAGAGAGAGATCAAGAGGAGGAGAGAGAGAGATGCGTGAGAGTGAGGAGAGAGAGAGAGAGGAAGGAAATAAATAGAGAAAATCGGTGGGCGGTTTTACTGTGCGAAAACCATGTGCCGCCCATGGTTTTGTAAAACGGAGTATTTTTAACATCTTACAAATTGTTATGTTTTAAAACTCAAAACATCATTTTAAAACAATAAGAAATCATTTGAACGCATCAATTTAACAAAACAACCAAAAATTCAAAATCCAACCAAATAATCTAATTAATGTTAAAACGTTAATTATGGCACACTAATTCATCATTTATATTACATTAACATTAAATAAATTTCGGGGCGTTACAGAACATCTCCTATTGCTTCAGCCAACACTAAGGATCTATTGTTCATTCGAAGCATAAAGTACTCATGTAGCAGACTTCTCGTTTCCTTGAACCCCTTTAGAGAAACACAAACATGATTAGTCACTCTAGAATCTTTGACCTAGGTGTCATTTGATTCCTCAACTAAATAAGTCTCAATAACCAAAAGTTCGCACTTACTTTCTTTAGATTGAAAGTCCTTGCAATTCTTCTTTACGTGCCCAACCTTTCCGTAGAAGAAACACTTTAGTTTTTTTAGGTTCTTCTTCTTTTTTTTTTTCTTATCGTTGCTTTTTCTAGAATAGAAGACTGCTAGTTCTTGGCCTTTTACTTCTTTCCGTTCCTAGAATTGGAATTGGAACCAGATGCAACAACCAAGTTCATCTCACCACCAGCCAGAGCTTCCCTTGTCAGATTTTCAAACTCCTGTAACTACTTCAACAGCCCAGTTAAGGTCACATCTTGTCCATTGCTCAAATTATATGAAGCTCTAAACGGGATGAACTCCTTAGAAAGAGTCTCAAAGACCATAGTCATCTGTGACTCAATATCAATATTCGTTCTATGGGTTTGAGCCTCAGCAAGAATCATTGACCAACATCATATGCTCCTTCATAGACATCCCCAATCTTTGCTTGCAATTAAGAGGCTTTCGAAGAGCCACTTGTTGCTTCATCAAGACTTGGCCTACAAACATGTGATTAAGGTTATCCATGATCTGCCAAGCTATCTCATGATCTTCATGTTGAGCTTGTAGCATATTATTCATGCTAGCCATGATATAGCAGTAGGCTTTATGATCAACATCCTTTCACTAATCATACAGTGGGATTTGCTCATTAGTTTATTCGCCAGTAGGCGCAGGAGGACACGACGTTGTTAGGGCAAATTTCAGTTTCTTAAATGATAGGACGGTATTTAGGTTTTGTTTTCAATCATTATAATTCTCGCCAGTTAAAATGTTCTTATCAAGTATCTAAAATAAAGGGTTCTTAGACATTTTAATCTACAATAAAGAATCATATACTAAACATAAGCAAACATTCAATAACAATTTAGTAAGATAACACAAATAGGTAAGCATATAATGTGTTTATGTGTCAAAACTTTATAAAAATTGCAACCTTACATTGATAATTCTGAACTCTAAATTCAACAAGCCGCCTAGGGGAGACTTGCCAAATTTAATTAGGAACACGAATCCTCTTTGAATAGTATATACCATCCAAGACCCGTTTGATCTAGCATATACTAATAATCGATTTCTTTGGCGATTAGCTTTATTAACAAAGCTTCTCGGAGAGGTTAATAATAAAATTAATCTTGAGTGTATAACCATCGTTTCAATTACTTTGTCCATGATTTATAATTGCTACCTAAGGGTGTACAACGATAAATCACACCACAACAAATTAACTCTTTGGATATCTAACCTGGTACACTGATGCAATCCTTTCCTAGGGAAGAACCACCATGTGTTACATACGGACGATGGAGGCCTTAGGTTCTCTCTTTGAAACTTTCTTCCACTCAATATTTTAGAAATCAGGGTTTTATGTTAACATGCATGAACAATTTTTAATGAGCGGCACTCCTTATTCTACATAGCATATTATCAACATACATAGCAAAACATATTATAATGCAAACAAGCAACGCAATATGCAAAGCTACAAACAATATAATAAAAGCCGTAATATCATTGTTTCACCCTAGAAAAAAGAAAATAAAGAATACAAAAGATCAATTGATACATTTATCGATTCTTCATCTTGTATCTTCTCGTTGTATCCTTCTTCATGTGGCGTCTGTCTTCAATTTTTCAATATGATAGAGATCAAAAATTTATTTTTTTGGTTATTATAAAATCTCATGTTTCTCAGAATTATCTCAAAAAACAAAAATCAAAACTACACTGAAAAATGTACCGTTTTAAGAAATGATTCTACTTGTTGATCAGCCTGCCGGTCTACGACTATAGACCTATCAGTGTTGAGTAACCAGCCTGCCGACTGACGTTGAATTAGTGTTTTTCCAAACTTTTGTAAAAAGAATATTTTTTAAGCAGTTTTTAATTTATTTTTCAACAATTCAAAACCATAAAAAATTATAAACATAGAAAAAACACATAAAACTGCAATAATCTCCATCTTCTTGATTCGTCTTCACTTCACTTCGAATAATTATTTTAATACAAAATTTTCAAACCATAATTAAAATAATGAATCCTAGACGGTGATGATATAGACCGTCATTTAATTATATGCAAAACCTAGATACACATTTTAACCTTTAAAGAACCATAACCGTGAAAATTAATTAATTACTATAATAATTAAAATAGCAATTTAATTAATCATAATTAATTAATAAACATTTACTATATAATCTCATGACAACATATAATTATATAAAAACCATAAAGTACCAACTTTCTAAAAAAATCAATTCAAGCATAGGAGAGAATAAGATCACATAATTTATGTACATAGAATGATCACAAACCCATAAAATCAACATAAAACCATGGTTTTGATACCAATTGTTGGAAAAAGATACACAGTGTAATTTAAAAAATTTTTAAATCAAAGTCTTTTCCCAATAACAAGTTTGACATGCTAAGTACATAAATTGATAAAAGGATCTTACATACCTCTTTTGTAGACCAAAAACTGTAGTAGTTGCAACTAGAAAAGGACTTTTCAGAATACAGGTGGTCACACGTCGTATAGTTTTTCTTCCAATGACCTCTCCTTCCAACCACTTGAGAAGATCAAGAGCTAAGATTCTAGATGTTGAATAATAGCACTATGGGAGTTTCAGAGTTTCTCTCACTAGAATACTCTCTTTATATTTCTCAAATGATCTAAGCAACAATAAAAAATAGTTCCCTTTATATAGTGGTCGAATTTGAGGTTAGTCCTTATTAGATTAAGCTTCAAAATTTGAGTCTAGATCAATCAAGATTTTTGCACGATCGGTCTGTCGAACTCGTGCACCTACCTACCGAACTCGACAGTCGACCTGCCGATTAAGCGATAATCTGAAAATTTCAGAATATCTTATTTTACATAGGAATCTTAGATAGAACCTTAGTTTTAATTCAAATAACCTAATAGAGAAGTTATCTATTTAAAACAGTCATATATAGATAATCCTATTGGACATGTATGCTCTAAGGAGTAAAAATGTAATATGTTTTTGGAGACATTTTTATCGATAAAGAATTTATTTATTATTTATATACCAAATCTTGTCCACTTTACGTTCATATTTGTTGAATGTACGTTAAGCAAACAAAAAGTCTGAGACTATCGGTCTAAACCTTTAAGAATTGGGCATATGATGGACAGATTATGCGGAAGACAAGATTCTTAAGGTGACCGCCTAAATCATAAGATCCGCAATTGAGGGAATAAAGTTGGGTGCTTTATTATGCAAAGATTGTTTTGTTGTCTATATCCGTAATGGGAGATGGTTTGTCATCACCATTAGAGGTAGACTTTGTGAATAGAAACTTTGGCACGTTGTCATAAAGTGACGATGTGTTAGATCGGGACATAAAGTGAATTGATTTGGATTAATAATTCAGTCTTAGCAAATCAATTCACTTTAGACAATCATTTGTGTTGTATCTTAATCTTGACATGGATAGTGGACCTGTTGTCTTGACTTATGTCTTTTGATATGCTAGAGGGTGACATCCACATTTCAATAGTGGTATGTATACCAATACGTTAAAGGCATGACTCTTGATAGCGTAGATCTGTTATTCATAGATATGGAATCTATAGCTCCTCTTTAGGAGTAGTTGATATCCTCTTATATGCGTTATCTTGTAATTGAAAAGCTGGAGCGCTCAACCATTTGGATACATATGTGTAACCAAGTGGTATACCATCTGTAGATGGTAAGTTTCTGGTGGTGAGATATTGGAACGTAAGAGAAAAATAATTGGGAAGGTTGTTGGAAAAATAGTACACAACGAAGTTTTAAAAATTTTATATCAGAGTATTTTCTAAAACACAAGTTTGACATGCTATATGCATAAATTAACTAGATCTTACTAACCTTTGAATGCTGAAGAACTTGCACAATCTTTGAAGAGAAGTAACATTCCAGAAGAGCCTCAACCAATTGGTCTTCTTTGTTATTCTCTATCCATGATCGGAGTGAGTGTGGGCTCACACGTACAGCTCTTCCTCTAGGTTATCTCATTTCAACCAATTGAGAGAATCCAGAGCTAGTGTTCGTGATTTGTGAACAAGAGCTCTCAGGGAGTTTCAAGATTCTCACCAGTAGAGTATCACTCTTAATCTCTCAATTGATCTAAAAAACTTAAGTGACTTACTCCCTATTTATAGAGGTTGAGTCCAGGGTTAGTCCTTATTAGATTAGGTCTCAAAATTTGAATCAGAATCAAATTCAAATCAATATCTGAAAAGATCTACGTAAAAACGTGTGATCTTATCCTTCGCTCATCGGCAGGCCGATCAGGATGATCGGCAGGCCAAACAGGCCCCATCGGCAAGCCAAACTTGAGGATCAACATGCCGAGCTGTCAAAAAATATCTCAGCGAATCTTTTATTTTTCATCCAAGATTCTATAGGATAAAGTCTCATTTTTAATTCAAATAACCTAATAAAAAGGTCATCTGATTAAAACAACTTTATTTATATTATCTCTAGGAAAATAAATGAATTCCTAATAATTCTACAAGTTTATCTTGATCTAATTTATTCAAAATTAAATCAAGCGACAAACAGACAAGAATTATCTAATCCCAATAATTCAACAAGTTTATCTTGAATTAATTTTATCACAAAATTAATTCAACCAATAAACAGATATGAATTATTTGATTCTTTCGAATTTCAACCAATCTAATAAATCTGACATAAGTCACCAATTGGTGAAAAAGCACACTGTATCGTTACAGGATGTTATGAGCTAGCAAAGGGGACCAATTGGACATATATAGTTCAAGCTCCCGATAATTAAGAAACCCAATATCCCAGATATACATTTCATAATTATCAACTCCAATGCTACACCACTAAAAGCTTGGAGCTGCACTCTCGAACTGCAGAGAATTATGAAGCCCGTATAGCTAAGTCTGCATGACATATCATAGTGTATCGTATCCTTATAGGATTATCCATAATCGGCTTAAGGACAAGTTCTGTCTTACCTTCCCGATTATTTTTATCTTACGTTCCATTATGTCACCATTGAAAAACTTACCATCCAAAGACAATATACCATTCAGTTACACCTATGTATCCAAATGATTGAGCGCTCTAGTTTTCCAATTGCAGAATGACGCATATAAGAGGATATCACTACCCCTAAAGAGGAGCTATGGATTTCATATCTATGAATAATAGGTCTACGCTATCAAGAGTTATGCCTCTAACGTATCGGCATGCATACCACTATTAAGATGTGGGTGTCACCCTTTGGTATATCAAAAGACACAATTAAAGACAATGGGCCCACTATTCATCTCAGGATTAAGGTACAATACAAATGATTGTCTAAAGTGAATTGATTTACCGAGACAAAATTATTAATCCAAATCAATTCACTTTATGTCCCGATCCAACACATCGTCACCTATGACAACGTGTCAATGTTTCTATTCACAGAGTCTACCTCCGATGGTTAACACAGACCATCTCCCAAAAGGGATATAGACAACATAACAATCTTTGCATGAATAAAGCGCCCAACTTTATTCCCTCGATTGCGAATCTTATGATTTAGACCATCACCTTAAGAATAGTGTCTTTCGCATAATCCGTCCATCATATACCCAATTCTTAAGGTTTAGACCGACAGTCTCAGACTGTTGTTTGCTCAACATACATTCAACAAATATGAACGTATAGAGGACAAGATTTGGTATATAAATAATAAATAAATTCTTTATTGATAAAAATGTCTCCAAAAACTTATTACATTTTTACTCCTTAGGGCATACATGTCTAACAAACCTCCTGAGAATTTTATCTATGTAGTCGGCCTAGGACAAAGCTATCATTTTGTTCTTCCTATCATAAAAGATCTGGATACCGAGAACAAAATTAGTCTCGCCCAAGTCCTTCATGTCAAACTACTTGGTCAACCATAATTTGGCCAATGACAATGCCCCAATGTCATTGCCAATTAGCAGAATGCCATCTACATAGAGCAGTAGAAAAACCACCTTCCCATCCTTAATGTGTTTGTAAATACATGGCTCATCCACATTTTGTGAGAACCCATAAGTCTTGATTACCTGATCAAATCTTATGTTCCAAGAACGGGAAGCCTGCTTAAGTCCATAAATTGACTTTAGCAGCTTACAAACCTTACCCTCTTGACCCTTGACCTTGAACCCGTCTGGTTGTGCCATATAAATGGACTTATCAAGATAGCCATTCAGAAAAGCTGTCTTGACATCCATCTACCAAATCTCGTAGTCGAGAGTGGCAGCTATGGACAAGAGAATCCGGATGGACTTAAGCATGGCTATTGGGGAAAAAGTTTCCTCATAATCGATTCCTTCCTTTTGCGTATAACCCTTTGCTACCAGTCTAGCCTTAAAGTGCCCAACTTTATTCCCTCGATTGTGGATCTTATGATTTAGACCATCACCTTAAGAATCGTGTCTTCCACATAATTTGCCCATCATATGCCCAGTTCTTAAGGTTTAGACCGACAGTCTCAGACTATTGTTTGCTTAACGTACATTCAACAAATATAAACGTAAAGAGGATAAGATTTGGTATATAAACAATAAATAAATTCTTTATTGATAAAAATGTCTCAAAAAACTTATTACATTTTGACTCCTTAGGGCATACATGTCTAACAATCTCCCACTTGCACTAAGTGAGTAAATATGACGAATCTCGCATCCCCATAGCTTCCACATGCCTATCGAAGACTCTCCCAGTAAGTGTCTTCGTAAATGGATCAGCTAAATTGTCCTCTGACGCGATCTTGCAGACCGTGACATGCCCGCCTTCAATGAAGTCCTTTATCACATGATACTTTCGATCAATATGCTTACTCTTCTTGTGAAATCTTGGTTCCTTAGTATTAGCTACCACCCCACTATTATCATAGTACAGTGATACCGCCTTATCCATACTAGGAACTACCTGAAGATCCCAAAGGAACTTGCAGAGCCACACGGCTTCTTTGGAAGCATCACTAGCCGCCACATACTCGGCCTCCATCGTTGAATCAGAAGTGCAATCTTGCTTCGCACTTCTCCAACTGATGGCACCGCCGCCCAGAGTAAACACAAACCCCGAAGTCGATTTCCTAGAATCCAGACAGGATTGAAAATCTGAATCAGTGTATCCTAGAGGAGTTAAGTCCTCACCCGAATACACAAGCATATACCCTCGAGTCCTTCTCAGGTACTTGAAAATATGCTTTACTGCAACCTAATGTTCGGTCCTAGATCAGCTTGAAATTGACTTACAATCCCAATCGCATAACAAATATCTGGTCATGTGCAAAGCATGGCATACATGAGACTACCCACTGTAGAAGCATAAGGCACCTTCTTCATGTATTCTCTTTCTTCCCCAAACTTTGGAGAGTCATTCTTAGAAAGAGTAATTCCAGACCTAGATGATTGCCCACCTTTCTTGGAATCCTGCATTGCAAACCTTGTTGGAAAAATAGTACGCAGCGGAATTTTAAAAATTTTACATCAAAGTATTTTCCAAAACACAAGTTTGACATGCTATATGCATAAATTAAACAGATCTTACTAACCTTTGATTGCTGAAAAACCCTCGCAAAACGTGAAGATAAGTAACATTCCAGAAGAGCCTCAACCAACTGGTCTTCTTTGCTATTCTCTATCCACGACTAGAGTGAGTGTGGGCTCACATGTACAGCTCTTCCACTAGGTGACTCTACTTCCAACCAATCGAGAGAACCCAAAGCAAGTGTTCGTGATTTGTGAACAAAAGCTCTCAGAGAGTTTTCAAATTCTCACTAGCAGAGTATCACTTTTAATCTCTCAATTGATCTGAGTAACTCTTAAGACTTACTCCCTTTATATAGAGATTGGTCCTGGGGTTAGTCCTTATTAGATTAGGTCTCAAAAACTCAAAACAGAATCAAGTTTGGATCAATATTTGATAAGATCCGCGTGAAAACACGTGATCTTATCCTTCGCTGATCGACAGGCCGAACAGGCCCCATCGGTAGGAAGAACACGTCCATCGGCAGGTCAAACTGCCGAATAAAAATCTTGCGAATCTTTTATTTTCCATCCTAATTTCTATAGGATAAAGTCTTAGTTTTAATTCAAATAACCCAATAGATAAGTTATCTGATCAAAACAACTTTATCAAGATAATCTTTGAGAAAATAAATTAATTCCCAATAATTCTACAAGTTTATCTTGATCTAATTTATCTAAAATTAAATCAAACGATAAACAGATAAGAATTATCCGATCTTTATAATTCAACAAGTTTATCTTGAATGAATTTTTATCACAAAATTGATTCAACTAATAAATAGACATGAATTATTTGATTTTTCCAAATTTCAGCCAATCAAATGAATTTGACATAAGTTACTAATTATTGGAAAAGCATGCCGTGTCGTTAAATGATATTGTGAGCTAGCAAAGGGGACCAAATGGACCTATATAGTTCAAGCTCCCGATAATAATGAAACCCAATATTCCAGATATACATTTCATAATTATCAACTCCAACGCTACTCCACTAAAAGCTTGGAGCTGCACTCTTGAACTACATAGAGTTACGAAGCTCGTATAGCTAAGTCTCCATGACATATCATAGTGTATTGTATCCCCATATGATAATCCACAATCGGCTTAAGGACAAGTTCTGTCTTACCCTCCTGATTATTTTTATCTTACGTTTTATTATCTCACCATCAGAAAACTTACTATCCAATGAAAGTATACCATTCGGTTACACCTATGTATCCAAATGGTTGAGCGTTCTAGTTTTCCAATTATAGGATAACGCATATAAGAGGATATCATTACTCCTAAAGAGAAGCTATGGATTCCATATCTATGAATAACAGGTCTACGCTATCAAGAGTCATGCCTCCAACGTATCGGCATGCATACCACTATTAAGATGTGGGTGCCACCCTTTGGTACATCAAAAGACACATGCCAAGACAACGAGCCCACTATTCATCTCAGGATTAAGATACAACACAAATGATTGTCTAAAGTGAATCGATTTGTCGAGACAAAATTATTAATCCAAATCAATTCACTTTATGTCCCAATCCAACACATCGTCACCTATGACAACGTGTCAATGTTTCTATTCACGGAGTCTACCTCCGATGGTTAAGACAAACCATCTCCCAAAAGGGATATAGACAACATAACAATCTTTGCATGAATAAAGTGCCCAACTTTATTCCCTTGATTGCGAATCTTATGATTTAGACCATTACCTTAAGAATAGTGTCTTCCGCATAATCCGTCCATCATATGCCCAATTCTTAAGGTTTAGACCGACAGTCTCAGACTTTTGTTTGCTCAACATACATTCAACAAATATGAACGTATAGAGGACAAGATTTGGTATATAAATAATAAATAAATTCTTTATTGATAAAAATGTCTCCAAAAACTTATTACATTTTTACTCCTTAGGGTATACATGTCTAACAAACCTCCTGAGAATTTTATCTATGTAGTCGGCCTAGGACAAAGCTATCATTTTGTTCTTCCTATCATAAAAGATCTGGATACCGAGAACAAAATTAGTCTTGCCCAAGTCTTTCATGTCAAACTACTTGGTCAACCATAATTTGACCGATGACAATACCCCAATGTCATTGCCAATTAGCAGAATGTCATCTACATAGAGCAGTAGAAAAACCACCTTCCCATCCTTAATGTGTTTGTAAATACATGGCTCATCCACATTTTGTGAGAACCCATAAGTCTTGATTACCTAATCAAATCTTATGTTCCAAGAATGGGAAGCCTGCTTAAGTCCATAAATTGACTTTAGCAGCTTACAAACCTTACCCTCTTGACCCTTGACCTTGAACCCGTCTGGTTGTGCCATATAAATGGACTTATGAAGATAGCCATTCAAAAAAGCTGTCTTGACATCCATCTACCAAATCTCGTAGTCGAGAGTGGCAGCTATGGATAAGAGAATCCGGATGAACTTAAGCATGGCTATTGGGGAAAAAGTTTCCTCATAATCGATTCCTTCCTTTTGCATATAACCCTTTGCTACAAGTCTAGCCTTAAAGGTTTCAACCTTTCCATCTACTCTTCTTTTTCTCTAGTAGATCCACTTACACCCTATGGGTTTTACCCCTTCAGAAAGATCCACAAGCTCCTAGACCTGATTAGTCTCCATAGACTTCATCTCAATGTTGATGGCCTCTGTCCAGAGTTTTGAATCAACATCCTCCATAGCCTCTGCGTAAGTATAAGGATCCCTGTCATGTTTATCTGGTTCAGCCAAAAAGACTTCCCCATTGAAAATATACCTTTCAAGTTGACGCCTGATCCTCCCACTACGTCGAAGCCCCTCAAGTTGCTGTTCAGGTTTCTTTGGTTTTTCTACACTGATCGGAATGGTTTCATTTGGAACCTCTGGAGTGATCGAATCACTCCTTAACTCCTCAAGTACTACTTGGCTTCGAGGTTTAAAGCCGTCCATGTAACTTTCCTCAAGGAAAGTTGCATTAGTTAAAACCACGACTTTATTTTCCTTTGGGTTATAAAAATAACCCCCTTTAGTCCCTTTTGGATATCCTACAAATACGCAAACTTCCAAACGTGCTTCCAACTTATTCGCATCCTTAAACATGACATGAGCCAGACATCCCCATATGCGAATATAGTTAAGGATGTCTTCCTGCCCGTCCACAACTCGTGAGGAGTTTTAGGAACCGATTTTGAAGGCACATTGTTCAAAAGATAGCATGCAGTTTGTAGTGCATGTCTCCAAAAAGATAAAGGCAATGATGAATAACTCATCATGGACCTGATCATGTCCAATAAAGTCCTATTTCTTCTCTCTGCTACACCATTCTACTGTGGAGTCCCCGGCATAGTCAAATGGGATAAAATCCCATACTCTAATAAGTGTCCTAAGAGCTCATTAGAAAGTTATTCTCCACCTCGATCGGATCGAAGTCCCTTTATGGGTCTATCCAATTGCTTTTCCACTTCAGCCCGAAACTCCCTGAACTTGTCAAAAGTTTCACTTTTGTGGTGCATCAGATACACATGCCCATATCTCGAGTAATCGTCAATAAAAGTGACAAAGTACTCATACCCTCCTCGTGCCCGGATGTTCATTGGTCTACAGACATCACTATGCACAAGTTCTAGAACCCCTTCGGCCCTATTGCCCTTAGACCCGAATGGTCTTTTGGTCATTTTACCTTCCAAACAAGATTCACATTGAGGTATAGATTCCACCTTTAAGTGACTTAAAGGTCCATCCCTTACCAGCCTTTGAATCCTATTCAGGTTAATATGACCAAGGCGCAAATGACAAAGATAAGTCTTATTAGAGTGAGAAGTTTTAAGTCTTTTAGAGTTATTATCATTCATCTCAGTATTAAGCAGTAAGTCCATCTTAGGTTTGATAAAATATAGATTATTTTGCATCCATCTAGAACAGATAAAAGATTTGTTTTTACGAATCACCACTTTATCATGAAAAGAAACCAAACAGGAGTCTTTAAATAAAAAAACTATAGAAATTAAATTCCTTTTAAATTTAAGAACATAAAAACAATCTTGCAAAATTAAATTCCTAAAATTATCAAAATAAAGATGGACGTCTCCCACTGCTTCCGCTGAGGCCAAGGATCTATCGTCCATCCGAAGCGTGAAGTCTTCATGTAGCAGACTTCTCATTTCTTTGAACCCTTATAGGGAAACACAAACATGATTAGTTGCACTGAAATCTATGACCCAAATGTCACTGGATTCCTCAACTAAACAAATTTCTAAATACAAAAGATCACACCTACCTCCTTTTAAAAGGAAGTCCTTGCAATGCTTCTTGAAGCACCCCTTGCCGCTTTGTTATGGCCTGGCCTCCAAACATATCCTCAAGATTATCCAAGATCTGCTTTGTAGTCTCATAATTCTGATGTTGAGCCTGTAGCACGTTATTCATGCTGGCCATAACATAGTAGCTGGCCTAATCATTTGCATCTTTCCAACAATCGTACTCTTGGAATTGCTCATTAATGGAGTCTCCTGTAGGCTCGGGAGGACAAGGGGTTGTCAGCACAAATTTCAGTTTCTTAAAGGAGAGGACGATATCCAGGTTTCGCTTCCAATCATTATAATTCTCTCCGGTTAATAGGTTTTTGTCAAGTATCGAAGATAAAGTGTTTTTAGATATTTTTAATCTACAATAAAGAATCATATACCCAACATAAGCAAACATATCATAATAATTTAGTAAGATAACACAATCATGTAAAAACATACAAATATGTTTATATGTCAAAAGCTTGAAAATATCACAACCTTACAATGATAATTCCCAACTCAGAATTCAACAAGCTCCTAGGGGAGTCATGCCAAATTCAATCTGGAACACGGATCCCCTCCTAATTAATATATGCCATCCAGGACCCATATAATCTAGCATATATTAATAATTGTTTCTTTGGCCATTAATTTTATTAATAGAGCTCCTAGGGGAGGTTAATAATAAAATTAACGTGAGTGTATAACCATCGTTTCAATATTTTATTAATGATTTATAATCACCACCTAGGGGTGTGCAACCATAAATCATCCTAAAATACCTTATCCTCTCAAAGATCTAATTTGATACATGATAGAAATCCCTTCCTAGGGGTTGGGACCATCATGTTCTTCCTATGGACCAACGATGGAGGCCGTAGGTCCTCTCTTCGTAAACCTTCTCCCACTTAATCTTTTGATATCAAGGTTTTATTTTAAGAGACATGCATGAACAATTTTAATATGAGCGGCACTCCCTATTCTATATGACATGTTATCAATATACATGGCAAATCATATTATAATGCAGACAAGCAAAGCAATCAAGTGAATCTACAAGCAAAATAATAAATAACTGTAATATTATGGTTCCACCCTAGAGAATAGAAAATAAAGATTACAAGAGAATAATCGAAACATATTATCGATTCTTCATCCTTGAATCTCCAGGTAGTATCCTTCTTCATATAATGCCCATCTTCAAGTCTTCAATCCCATATAAATCGAATACTTCATATTTCCGGTCGTATCCAAATATAATGTCTCTTAGAATTGTCCCAAAAATAAAATAAAAACTGCATTAAAAAACTGCACTTTTTTTTGGAAGAATTTCCAGCTCTCTGCCGGCAAACCAATCTGAGTGATCGGCCTACCGATGCACGACAGATCGGCCTGCCGAACAGAAAGTTTGGCCTGCCAGCAGAGCCACCTAATTTTTGCCCCACTATTGAACTACCAAACCTCACATTCGGCCTATCGATCTGCGACCATCGGCCTGCCGAACTGGAAGGTTCAGCATGCCGACCGAGCAGAAATCACTTGGTAATGCCCAAAAATGTTTCTCTTTAAATGGCAGACGTATGTAGTATAGAAAGGTTGTCGCATCCATAGGGAGATGAAAATATGTACCTTGGCAAATTGTTAAAAATAAACAGGTAAAAAGGCAAGTTGTTTTTCAAAGCAAAGTTTAAAAGAAATAAATATTTTTATGATTTTTTTTAATTCAAAATTTAAAGCATAAAATTAAAATGGTGAAGCTATGAGAATCCTTTGTATGTTTCGCAACTGATATGAAATTTTAAACTCTAATTAATAATTATCTAAAGTATTTGATTTATTATATATTTTCTCATTAAGTGCAAGCACTTTTTACTAATTATATAGGTCAACCTTGAGCGACAATATAGCAAGCCATAATGCAGTAAAGGTCTTCCTATAAAAATAACAAAATAATCATCTCTCACTAATGATTAAGTGCACTAATTATAAAAATTATAACCGCTGTCACTACAATTATAATCAACATAATTTTAAGACAGAAAAGATAATAACAAATCAAAATTAATATATTTTAGTGAAATAAATTTTTATATTAACTCTGACAGCACTTTGTCTTATAAAATATCTAGAATCGACAATATAACAAGTCATACTGCAGGAAAAGACATTCCATAAAATTAAGCATCATTTCATTATTATTAATATTAACTATGCAACACAATTAAATTACATAAAGAAAGCATGACTGAATTTATATAAAAAATGGTAGCATAACAACATTAACAATAATTGTTGAAAACATAAAGATATAATTTATTCCATAAAACTATAAGCATTACAAAGCAGATATAAAGTTAAAATCCATACTAGAGTACTACGCATACAAGATCGTCTCTCTATCTCACTAGACTCTCTACTCTAATTTAGATATTATTTTATTATTATTTTTTTTACCTAAGTAGATACTGTTGAGTCTAACTCAGCAGAAAGGAAAAGAAGGAGAAAGAGCGCCAAAAGCTTGTTGAGGAGTGCCTGAACTGAGGCAAATGCCTCGGTATTTATAGGCCTTAAGAATTACTATTGAGAGATTCTTTCAATTATTTATACTGTTCAAGCAATGAAAAACGGATCATAATGATCCAAATTTCCCTTTCTTTTTCTTCGTGCTCGGCCTTCATCGGTGTGTGCGAATCTCGCTGAGATTCTTTGTGGCGCGACGGCTAGAAGCTTCAGTCAAGTGCGATCTAGACCGTTGAACACGTAATCCAATGGCTCCTAGACAAATGCAAAAATGGGCCCAGGTGGGGCCGCGGGGCCCACAAACAGAGACCGTTAGATTGGTCAGCGTCATTCGATCCAGCGGCTTTAAGAACGGCTACACGTTGAAACGAATGCACATGATTGGACAAGGCCTGAATCACTCTCTGACGCATGTGAGAGCTGTCTGCGCGTAAAATACACTCGCAAATCACAGATCAACACGTGGGCCGCACTGCTGAAACTCGTTGACGTAATGGATGACGTGCTAACACGAGGATGGTTTGGATCGATTTGGTAGCTCATCCAAGGGCCAGAAACACGCCACGTGTCTTCCAATTTTTAAAATTTGATTTTTTTTTAATTTTGTTTGATGCATTTGATGCCCGATTTTGTCCCTCTTTGCACCGTTTTGCTCCGTTTTTCCTCTAGATTTTAAATCTAAAATTCATAAACACACTAAAATTAATTATTTTACAAACATAATATTTATAAGAATATTAAAATATTTATTTTACATTAAAACACACAACATTAATTAAAAATAGATAAGAACTTATAAAATTTCTAGTCTTTTTTGGTTTAGCATAGATATGATTTTTATGACTTGGAAATATTTTTAGAAATTACTAAAAATATAGTAGGACATATTTACAAACTTAAAACACACTATCAAACACATTAAAACTCAAAATAAAATAATCGCATATTATTTTTACGGTTTTAACTATTTACAAACTAAACACTTATTTAACACACCGAAAAGACTCTAAAAATTACCAAAAATATTATTAAACATAAAAACACACTAAAAACACATTTTTAAACACATTTTCACACTAAGACAGAAAAATACTTATTAACACAAGAATGTTATTAATTAGAGGATTTAATGAGAAATAAAAGCATAAATTAATTATTTAAGCCTTGTAAAATATATACTATTATAGTCTCATCACACCTCTCAACCAGCTTATTGCTAGTCCCTAGCAATTAAAGCAATATTATTTTGATATGATTTACTAAGTAATCATACAATGAAAATCATTTAACTATAATTTGACTTATTTAACTAGATAAACTAACAAAACCAAAATTTTATTTGAACAATTTATATGCTATTTAACAAAATGTATATAAGCCAGACTTAGTGTAGAAAAAGGGAGATAATGAATAATTATGAAGTTTCATCCAAAATTAGGAATATTATTGTTATGATATTTTGCTTCAAATCACTTCTGTAGGCAACAACACTTCAAATCATTGATTTGGAACAATTAAAAATTAGAAACATAAAATAGAAATATTTACAAACTTTACAATTATGGATAGTGCAATGCTTAGTTCCCTTAAGCTTTCTCCATAACCTATTTAACGAGCTTTGGGTTAGTAACTCCCAGACCAGTTGGTCTAAGGTACTAGGTGTTGAAGCACCCCTTAGAACTTACTTACTCGAGTTAAAGAGGCTATAAAACCAAACTTATCCAAATTTATTCATTAATTTATATAATTACACACTTTATTTATTTACAATTTTTTTTTTAATTTTTAATTAGTTATTTAATTTTGAAAATGTTATTGCCTTTAATTGTTCATCTTCACAAAATAACAAAACTCAAACATTCATAGCTTTGACTTACCACCACAATTAAGCATTATAATGTACGTGTGAAAAGAATAGCTTACAAACACTTTGAAAAATAAACACATAAAAATGTTAAATAAAAGTAAAGTTTTGAGAGTCCATAAAATTAGATAATTCAAAGAATAGAAAAATGATATTACATTAATATGAAATTCAGAAATCAAAACAAAATAATAACATATTAATTACTAAGAAACTAATATTTACAAGACATTTTTTTTATTTTATGACTCACAAAAAATAACACCCAAAGATGAAAAACACACAAAAATCTAGAGCAAAAATAAAAAAAATATGGGCAAAAATTGATAAATTTTTGACATAGCACAACATTGAAGCACAATTTTTAAGCACAACCCTCTCCCCCCAACCTAAAATATACATTGTCCCCAATGCATAAAGAGAATAGTGAGAGCAACAAAAATATTACTTGAATCAGGACAACTGTAGAGGTGATCTATAGCAAACTTAACAAACCAAAAAGTAAAAAATAAAATAAACACATAACAATATATTACAAACTGGATCTTTTAAAGTCAGATTCCCTAGACTTTATTTTTTTGTTTGAAAATTGAATCACTTTTCAAATTCTTTAAAATACGTTTCAAGAAGCCGTAAGTACGAAATACTTACTAATTACATCGATTATATCCTCCTTAATCTCAGCCATTTTAAATGAATTATTAAGCAATTTAATTTCAAAGATTATTTTTAAAGAAAATTAAAATAAAAAACACACATTTTTTTATTGAAATTTATTTGAAAATCCAAACAAATAACATTTACAAAATTAAACTCATTAGAATGCGTCTCGAGAGAAAATAGTTTAACTCCTTAACTTAGCCATTCTAAACAAATTTAATTAATAGCCTTCATTTTAAATTTTCAAAATAAATGTCAACGTTTTTTTTTATTTTTTATTTTTTTAAAGAAAATCAAAATAGCACACAAAATCATACAAAAATATATTACAAAGAAGGAAAGGTAAAGATATTACTTTGAAAGTATTTTTCCATCGCTTGAGGCTCTGAATTTAGCAAATCTTTCTTCCAACTACTCTTCTTATGGAAAGTCATCAAAGAGCGGCTTCCTCCCATAGAAAGTGTCGAAAGACACCACATATGGGTCTTGTACAAAAATGCCCTCAAGATTGGCAAAATTTGAAACATTTAAACTCATGCAACTTGGACTCATTTTATGTTCTTGGTAGGTCCTTAAGAACGATGCTAGAGGTGGTGGAGATGGTGGTGGCCACATAAGATCTTTGTAAGAATGGTCTTTGGTGAACTTTTGTGGCAACTAAGGTTGAGAACCTCGGACTAAAGGTGATGATTGTTCCTGTTCTATAGCTAAGTCTTCTTTCTTTTCCTCACATTCCTCTCCTAAAGGTTGTTCCTCAAAATAGGTGGGTTCTAAATTTTCTTCTTCAATGACTAGGTCAATTATTTCTTCCTCACCTAAAGAATATTCTTCAAGTAACTCAAGAGAATATTCAAGCCTTTCTAATTCTATTTTTGTCATGGTTTCCATATATTTTTTAAAAGTTTCTTCCGATGTTTCTAAGGTTTCTTCCAGATTCACCCTATTTGGGTCACTACATGTCTCTTGCAATTCAAAATTTGATTCCAAAATTTCGGGTTGAGTTTCAAGCCAAGGTTTTGAAAAGTTTGAATTGTTCTACAAAATTAAATTATTCCTAGAACTATTCAATCTCCAATAATCATATTCGGCCATATCTTCCAACATATAATAGGTTTCGTCAACAGATAATATGTAAAAGTGGTGGTACCATCTCCTTTTTCTACCCAATGTCCAGTTTTAGGACTTAACCCATCATAGAAAATTCCTAAAAGATAATCCCAAGAAAAATCATGGTAAGGATACTGACCTAGCAAGTTTTTAAATCTCCACCAAGCACTATAAAATAGTTCTAAGTGTTGTTGGGAAAAATTTGCAATGATTTCTCTATGAACTTCCCAAAACATTTTTTATTTTTTTAATTTTTTTTAAGAAAAATTTTCAAGCTGAATAATGCTCAATTAATCAAATTCCCAGATCATTGGGGGGTCACAGTAGACACGCTTAAAATTCCTAACTTTCTTAGGCAAGGGTGTTAGCCTTATGGTCGTGGGATTGAGTCCTAACAGTGGGCCTTTTTGACAGAATCCAATAAATTTCACAATTACCCAAACTTGTAAAACAAAAGACAAGATGCTAAGCTTTTCTTTATCCGAAACGAATAAAGTAGTGAGTGAAAAGCAGCCGCCCCTTTTTTATTTTAATTTTTTTTTGTGTTTTTAAACTTTTTTAATTTTTTTTTATTTTTCAATGATAAACATGCTAATTAAAAATACAAATAATTAAAATAATATTTACAAAGGATAGGGCTAGATCACTTACCTGTATTCCAGTTTAATTCAGCAATCTAATAGAGTAACGGCACCTCCCCGGCAACGGCGCCAAATTTTTGGTAACGCCTAAAAATGTTTCTCTTTAAACGGCAGACGTATGTAGTATAGAAAGGTTGTTGTATCCATAGGGAGATGAAAATTTATACCCCAGCAAATTGTTAAAAATAAACGGGTAAAAAGGCAAGCGGTTTTTCAAAGCAAAGTTTAAAAGAAATAAATATTTTTATGATTTTTTTAATTCAAAATTTAAAGCAGAAAATTAAAACGGTGAAGCTTTGAGAATCCTTTGTATGTTTCACAAATGATATAGAATTTTAAACTCTAATTAATAATTATCTAAAGTATTTGATTTGTTATATCTTTTCTTGTTAAGTGCTAGCACTTTTTACTAATTAATAGGTCAACCTAGAGTGACAATATAGCAAGTCATAATACAGTAAGGGTCTTCCTATAAAAATAGCAAAATAATCATCTCTCACTAATGATTAAGTGCACTAATTATGAAAATTATAACTACTACCACTACAATTATAATCAACATAATTTTAAGATAGAAAAGATAATAACAAATCAAAATTAATATATTTTAGTGGAATAAATTTTTACATTAACTCCGGCAACACTTCGTCTTATGAAATATCTAGAATCGACAATATAACAAGTCATACTACAGCAAAAGACATTCCATAAAGTTAAGCATCATTTCATTATTATTAATATTAACTATGCAACGCAATTAAATTACATAAAGAAAGCATGACTGAATTTATGTAAAAATTAGTAGCATAACAACATTAACAATAGTTATTGAAAAAATAAAGATATAATTTATTCCACAAAAATATAAGCATTACAAAGCAGATATAAAGTTAAAATCTATACTAGAGAACTACGCATACAAGATCATCTCTCTGCCTCACTAGACTCTCTACTCTAATTTAGACATTATTTTATTATTATTATTTTTTACCTAAGTAGATACTGCTGAGTCTAACTCAACAGAAAGGAAAAGAAGGAGAAAGAGGGCCAAAGGCCCGTTGAGGAGTGCCTGAGCTAAGGCAAATGCTTCGATATTTATAGGCCTTAAGAATTACTATTGAGAGATTCTTTCAATTATTTATACTATTCAAGCATTGAAAAACGGATCATAATGATCCAAATTTCCCTCTCTTTTTCTTCGCGTTGGGCCTTCATCAGTGTGTGCGAATCTCGCTGAGATTCTCTGTGGCGCGACTGCTAGAAGCTTCAGTCAGGTGCGATCTAGACCATTGAACATGCAATCCAACAACTCCTAAACGAACGCAAAAAAGGGCCCAGGTGGGGCTGTGTGGCCCACAAACAAAGACCATTAGATTGGTCAGCGTCATTCGATCCAGCGGCTGGAAGAACGGCTGCACGTTGAAACGAACGCACATAATTGGACAAGGCCTGAATCACTCTCTGACATGCGTGAGAGCTGTTTGCGCATGTAATACACTCGCGAATCACAGATCGACACGTGGGCCGCATTGCTAAAACTCACCGACGTAATGGATGACGTGATAACATACAGACGATTTGGATCGATTTGGCAGCTCATCGAAGGGCCAGAAACACGCCATGTGTCTTCCAATTTTCAAAATTTGATTTTTTTAATTTTTTTATGCATTTGATGTCCGATTTTGTTCCTTTTTGCACCATTTTGCTCTGTTTTTCCTCCAAATTTTAAATCTAAAATTCACAAACACACTAAAATTAATTATTTTACAAACATAATATTTATAAGAATATTAAAATATTTATTTTACATTAAAACCCACAAAATTAATTAAAAATAGATAAGAACTTATAAAATTTCTAGTCTTTTTTGGTTTAGCATAGATATGATTTTTATGACTTAGAAATATTTTTAGAAATTACTAAAAATATAGTAGGACATATTTACAAACTTAAAACACGCTATCAAACACATTAAAACTCAAAATAAAATAACCACACATTATTTTTATGGTTTTAACTATTTACAAACTAAACACTTATTTAACACAACGAAACGACTCTAAAAATTACCAAAAATATTATTAAACATAAATACACTAAAAACATATTTTTAAACACATTTTCACACTAAGATAGAAAAATACTTATTAACACAAGAATGTTATTAATTAGAGGATTTAATGAGAAATAAAAGCATAAATAAATGATTTAAACCTTGTAAAATATACACTTTTATAGTTTCATCATCACCCATTCCAAAAAATACAACTTTTAATGCAATTCATCAATTTTATCTTCAACAATTCAAAAACATAAAATTAGAGACTCAGGAGATACCTAGGGGACGTCATCATTAATCTTCTAGATCTATCTTCTCCGAATAATTTTTTAATTACAAAATTCTTACAAATTTAAAAATAAATAATAATTCATAGACAGAGATGATAGTCCGTCATCTAATTACATGAAAAGCTTAGATACACATTCTAACCTCTAAGAAACCATAACCGGTATGAATTAATTAATTAATTAATATTTAAATAACCATTCAATCAACCATAATTAATTAATGAACATTCATCGCATAATCCATGACAGCATATATAATATATAGAAACCTAGAGTGCCAACTCTCTATAAAATTAAATTCAAGCATAGGTGAGATTAAGATCACAAAATTTATACATATAGTAAGATCACAAACTTGTAAATTTATATAAAAATCAAGGCTCTAATACCAATTATTAGAAAAATAGTATGCAGCGGAATTTTAAAATTTTATCTCAGAGTATTTTATAAAACACAAGTTTGACAGGCTATATGCATAAATTAACCAGATCTTACTAACCTTTGAATGCTGAAGAACTCGCACATTTTGTGAAGATAAGTAACGCTCCAGAAGAGCCTCAACCAACTGGTCTTCATTGCTATTCTCTATCCATGATCAGAGTGAGTGTGGGCTTACACGTACAGCTCTTCCTCTAGGTGACTCTCCTTCCAACGAATTCAAAGAACCCAAAGCTAGTGTTTGTGATTTGTGAACAAGAGCTCTCAGGGAGTTTCAAGATTCTTACCAGTAGAGTATCACTCTTAATCTCTCAATTGATCTAAAAAACTTATGTGACTTACTCCCTATTTATAGAGGCTGGGTCCAGGGTCAGTCCTTATCAGATTAGGTCTCAAAATTTGAATCAGAATCAAATTCAGGATCAATATCTGATAAGATCCATGTAAAAATATGGGATCTTATCCTTCGCTCATTGGCAAACTGATTAGGATGATTGGTAGGCCGAATAGGCCCCATTGACAGGCTGAACTTGAGGATCGGCATGCCAAACTATCAAAAAATATCCCAATGAATCTTTTATTTTCCACCTGAGATTCTATCAGATAAAGTCTCAGTTTTAATTCAAATAACCCAATAGAAAGATCATCTGATTAAAACAACTTTATCTAGATTATCTCTAAGAAAATAAATGAATTCCTAATAATTCTACAAGTTTATCTTGATCTAATTTAGTCAAAATTAAATCAATCGATAAACAGACAAGAATTATCCGATCTCAATAATTCAACAAGTTTATCTTGAATTAATTGTATCACAAAATTAATTAAACCGATAACATAAATTATTTGATTCTTCCAAATTTCAACCAATTTAATAAATCTAGCATAAGTCACCAATTGGTGGAAAAGCACGTCGTATCGTTACAGGATGTTATGAGCTAGCAAAGGGGACCAATTGGACCTATATAGTTCAAGCTCTCGATAATTATGAAACCCAATATCCAGATGTACATTTCATAATTATCAACTCCAATACTACTCCACTAAAAGCTTGGAGATGCACTCTCGAACTACATAGAATTACGAAGCCTGTATAGCTAAGTCTCCATGACATATCATAGTGTATCGTATCCCCATAGGATTATCCATAATTGGCTTAAGGACAAGTTCTATCTTACCTTCTCGATTATTTTTATCTTATGTTCCATTATCTCACCATCAAAAAACTTACCATCCAAAGACAGTATACCATTCGGTTACACCTATGTATCCAAATTGTTGAGCATTCTAGTTTTTCAATTATAGGATAATGCATATAAGAGGATATCACTACCCCTAAAGAGGAGCTATGGATTCCATATTTATAAATAACAGGTCTACGCTATCAAGAGTCATGCCTCCAACATACCGGCATGCATACTACTATTAAGATATAGATGTCACCCTTTGGTACATCAAAAGACACAATTCAAGACAATGGACCCACTATTCATCTCAGGATTAAGATACAATACAAATGATTGTCTAAAGTGAATCGATTTAGCGAGATAGAATTATTAATCCAAATCAATTCACTTTATGTCCCGATCCAACACATCGTCACCTATGACAACGCGCCAATGTTTCTATTCACGGAGTCCAACCTCCGATGGCCAAGACAAACCATCTCCCAAAAGGGATATAGACAACATAACAATCTTTACATGAATAAAGCGCCCAACTTTATTCCCTCGATTGTCGGATCATATATTTTAGACCATCACCTTAAGAGTCGTGTCTACCGCATAATCATCCCATCATATGCCCAACTCTTAAGGTTTAGACTGACAGTCTCAGACTACTGTTTGCTTATCATACATTCAACGAATATGAACGTAAAGAGGACAATATTTGGTATATATAAATGAATAAATTCTTTATTGATAAAAATGTCTCCAAAAACGTATTACATTTTTACTCCTTAGAGCATACATGTCTAACAATATATACCAAATATTGTCCTCTTTACGTTCATATTTGTTGAATGTATGATAAGCAAACAGTAGTCTAAGACTGTCAGTCTAAACCTTAAGAGTTGGGCATATGATGGGATGATTATGCGGTAGACACGACTCTTAAGGTGATGGTCTAAAATATATGATCCGCAATCGAGGGAATAAAGTTGGGCGCTTTATTCATGTAAAGATTGTTATGTTGTCTATATCCCTTTTGGGAGATGGTTTGTCTTGGCCATCGGAGTTGGACTCCATGAATAGAAACATTGGCGCGTTGTCATAGGTGACGATGTGTTGGATCGGGACATAAAGTGAATTGATTTGGATTAATAATTCTATCTTGGCAAATCGATTCACTTTAGACAATCATTTGTATTGTATCTTAATCCTGAGATGAATAATGGGCCCGTTGTCTCGATTTGTGTCTTTTGATGTACCAATGGGTGACTCCCACATCTCTATAGTGGCATGCATGCCGGTACGTTGGAGGCATGACTCTTGGTAGCGTAGACTTGTTATTCATAGATATGAAATCCATAGCTCCTCTTTAGGAGTAATGATATCCTCTTATATGCGTTGTCCTGTAATTGGAAAACTGGAGCGCTCAACCATTTGGATACATAGGTGTAACCAAATGGTATACTATCTTTGGATGGTAAGTTTCTAATGGTGAGACAATGGAACGTAAGATAAAAATAATCGGGAAGGTAAGACAGAACTTGTCCTTAAGCCGGTTATGGATGATCATATGGGGATGCGATACACTATGATATGTCATGGAGACTTAGCTACACGAGCTTCGTAATTCTATAAAGTTCGAGAGTGCAGCTCCAAGCTTTTAGTGGAGTAGCGTTGGAGTTGATAATTGTGAAATGTATATCTGGGATATTGGGTTTTATAATTATCATGAGCTTGAACTTTATAGGTCCATTTTGGTCCCCTTTGCTAGCTCACAAAATCCTGTAACGACACGGCGTGCTTTTCCAATAATTGGTGACTTATGTCGGATTTATCAAATTGGTTTAAAATTTGTAAGAATCAAATAATTCATGTCTGTTTATCGGTTGAATTAATTATGTAAGAAATTAGTTCAAGATGAACTTGTTGAATTATGGCGTTCGGATAATTCTTGTCTGTTTATCGGTTGTTTTAATTTTGGACAATTAGAACAAGATAAACTTGTAGAATTATTGTGAATTGATTTATTTTCTTAGAGATTATCTTGATAAAGTTTGTTTTGATCAGATATCTTTTCTATTGGGCTATTTGAATCAAAACTGAGACTTTATCCTTTAGAATCTCGGGTGGAAAATAAAAGATTCGCGGAGATTTTTTCTCGGCAGTTCAGCCTGCCTATCAGAAAGTTCGGCATGCCGACCGCGACAGTTAAGATTACGCGTTTTTCACGCGTATCTTATCAGATATTGATCCGAACTTGATTCTGTTTCGATTTTTGAGACCTAATCTGATATGGACTGACCCCAAGGACCAATAGGTATAAAAAGGGAGTGAGTCTAATGATTTACTCAGATCAATTTGAGAGATTAAGAGTGATACTCTTCTAGTGAGCATCTAAAAACTCCCTGAGAGCTTTTGTTCACAAATCAAGAACACTAGCTTTGGGTTCTCTCTATTGGTTGGAAGGAGAGTCACCGGTGGAAGAGCTGTACGTGTGAGCCCACACTCACTCCGGTTGTGGATAGAGAATAGCAAAGAAGACCAGTTGGTTGAGGTTCTTCTGGAACGTTACTTCTCTACACAGGTCGGGGAGGTTCTTCGGCACACTGAGGTTAGTAAGATCTGTTTAATTTATACATATAACATGTCAAACTTGTGTTTTGGAAAATACTCTGATGAAAGAAAAATTTTAAAAATTCCACTGCGCACTTTGTTTCCAACACCTATATAGTTCAAGATCTCGAAAATTATAAAACCCAAAATCCAAGAAATACATTTCATAATTATTAACTCCAACACTACTCCAGTAAAAGCTTGGAGCTGGACTCTCGAACTACATAGAATTATGAAGCCCGTATAGCTAAGTCTCCATGACATATCATAGTGTATCGTATCCCCATAGGATTATCCATAATCAGCTTAAGGACAAGTTTTGTCTTACCTTCCCGATTATTTTTATCTTATGTTCCATTATCTCACCATTAGAAACTTACTACCTAAAGATAGTATACCCCTTGTTTACGCTTATGTATCCAAATGGTTGAGCGCTCCAATTTTCAAGTTACAAGATAACGCATACAAGAGAATATCATTACTCCTAAAGAGGAGCTATGGATTCCATATCTATGAATAACAAGTCTACGCCATCAAGAGTCATGCCTCCAACGTACCGGCATGCATACCACTATTAAGATGTGGGTGTCACCCTTTGGTACATCAAAAGACACAAGCCAAGACAATGGGCCCACTATCCATCTCAGGATTAGGATACAACACAAATGATTGTCTAAAGGAAATCGATTTGTCAAGACAGAATTATTAATCCAAATCAATTCACTTTAAGTCCCGATCCAACACATTGTCACCTATGACAACATGCCAATGTTTCTATCCATGGAGTCCGCCTCCGATGGTCAAGACAAACTATCTCCAAAAAGGGATATAGACAACAAAACAATCTTTGCATGAATAAAGCACCCAACTTTATTTCTTCGATTGCAGATCATATGATTTAGACTACCACCTTAAGAATCGTGTCTTTCGCATAATCCGTCCATCCTATGCCCAATTCTTAAGGTTTAGACCGATAGTCTCAGACTATTGTTTGCCTAACATACATTCAACAAATATGAACATAAAGAGGACAAGATTTGGTATATAAATAATGAACAAATTCTTTATTAATAAAAATGTCTCTAAAAACTTGTTACATTTTTACTCCTTAGGGCATACATGTCTAACAATCTCCCACTTGCACTAAGTGAGTAAATATGACAAATCTCGCATCCCCATAGCCTCCACATGCCTCTCGAAGACTCTCCCATTAAGTGTCTTTGTAAATGGATCAGCTAAATTGTCCTCTGACATGATCTTGCACACTGTGACATGCCCACCCTCAACGAAGTCCTTTATCACATGATACTTCCGATCAATATGCTTACTCTTCTTGTGAAATCTTGGTTCCTTAGCATTAGCTACCACCGTACTGTTATCACAGTAAAGGGATACCGTCTTATCCATGCCAGGAACTACCTCAAGATCCCCAAGGAACTTGCATAGCCACACTGTTTCTTTTGAAGCATCACTAGCTGCCATAAACATGGCCTCCATCGTTGAATCCGATGTGCAATCTTGCTTAGCACTTCTCCAACTAATGGCACCGCCTCCCAGAGTAAACACAAAACCCGAACTCGATTTCCTAGAATCCAAATAGGATTAAAAATCTGAATCAGTATATCCTAGAGGAGTCAGGTCCTCACCCGAATATACAAGCATATACCCTCGAGTCCTTCTCAGATACTTGAAAATATGCTTTACCGCAACCCAATGGTTTGGTCCTGGATCCGCCTGAAATCGACTTACAATCCGGACCGCATAACTTATATCTGGTCGTATGCAAAGCATGACATACATGAGACTACCCACCCCCGAACCATAAGGCACCTTCTTCATGTATTCTCTTCCTTCATAAGACTTTGGAGAATCTTTCTTAGAAAGAGTAATTTTAGACCTAGATGGTTGCCCACCTTTCTTGGAATCCTGCATTACAAACCTCATGAGAATTTTATCTTTGTAGCCGACCTGGGACAAAGCTATCATTTTGGTCTTCCTATCCTAAAAGATCTAGATACTGAGAACAAAATTAGCCTCATCAAAGTCCTTCATGTCAAATTGCTTAGTCAACCATAATTTGACCGATGACAATGCCCCTATGTCATTGCCAATTAGCAGAATGTCATCTACATAGAGTAGTAGAAAAACCACCTTCCAATCCTTAATGTGTTTATAAACATATGGTTCATCCACATTTTGTGAGAACCCATAAGTCTTGATCACCTGATCAAATCTTATGTGTTGGAAAAAACAGTGTGAGGTGTGTAGCAGGAATTTTTAAAATTTTAAAATTAGAGTATTTTTCCAAAACACAAGTCTGTCATGCTATATATATAAATTAAATAGATCTTACTAACCTTTGTATACTGAAGAACCTCCGTAACCTGTAAAGAGAAGTAACGTTCCAGAAGAGCCTCAACCAATTGGTCTTCTTTGTTATTCTCTATCCACAATCAGAGTGAGTGTGGGCTCACACATACAGCTCTTCCACCGGTGACTCTCCTTCCAACCAATCGAGAGAACCCAAAACTAATGTTCATGATTTGTGAACACAAGCTCTCAGGGAGTTTTTAGATGCTCACCAGAAGAGTATCACTCTTAATCTCTCAATTGATCTAAGTAACTCATGAGACTTATTTGATTCACCCTTTGGTACATCACCCTTTGGTGTATCAAAAGACACAAGTTGAGACAACGGGCCCACTATCTATCTCAAGATTAAGATACAATACAAATGACTGTTTAAGGTGAATCGATTTTCTAATTCAGAATTATTAATCCAAATCAATTCACTTTGTGTCCCGATCCAACACATCGTCACCTATGACAACGTGCCAATGTTTCTATTCACGGAGTCCAACTTCGATGGTCAAGACAAACCATCTCCCTTTAGGGATATAGACAACATAACAATCTTTGCATGAATAAAGCGCCCAACTTTATTCCCTCGATTGCGGATCATAAGTTTTAGACCGTTACCTTAAGAATTGTGTCTTTCGCATAATCAGTCCATCATATGCCCAATTCTTAAAGGTTTAGACTGACAGTCTCAGACTACTATTTGCCTAACATACATTCAACAAATATGAACGTAAAGAGGACAAGATTTGGTATATATAAATGAATAAATTCTTTATTGATAAAAATGTCTCCAAAAACATATTACATTTTTACTCCTTAGGGCATACATATCTAACAATCTCCTATTTACACTAAGTGAGTAAATATAGCAAATCTCGCATCCCCATAGCTTCCACATGTTTCTCGAAGACTCTCCCTGTAAGTGTCTTCATAAATGGATTAGCTAATTGTCCTCTAACGCGAACTTGCACACCGTGGCATGCCCGCCCTCAACGAATTCCTTTATCACATGATACTTCCGATCAATATGTTTACTCTTCTTGTGAAATCTTGGTTCTTTAGCATTAGCTACCGCCACACTGTTATCATAGTACAGTGATACCGCCTTATCCATACCAGGAACAACCTCAAGATCCCCAAGGAACTTGCGGAGCCATACTGCTTCTTTCAAAGCATCACTAGCTGCCACATACTCAGCCTCCATTGTTGAATCCAAAGTGCAATCTTGCTTCGCACTTCTCCAACTGATGGCACCACCGCCCAGAGTAAACACAAACCCCAAAGTCAATTTCCTAGAATCCAGACAAGATAGAAAATTTGAATCAGTATATCCTAGAGAAGTCAGGTCCTGACCCAAATATACAAGCATATGCCCTCGAGTCCTTCGTAGGTACTTGAAAATATGCTTTACCGCAACCCAGTAGTTCAGTCTTGGATTCGCTTGAAATCGACTTACAATCCCGACAGCATAGCTAATACCCGGTCGTGTGCAAAGTATGGCATACATAAGACTACCCACTGCCGAAGCATAAGGCACCTTCTTCATGTATTCTCTTTCTTCATAAGACTTTGGAGAGTCTTTCTTAGAAAGAGTAATTCCAGACCTAGATGGTTACCCACCTTTCTTGGAATCCTGCATTGCAAACCTCCTGAGAATTTTATCTATGTAGCCGGCCTGAGACAAAGCTATCATTTTCTTCTTCCTATCCCGAAAGATCGGGATACCGAGAACAAAATTAGCCTCACCTAAGTCCTTCATGTCAAACTGCTTGGTCAACCATAATTTGACTGATGACAACGCCCCAACGTCATTGCCAATTAGCAGAATGTCATCTACATAGAGCAGCAAAAAAACCACCTTCCCATCCTTTATGTGTTTGTAAACACATGGTTCATCCATATTTTGTGAGAACCCATAAGTCTTGATCACTTGATCAAATCTTATGTTCCAAGAACGGGATGCCTGCTTAAGTCCATAAATTGACTTTAGTAGCTTTCAAACCTTCCCCTCTTGACCCACGACCTTGAACCCTTCTGGTTGTTTCATATAAATGGACTCATCAAGATAGACATTCAGAAAAGCCGTCTTGACATCCATCTGCCAAATCTCGTAGTCGAGAGCGGCAGATATGGACAAGAGAATCCGGATGGACTTAAGCATGGCTACAAGCGTAAAGGTTTCCTCATAATCGATTCCTTCCTTTTGCATATAACCCTTAGCTACCAGTCTAGCCTTAAAGGTTTCGACCTTTCCATCCACTCCTCTTTTCCTCTTGTAGATCCACTTACACCCTATGGGTTTTACCCCATTGGGAAGATCCACAAGCTCCTAGACCCGATTAGTCTCCATAGACTTTATCTCAATGTTCATGGCCTCTGTCTAGAGTCTTGAATCAACATCCTCTATAGCTTCTGCGTAAGTATAAGGATCCTTGTCATGTTCATCCGATTCAGCCAGGAAGACCTCCCCATTGAACATATACCTTTCAGGTTGACGCCCAATCCTCCCACTACGCCGAAGCCCCTGAGGTTGTTGTTCAGGTTTGTTTGGTTTTTCTACACTGATCGGAATGGTTTCATTCGAAACCTCCGGAGTGAACGGATCACTCCTTAACTCCTCAAGCACCACTTTGCTTCGAGGTTTGAAGTCGTCCATGTAACTCTCCTCAAGGAAAGTTGCATTAGTTGAAACGACGGCTTTATTTTCCTTTGGGTTATAAAAATAACCCCCTTTCGTGCCTTTTGAATATCCTACAAATACACAAACTTCTAAACGTGTTTCCAACTTATTCGGATCCTTAAACAGGACATGAGCCAGACTTCCCTATAAGCGAATATGGTTTAAGGATGTCTTCCGTCTTCTCCACAACTCGTGAGGAGTTTTAGGGACCGATTTTGAAGGCACATTGTTCAAAAGATAACATGCGGTTTGTAGTGCATATCCCCAAAAAGATAAAGGCAATGATGAATAACTCATCATGGACCTAATCATGTCCAACAAAGTCCTGTTCCTTCTCTCCGCTACGCCATTTTGCTACGGAGTGCCCAGCGTAGTCAAATGGGATAAAATCCCATTCTCTAACAAGTGTCCCAAGAACTCATCAGAAAGGTATTCCCGACCTCGATCAGATCGAAGTGCCTTTATGGGCCTACCCAATTGCTTTTCCACTTCAGCCCAAAACTCCCTGAACTTATCATAAGTTTCGCTTTTGTGGTGCATTAGGTACACATACCCATATCTTGAGTAATCATCAATAAAAGTGACGAAGTACTCATACCCTCCTCGTACCCGGATGTTCATCGGTCCGCAAACATCACTATGCACAAGTTCTAGAACCCCTTCGGCCCAATTGCCCTTAGACCCGTATGGTCTTTTGGTCATTTTACCCTCCAAACAAGATTCACATTGAGGTATAGATTCCACCTTTAAGTGACTTAAAGGTCCATCCCTTACCAACCTTTGAATCCTATTCAGGTTAATATGACCAAGGCGCAAATGCCAAAGATAAGTCTTATTAGAGTGAGAAGTTTTAAGTCTTTTTAAGTTATTATCATTTATCTTAGCATTAAGCAATAAGTCCATCTTAGGTTTGATAAAATATAGATTATTTTGCATCCATCCAGAATAGATAAAAGATTTATTTTTACGAATCACCACTTTTTCATTAAAAGATACCACGTAGGAGTCTTTAAATAAAGAAGATACAGAAATTAAATTCCTTTTAAATTTAGGAACATAAAAACAATCTCGTAAAATTAAATTCCTATAATTATCAAAATAAAGATGGACATCTCCCACTGCTTCCGCTGAGACCAAGGATCCATCGCCCATCCGAAGCGTTAAGTCTTCACGAAGTAGACTTCTCGTTTCTTTGAATCCCTGCAGAGAAACACAAACATGATTAGTTGCATCGGAATCTATGACCCAGATGTCATCGGATTCCTCAACCAAACAAGTTTCTAAATATAGAAGATCACACCTACCTCCCTTGGAAAGGAAGTCCTTGCAATGCTTCTTTATATGCCCGACCTTACCACAGAAGAAGCACTTAAGCTTCTTTGGGTTCTTCTTCTTCTTCTTCTTGCTCTTGGTAGCAGGAGGAAAAGAAGACTTCCCACTCTTGGCCCGTTGCTTCTTTCCATTCCCAGAGTTAGGATTGGAACTAGAAGCAGCTACCACGTTGGCCTTACCACCAGCAGGAGACTCCCTGATTAGCAGTTCAAACTCCTGTAACTGTTTCATCAGTTCTGCCAAGGTCATATCCCGTCTATTGCTTAAATTAAAAGTAGCTCTAAACGGAATAAATTCCTTAGACAGAGTCTCAAAGACCATAGTCATCTGAGTTTTAGCATCGATGTCGGCTCCATTGGTTTGAGCCTCAGCGAGGTAACCCATGACCAACATCATGTGCTCCTTTACAGATGTCCCCGGTCTCTGTCTACAGTTTAAGAGTTTCTGAAGCGCCCCTTGCCGCTTTGTTATGGCCTGGCCTCTGAACATATCCTCAAGATTATCCAAGATCTGCTTCGTAGTCTCATAATCCTAATGTTGAGCCTGCAGCACGTTGTTCATGCTAGCCATAAATAGTAGCGGGACTGATCATTAGCATCTTTCCAGCAGTCGTATGCTTGGAATTGCTCATTACTTGAGTCTCCCGTAGGCTCGGGAGGACAAGAAGTTGTCAGTACATATTTCAGTTTCTCAAAGGATAGGACGATGTCCAGGTTCTATTTCCAATCGTTATAGTTCTCACCGGTTAATTGGTTTTTGTCAAGTATCGATGATAAAACATTTTTAGACATTTTCAATCTACAATAAAGAATCATATACCAAACATAAGCAAACATATATAATAATTTAGTAAGATAACACAATCATGTAAAATCATACAAATGTGTTTATGTGTGAAAACTTTGAAAATATCACAACCTTATAACGATAATTCCCAACTCATAATTTAACAAGCTCCTAGGGGAGTCATGCCAAATTCAATCAGGAACACGGATCCCCTCCTGATTAATATATGCCATCCAGGACCCGTATGATCCAACATACACTAATAATCGTTTCTTTGGCCATTAATTTTATTAACAGAGCTCCTAGGGGAGGTTAATAATAAAATTAACATGAGTGTATAACCACCGTTTCAATATTTTATCCATGATTTATAATCACCACCTAGGGGTGTGCAACCATAAATCATACTAAAATACTTTATCCTTTTAGAGATCCAATCTGGTACATGATAGAAATCCCTTCCTAGGGGTCGAGACCACCATGTTCTTCCTATGGACCAACGATGGAGGCCTTAGGTCCTCTCTTAAAAAACCTTCTCCCACTCAATCGTTTGAAGTCAAGGTTTCATTCAAAAATTATGCATGAACAATTTTAATATGAGCGGCACTCCCTATCCTATATGACATGTTATCAATATACATGGTAAATCATATTATAATGCAGACAAGCAAAGCAATCAAGCAAAGCTACAAGCAAAATAATAATAACTGTAATATTATGGTTCCACCCTAGAGAATAGAAAACTAAGATTACAAGAGAATAATCGAGACATTTTTCGATTCTTCATCCTTGAATCCTCAAGCTGTATCTTTCTTCATGTAATATCCATCTTCAACCAACTAGTCTTCTTTGCTATTATCTATCCACAACCAGAGTGAGTGTGGGCTCACACGTACAGCTCTTCCACCGGTGACTCTCCTTCCAACCAATAGAGAGAACCCAAAGCTAGTGCTCATGATTTGTGAACAAAAGCTCTCAGGGAGTTTTTGGATGCTCACTAGAAGAGTATCACTCTTAATATCTCAAATTGATCTCTTAGTAAATCATGAGACTTACTCCCTTTTTATACCTTTTGGTCCTGGGGTCAGTCCATATCAGATTAGGTCTCAAAAACTCGAAACAGAATCAAGTTCGGATCAATATCTAATAAGATCCGTGTGAAAAAGCGTAATCTTATCTCCGCTGATCGGCAGGCCGAACAGGCTAGTTGGGCAGGCCAAACACGTAATTCAGCAGGCCAAACTCCCAAGAAAAAATCTTCGCGAATCTTTTATTTTCCACTCGAGATTCTGAAGGATAAAGTCTCAGTTTTGATTCAAATAACCCAATAGAGAAGCTATCTGATCAAAACAAACTTTATTAAGATAATCTCTAAGAAAATAAATCAATTCATAATAATTCTACAAGTTTATCTTGTTCTAACTTGTCCAAAATTAAAACAACCGATAAACAGACAAGAATTATCCGAACACCATAATTCAACAAGTTTATCTTGAACTAATTTCTTACAAAATTAATTCAACCGACAAACAGACATGAATTATTTGATTCTTATAAATTTTAAACCAATCTGATAAATCCGACATAAGTCACCAATTATTGGAAAAGCACGCCGTGTCGTTACAGGATTTTGTGAGCTAACAAAGGGGACCAAAATGGACCTATAAAGTTCAAGCTCATGATAATTATGAAACCCAATATTCCAGATATACATTTCACAATTATCAACTCCAATGCTACTCCCCTAAAAGCTTGAGCTGCACTCTCGAACTTTATAGAATTACAAAGCTCGTGTAGCTAAGTCTCCATGACATATCATAGTGCATCGTATCCCCATATGATAATCCATAATCGGCTTAAGGACAAGTTCTGTCTTACCTTCCCGATTATTTTTATCTTACGTTCCATTGTCTCACCATTAGAAAACTTACCATCCAAAGATAGTATACCATTCGGTAACACCTATGTATCCAAATGGTTGAGCGCTCTAGTTTTCCAATTACAGGACAACGCATATAAGAGGATATCATTACTCCTAAAGAGGAGCTATGGATTTCATATCTATGAATAACAAGTCTACGCTATCAAGAGTCATGCCTCCAACGTACCGGCATGCATACCACTATAGAGATGTGGGAGTCACCCATTGGTACATCAAAAGACACAAGTCAAGACAACGGGCCCACTATTCATCTCAGGATTATGATACAATACAAATGACTGTCTAAAGTGAATCGATTTTCCAAGACAGAATTATTAATCCAAATCAATTCACTTTATGTCCCGATCCAACACGTCGTCACCTATGACAACACGCCAATGTTTCTATTCACGGAGTCCAACTCCGATGGTCAAGACAAACCATCTTCCAAAAGGGATATAGACAACATAACAATCTTTACATGAATAAAGCACCCAACTTTATTCCCTCAATTGCAGATCATATGTGTTAGACCGTCACCTTAAGAATTGTGTCTTCCGCATAATCAGCCCATCATATGCCTAATTCTTAAGGTTTAGACTGACAGTCTCAGACTACTGTTTGCTTATCATACATTCAACAAATATGAACGTAAAGAGGACATGATTTGGTATATATAAATGAATAAATTCTTTATTGATAAAAATGTCTCCAAAAACGTATTACATTTTTACTCCTTAGGGCATACATGTCTAACAGTCTCATGTTTAAGTCTCTTTGCATGAAGAAGTACTTCAGACTTTGATGATCAGTGAAGATCTTACATTGGACCCCATACAAGTAGTGTCTCCATATCTTCAATGCAAAAACGACTGCTGCTAACTCGAGATCATGAGTAGGATAGTTCTTTTTATAATCCTTCTGTTGTCTTGAAGCATAAGCAGTCACTCTTTCATTCTGCATCAATACAACTCCTAGGCCTATCTTGGATGCATCACTATAAATAACGAACCCATCATTTCCTTCAAGAATTGCCAACACTAGAGCCGTCGTTAATCTTTTCTTTAGTTCTTGAAAACTTTTCTCGCATGCATCTGTCCATTCATACTTCTTTCCTTTGCGAGTCAAGTTCGTAAGTGAAGCTGCTATCTTGGAAAAATCTTCTACGAAACTTCGATAATAACCTGCTAAACCCAAGAAGCTCCTTATTTCACTTACATTCATCGGTTGCTTCCAGTTGAGAACAACTTCTACTTTAGCAGGATCAACCATAATCCCTTCCTTCGATATAACATGCCCCAAGAATGACACTTTATCTAGCCAAAACTCGCATTTGGAGAACTTAGCATATAGCTGGTGTCTTCTTAAAGTCTCTAGGACAATCCTTAAATGCTCCTCATGCTCTTCGTGATTCTTAGAATAGACAAGAATATCATCAATAAATACAACAACAAATTTATCGAGGAAATCCTTGAATACCCTGTTCATCAAATCCATAACCACAAATTCATGGTGACCATACCTCGATCTAACAGTAGTCTTAGGGATATCTCCTTCTTTAACCTTCAACTGATGATATCCTCATCGTAGATCAATCTTTGAGAACACCGATGCACCCTTGAGCTGATCAAACAATCATCGATTCGAGGCAACGGGTACTTATTCTTGATCGTCACCTTGTTCAGCTCTCTGTAGTTGATGCAGAGTCTCATAGTGCCATCCTTCTTCTTCACAAACAAGACTGGAGCACCCCGAGGTGAGTGACTTGGTCTGATGAAACCTTTGTCAAGTAGCTCTTTTAATTATCTTTGAAGCTCCTTTAATTCTGTCGGGGCCATTTTGTAAGGTGCTTAAGAGATTGGATCGGTGCCAGGAGCAAGTTCAATCTCAAATTTGACTTCTCTTTCTGGCGGTAGACTCGTCAGATCATCAGGAAACACATCTGCATATTCATGAATAACATGCACATCTTCAATTCTTGTCTTTCCTTCTTGGCTTTTGTCTACAATGTTCGCCAGATAGCCCATGCATCCACTTGCTAATAGCTTCCTTGCTTTCATTGTCGATAAAAACATGTTGGGTTTCTTTCTGGACTCGCCAACATAAATGAACTTCTGATCACCTTCAGGATGGAAGATCACCTTTCATTTTCGGCATTCGATAGAGGCATTATACTTACTCAGGAAATCCAATCCAAGAATCATGTCATAGTCATGCATGTCGATCATAATAAGGTCGATGAACAACTCCCTATCAGAAATCCATAGGGGTATTGTACACAAACAGTGCGTAAATAATATCACTTCCCAGGAGGGTAGTGTCGTAGTGAATCCCTGTCTCATAGGCTCTAAACATACCTCTAATTTCTTAGCATATGACATAGATACAAAAGAATGCGTGGCACCCATATCAAAAAAGAACATAAGCATCATTAGATAAGCTTGTTATCTGACCTGTGACCACATTGGAAGCTTCTGCAGCCACTTGTTCTTTTTTCATGGCATAGATTCGGGCATTCGTCAGTGGGGCTTCAATTCTCCCTTGACTAATAAGTGGCCCTTCAAGGGAGGCTTGCATCTGATGAAGCTGGGCTTGAGGAGGAGCTCTCTGCGGGGCATTGGCATTCATCAGCTTGGGGCAGTTCTTTACAAAGTGGTCTTCACACCCACAGATAAACCATTGGTTTGTTCCCAAGCGACATTCCCCTGGATGCTTCTTTCCACATTTGGCACACGGTTGAAATCTCCTATTATTATTATTAGGCTAACCATCATTATGTCTCTTATTGTCTTGGCCCTGTTGGTTTTGAGGATTGCCCTTCCTCTTGTTATTCCTCCAGTTTTGGTTGTTGTTGTTGTTCCTGTGGGGAGGGCGGTTCTGGTTGCTTGCATTGTTGACCTGTTGGCTGGACTGAGGCTGATTCCTTCTTAGCTTGGACAGATGAAACTCAGCACGTTGAGCCCTCATAACAACCTGTTCTTGAGTCCTTGGCGGACTTGCCCCATCAACGATCGCAGCAATATCTGGTCCAAGGGCTCTGATCAGTCTTCTGACCCTTTCACCTTCATCCATAACCATTCCTGGACATAAACGGGCAAGCTGGTCAAACTTTGTCACCACATTAGTGACTGACATATCCCCCTGGCGCAAGCTCTCAAACTCCTCAGAATGTTTCCTTGTAACGTTCATGTGGATGAACTTCGTGTTGAATTCATGAACGAAGTTAGCCCATGTCATTTCTCCAACATTTTTGCTCATTTCAATGCCATCCCACTAAATCCTACCCTCCATGGTGAGGCAGCACGATGCACAGAGGACCTTTTCATTGTCCATGAAATCCATGAGTCGTAAGGTGGCTTCGATCGTCTTCAACCATCCTTGAGATACTAGTGGATCCTTAGAACCTTCGAAATCCACTGGCTTAACTCTCTTCCATCTGACCAGTAGGGGTTCCTGATAGGCCGTTCTTGGTTTAGCAGTAGGAATTGGAACTTTGTTTACTAGTGGCTATGGAGGAGGAGGCACATCATTGCCTCGACGTTCATCATTCTGGCCGTTGGCCCTTAAAGCAGCAATTTCCCTTCTTTGGTCCTCCAACTGCCTTTGCAGTTCAGCAATCATTATTGTCATGAGTCTTTCATTGGTTTGGGTGCGAGTCTGCATCCTTCTGTGGCCGTCCATCGTAATTTCTGAAAAAAATTAGGACATAGAAATAATCTTCCATTTATGAGACAGGTTTTCACTACTATATCGTAAATCATTAAACATTTAAACCTTAATCTTATCATCATACTGGCATCAATACATCTAACTTTATAACATACTTACTTTGAGGACTTGGATTGACGTGTGGCGATATGAATTATAATCGAAAAATCTCTCTGATACCAAAGCCTGCAACGCCCCTTTTTGGACGTCACAGATGTCATTACATGCTTACGTTCATACTTATTTAACTTTAAACATAAATGTAATTACATAGGTTATACGTAATACATTTTTTTTGATAACTTAACATTGTTAAATAACATTGCTTAACTTGTACCATATCATAATTTATTCAATTATACTTTAAATTAATCATAAACTTATTTTAATTAAATAGACATACCAAGTTGTAAAATCATATTTTATAAAAACATCACATCACTTAAAAGTTACATATTCCCACAGTTCGACAGGCCGAACTTGGGACTTCGGCAGGCCAAAATTTCTTGATCAGCAGGCTGGCAGAGGCTTTGCAAGACTGACTTAAAAACTCATCATCGTCCGGCAGGCCGAAAACGTGATCGGCAGGCCGAACTTCTGGACATCGGCAGGCCGACCAAGGATGTTCGGTAGGCCGACTGAGCCAAAACTCCTAAAGAAAACTTAATTTTTAAAACAAAACCAACTTTTCATAAAAATGCAGAAGATCAAAAGTCCTTAAAATGATAAGATGGAATATAAAACCATAGTTCAAATATTCTTAAAATTTAACATAAAAATAATGTTCAAAATATAAAACTTGATTTAAAACATAAAATCATTCTTCTTGGCGTTCTTTCGGTTACAATTCATCGTGCTTTGTGCTCATACGCCTTCCTATGTCCTCCACCTATTCCATGATTTTCTTACCCTTATCTGTAACATGACATAAAACATGATTAAGCTAATGCTTAGTAAGTACAAATAATTCTCACAATTGAAAACATTACATAAACATCATCATCATCATTGTCATCATATCATAAAAGTGCCTTAAGCACAATTTCATAGAAACATATCTTTCATTACATTGACCATTTTAAAACATCTTTCATTTTATCTTAAGGGCCCAAGTGTTGCACCATGAACATCATCGTAGGCGCGCCGTCATGAGAGGAGAAGGGTAGCTAATCCCAAACCAAACATGACATCATAACTTATCATTTCATAACATTGGTGTGCAACACTTATTAGGTGATACATATATACATAATTTTCATACTTTGAAACATGTCATCATCATACATACATAACTTTAAATCATGAAAATCTTTCATAAGAAATCCTTTAAGGAAAATAATCATAAAATCATCATGAATAACATTGTGAATATATCATCAAACCTTGTAAAACGTGTCATGTTGCAGGTGAGAATGTCCTTACTTTAACACTAGCTTACTTAACCTTAATATACTTTTGGTGACGACGCCGCGGTCTCGAAGTGCTCGTTCCTTTGTGTGTTCATGCCATTTATTTATTTAAAATACAATAAAATTAATACTTATCATAAAAGATTCATTCATATAACATTCATATATACATTCATCTCATATTACAAGCATAATTCATAATCATCATTGTGAAAACATAACATTATCATCACATATAAACATTATTCATAACATGCTTCCTTAAATATTATCATCAAAACATTCCATACATTATAAACATGAAAATCTTTTGAAAACGTTTTATAATAATTTAAAATACCTACATTTTAAAAATTCATACAAACATCTTATTATCATATATTTCAACATCATAAAAATATTTCCTCATCAATCAAAATCCTTTAAACATATAAAATATTTCATAACATAAAATACATTCATCATACATTATACATGTACATTCTTAACAACTTTCATGAAAAACATCATTCATTAAGCCCTTAAATAACATTACATTTTTCATGCATCATAGTCAAACAGTAATATTTTACTGTGAAGGGTAGAGGATAGAAAATTCTTATTTTTCATAAAAACACCAAAATAACATGAAACTTGGAAAAACGACACCCAATACACACATGAACATCATATTAAAAAAAACTCAGAGCAAAATACAACACCTAGAGGAAGATATTGTAAACGAATTAAGGAGGAGAAATTCTTTTCAAAACTAAGTTCTTACCTTGAAAATTTCTTCTCAAAATTCTTGAATTTAACCAACGAAATATAACATTTTCTTTCAATTTTCTTGCAGAGAATTTTTGAGACAGAAGGAGATGGGATTCGTGGAGAAGAGAAGAAGAATGAAAAAAAAAACAAACGTCTCAGAAGTTTGAGAGAGAGAAACGTGAGAATGAGAAAAAAAATAATGAAAAAGGAACGTTAAAATTTTTAACATAATGGACATAATTGATTGGAATTCAATTCCCTCCATTAAGTCAGAATTTTCTGACTCAAATGGTGCTAATTGGCGTGGAGAAAAGGAGAGAAAGAAGGAAAGTCAAACAATCACTCCCTACTTACCATGTTTTTCCCTCTTAAAATGGGAAACCATTTAAAATCAGACAAATCAATGCAAAGTCAACCTTTTAATTTCCTTAACTGACAAAATTATTCCATTATTATGCCAATTAATCACAATAAATCACCTAATTAATGTAATTAACTCAGCCATAATTTGGAGAGATTTCTACTGACTGCTCGTCAGCCGTGTTCGGCCTGTCGATTTTTCTCCTTCGGCTTGCTGGTTCCACCAAGTTCGACATGTCGATGCTTTTATTCGGCCTGCCGATCTTGGCAGACATTTCGGCCTGCCAAACTATCCATAAATGCCATATATTAAAACATTGATACATTATCGCATCATAATTACACATACATTAAAATAATCATGAACACTTGAGCACAACGATTCCATGCGGTCGTCACCTGTCATAAAACTTGACATAAAAAGTTAGTAATATTAACATCATATATCATTACATATAACATAAATTATTACTAAAATATCATTAACGTCGTTACTAACTTAACGTGATTCATTACATAAAAATAGGCGGGTGTGACAAATTTATGCATATAGCATGTCAAACTTGTGTTTTAGAAGATACTTTGATATAAAATTTTTAAATTCCGCTACGTACTATTTTTCCAACAATTGGTATCAGAGACATGGTTTTTTGAGGTTAGAATGTGTATCTAGGTTTTTCATGTAATTAGATGGTAGACTATCATCTCCGTCTAGGAATTATTATTTATTTTTAAATTTGTAAGAATTTTTTAATTAAATAATTATTCGAAGAAGACAACCCTAGACCTAACCTCTATAAATAGAGAGTAAGTCACATAAGTTATTGAGATTAATTGAGAGATTAAGAGTGATACTCTACTGTTGAGAATCTAAAAACTCCTTGAGAGCTTTTATTCACAAATCACGAACACTAGCTTTGGGTTTTCTTAATTGGTTAGAAGGAGAGTCACCTGGTGGAAGAGCTGAACGTGTGAGCCCATACTCACTCTAGTCGTGGATAGAGAATAACACAGAAGACTAGTCGGTTGAGGCTCTTCTAGAACGTTACTTCTCTTCACATTTTTTGAGGGTTCTTCAGCAATCAAAGGTTAGTAAGATCTGATTAATTTATGCATATAGCATGTTAAACTTATGTTTTGAAAAATACTCTGATATAAAATTTTAAAATTCTGCTGCGTACTATTTTAAAAAACATAATCTCCATTACGTGTTAGTAAATTACCTTTCTTGGAGTTTTGCATCGAAAATCTGATAAGCACCTTATCGATATGCGATGCCCGAGACAGCTCCAACAATTTGCTCTTGTGATCTCTTATGAGTTGGATTCCAAGAACATAACTTGCCTCTCCTAAATCTTTCATTTGGAATTGGTTAGTGAGCCATTTCTTTACATTCGATAATATGCCTACATCATTCCCCATGAGTAGGATATCATCTACAGAAAGAACTAAGAAGACCACCTTCTTATATTTGATGTACTTATATACACAAGGTTCATCAATATTTTGATCGAAACCATAAGACTTGATCGGCTCATCAAATCTTAAGTTCCAGGATCTTGAAGTTTGCTTGAGTCCATAGATGGACCTCTACAACTTGCAAACTTTTTGCTCTTGACCTTTGACTATAAACCCTTCTGGTTGCACCATATAGATGCTTTTCTCAAGATAGCCATTCAAAAAGGCAGTCTTGACATCAATTTGCCATATCTCATAATCAAGACATGCAACAATAGATAAAAGAATCGGAATGGACTTAAGCATAGCTACGGGCGAGAAAGTTTCTTCATAGTCAACTCCCTCCTTTTGGGTATAACCCTTTGCCACAAGCCTAACTTTGAAAGTCTCAACTTTCCCATCCATTCCTCTTTTCTTTTTGTAAATCCATTTGCACCCTATGCGTTTTATCCCCTTCAGGTAGATCTACAAGTTCCTAGACTAAATTAGAGTACATGGACTCCATTTCAAGGTTCATAGCCTCCAACCATTTATCCTTCTGATGGAGACGTGGGGAGCTAAAATGCAAGGAAGTTGGCTGACCCAATATAAGTTCCTATTAGACCAGTCATAAGAGCCCGAGCTAAGAAATTCAAGGAAGCACTAAATGGGCTGATTCACAAAATTTGGAATCAAGTAAATTTGTGCAAGTCCATTGACCCAGAACTACGTCAGCCACAAAGGTGCATCAATTTGATCCAAGTTCTAGAAGAATCCGGATGAGTCAAGCTTGAAACCAGCTCAAATTTTGCAAGATCAAGTCTATGGAAGGATTTCAGAAACTTTCCCATTATTGGCACACATGTGGCTGATCATTTGTGCAAGTTATTGAAGAGCATTAATTACACTTTCTTTTAATTGTTGGGCATGTAAATGGTTGAATATCAGCCATTGAGACTTTCCTTTCTTTTGGTTTTTATTTTATGCTTAAATTAGGATTAGTAGTTATGTTTGAATTTGTTAACTTTTCTTTGTAAGTTTGGCCTATAAATAGGCGTTTCCAAGGTTAATGAATGGATTGATGAATGTTTATTTATGAGAGAGAAAATTCTTTCTTTGGTCCTTTGACGAACTACACGAACTCTTCGGATCAATTCGGGCATTCAACCCCAACTTATCAATCAAGCTTTCCATCCTTGATTGTGGTATCTATGATATACCAAGGTTCATGCTTCGATATAAGCAATGGGTCATGGTGGCTTCCATCCAAATTTGAGTAGAAACGGTCTTGGTGTCTTTTTTTGTTGATAACAGGTTTTGTCAGTATATTGGTGAGGTTCTTATCATCTTCTCAGAATCTTCCATTGCATCACGATATGTCAATGGATCATCCTCACCATTATCAAAGATAGCAACATGTGCTTCTCCAATTTCCCTATAGTGAGCAGGTGGTCTCACAACCTGCCCACTACGTCGAGGTGTTATGACATTCTGATCTAGAGATGTGGTCTTCTCATTTTGTCCTACGACAACGGTTGTCGGTTGCGGTCTGATATGATCAGAAAGTAACTCTTCAAGTACAACTTTGCTATGAGGTTTATAGTTTGTCATACAATCATTCTCGAGAAAAGTGGCATTTGTCGATATAAATACCTTCTTTTCTTCTAGACTATAAAACAAACCTCCCCTCGTTCCCTTTGGGTATCCCATAAACAAACATACTTTAGAACGTGGTTCTAGCTTCCCGGTCTTTCCTTTCAGTACATGTGCTGGATACCCCCATATACGAATAGTCGCATACTAGGTTTGTGACCATTCCATAACTCTAAAGGTGTTTTTAGAATAGACTTAGATGGAACTATGTTTAGAAGATATACTGTAGTTTGTAGTACATATCCCCGAAATAAAGTGGGTAATGATGAGTAGCTGAGCATGGATCTCACCATATCAAGCGACGTTCGATTTCTTCTCTCTACAACACCATTTTGTTGTGGAGTTCTAGGTGTGGTGAATTGTGATAGAATACCATGTTCTATTATATAGTCCTTAAATTCAATATCAAGTTATTCCCCTCTTCAATCAGATCGAAGAGTCTTCGTCGTCTTTCTTAATTGCTTTTCAGCTTCGCTTGGAATTCTTTGAACTTTCCAAAAGTTTCAAATTTCTTTTGCATTAGGTACATGTATCCATACCTCGAATAATCGTCAACAAATGTGATGAAATATTTATAACCACCGCATGCTTGCACATTCAATGGACCACAGACGTCCGAATGTATTAGCTCAAGTGGTTCCTTGGCCCTTTCGCCTTTTGTAGAAAAAGGCCTCTTAGTCATTTTACCTTCAAGACAAGATTCACAAACTAGTAGAGAACTAACTTTTAGTTTTCTTAAAGGACCACCCTTAACTAGTCCGTTAATTCTATCAAGGTTAACATGACCTAATCTAAGGTGCCATAGCTATGTTTCATTATCAAAAGAAATCTTTTACTTCTTGGGTTTGGTTGTTCAACTTTGAACATTTTGGTATTGAGCAGTGATTTTTCGTTGGGCCTCAAGGTGTAAAGCCTATTTTCTAGATACGCAGAACAAATATCCAAATTGTTTCTGGAAATATTAACATAATTATTATTAAAAGAAACATTAAACATTTGTTCAAACAACCAAAAAACAGAAATCAAATTTCTACGAAAACTAGGAATGTAATAAACATTGTCCAAGATTAAAAACTTATTTATAAAATAAAGTTTAACTACTCCCATTGCTTTTGCTGAAACAACCTCTCATGTTCCCACTTTCATCGTTTGTTCCCCGTTGGCAAGCCTCCTTGAAGAACTAAGCATCTGCAAAGAAGAACAAACATGGTTAGTTGCCCCTGAATCAATTATCGAAAGTGGAGTATCATCTTCAACTAAACAAGCTTCTAAAATGAGTAAATCTGATTTACCGTTGTTCTTCTTTTCTTTGAGCTCCTGAAGATATTTCTTGCAGTTTCTCTTCCAATGCCCAACTATGCCGCAGTGGAAACATTTTCCTTCGGGCTTCTTTTGTTTTGAGCTCCTTTTATTGTTTTTGCTTTTGTTCTTCTTCGGTTGCCCTCCACTCTTAGACTTACCACTTCCTTTAGTTCCCTTCCTCTTCTTATTCTTTCGAGCAGAAGAGGAGGTTTGAGCTTCTACAACATTTGCCTCAGCTTCTTTAGTCTTTTCTTTTGAAATAGACTCGAAGGTTTGAAGCTCATTAAGCAACTCAATCATGTTATATTTTAACTTGTTCATGAAATGGTTGCTTTTGAACTGAAGGAACGTAGGGGAGAGGGTTTCCAAAATCATCCCTACTTGTGTGGCTTCATCTATCACTGCCCCATTCACTTTGGCCTCATGGAGATAGTTAACCATGTTGAGAACATGTTCTCTGACCAAGACCCCTACCTTCATCTTGGCATTCATCACAGCCTTGATGGCTTCATGACATGCCTTCCAAGAAGGCTTACCAAACATGTCTTGTAGATAATGCATTATCTCATAAAGCAGTTTCTATGCTTTTATACTTCATCCTAAGCACAACAGACATGCCAACCAAAAGGAAGTAGGGGGCCTTGTTATTTGCCTCGATCCAACGATCATATGCTTCTCGTACATTACGAAGAGTATTGGTAGCAGGCGATGGAGGACATTCTTCTGCCAGGACAAACTTGTAAAATTTGCAAATTAGTACAATGTTCATGTTACTCTTCCACTTGACAAAGTTATGTCTAGTTAATTTTTCATTTGAGAGAATAGCGACGATTGGATTAGACATTGTAGCTGTAATAAATAAATAAAATGACATAAATTAAATGGTTGTGTAAACATCATAAATATATATTTTGGAATAGTAAATGTGATGCATGATGCATATGGAAAAACACACCAAAAATTTTACTAACTCCACGATTATTCAATTTTAATAAATAAAGTGCCACCGTAGGGTAGGCTAAATTATTTATAAATTGAATTGAGACATTCTCAATTAATAAATATATAAAAAAATATCTCATATTTTCTATATTTATTAGTAACCGTTTATCTTTTGTCAAAATATATTTAACAATTTAATTATATCCTTATGAGTGTGACCTATTATTTCAGATTTTAACAACTTAAATCAAAATTACCGCCGTAGGGTAGGTCAATTTTGAAATACATTATAAAATTCTATCTGTAGGAAGCCAACCTTGTTATTGATTTAAATGGACACCCTCCGTAGGGAGGGCGAAATTAAAATGCCTCGAGGAGCCACTTAAATCTCACATTGTTGTGCTAATAGTGGAGACTGTAGGTTATATTGTCATATTACTTTTTCCCACTCATTATTTTAAAAGATGTGTTTTATCTTATAAAACATCATATGTTTCATAACTCTAGTAAATAAAAACAATTTTTAATTACTAGGTTATATTATGTGCTAATAGAATCCCATTCTACTTACACTTAAATAAATTACCAAATTTTCTAAAAAATCTAAGTTTATTATGAATTATCTAAGTTACCCAATAATAAACAATTTAAAATTAGATAACTTAGAATTAATGTGAATTTTACCAAGTCTTAACTATTAAAACTAAATTCACACTATTTAGTTGATTAATAAATTAAGATTCTATAAAACTAACCCAATTAATTTAATCTCATTAAATTAATTCTAACACATATTAAATCATTTTATAAACTCCTTTATAACATTAAAAAAATAATATGCAAGTGTATGCATGTCATGTTACGATAACTATAAGTAGGCACTTTCCTAGATGACATGTTATAATGCATGAATATGTTATCACAATCATCATACAAATATAAAGCATGAAAATAAACAATGGATTTTTGACCGGGTCCTTTTGGATAATTAAAATTACAACCCATAAAAAAAATAAAAATTACATAGGTCTTCTTGTAATAACATAAGTCCCAGCTCCAATTTTGTAGCCTTCATCGAGTGGTTTACTACGCAACAATCTGCTAAGTTACCTTTAAAATTTGATAGGCCCAAATTCTTAATTTGGCAATGGACTTCATCTTCTTCATCACCCATCGTGCAGTCGACAAGAGAAGTAAAAAAAAAAATTTCCACCCTTTGTTTAACATCCCATCTATCCCAGCCTAGCCATGGCATTTGTGATGGGACAACCTCAAGAACGCTGCCCGAGTTGAAGCTACAGCCTCAATGATAGCTTTACACAGAAGCATCCATAACTCGTCCTTCTTATTCTTTTTTTTATTATTGTTTATGGCACGTGGGCCTTCCGGTTGCACAAAAGTGCAATAAATGCATTCCACAGAGTGCATTAATTACAAAGTTCAACTCTTGAACTTTTTTTTTTTAATTGTTGCCTTTATCTGATGTGCATCACAATGCACATAATAAAACTAAACTTAAAGGAGGCCACGTCTAGGTTATTGATGGAGCCTCTTTTTTTTTATTGGTCTTTCAAACTGCACACGTCTGGTGCATTAAAGGCCTTCCTTTTCCTTTTTTTTAAATAGTTGCTGTACTTGGACTTCGTGATGCACATAGTGCATTGTGCATCAAATGCTCATTAATGAAAGGTAGCTCTTATGGTTGAAACGTGTAGCAGGTGAAGGTAGATAAAAAAAAAATAATAATAAATTACAAAAAGCCTATGCCTTTTTATAGGCTTATATAGATTGATCTAATCAAACTGAAAATAAAATTATCAATCCAAAAGGACCATATAATTAATGACCAAAAATCCATTCATTAAATAACCATTTATCACATGAATAAAAATAACAAAGATGCAAAGTGCCCACAAACATGCATAAAATGATATTATCAAAATAAAATCATGTTAATTAAAATTATATATGCTATAACCCGTTCTTATGCCACTTGTTGGAATAAAATCCAAAACACAGCAGAATGAATGGATTGTTGACAAACAAAAATTTTCTGAAAACTTTGTTCATCGGGAATAGATATATAATTTTAATTAATGATAAAAAGCTTTAGGAAATTTACTAACCTTTTTGAAGACTATCAGGGTATCCTAGCTTTCCTCTTTGACAATACGATCTTTCAAGCCAAGCCTCCACACTAATAGAAAGACGAGTGGGCATCAAACTGTTAGAATGAATTTTCCTTACACTTTTCTGAATCTGCTATGTATTCAACACATGAGATAGTAGATTTTTTTTTTCCAGAAAAGAACTCTCTGTGAAAGTTACGTGAATAATAGATCTCTTGAGATAATTGTTATCACTACCCTTATTCAGCAATTAGCTATTTTTTAATTAATTTTAAATTTAAAATAACTACCATACCAGATATATAGGAAGGGATATACTCTACATCCCTTATCCTTTTATTATTTTGAAAAAGATAAACATTTTTTTAGTTTAAAAACATAAACAACTTTACATTTATTTAATATATATATATATTAATATATTATAAAATCTTATATATAAATAAGATTTGGTTCAAAACCATATACATATATATGTCCAAATTCAAAATTAAATCATATTTATTTAAAATTAAAATTTTAAACTAATCAATTAATTAATAAAATTTTTTGTCCAAATAGGAAAAGACAAAAATGTGGCCCCACCACACATATGCCACACACGAAATTAAAATTATATTCAAATAATCTTATTATCCAAATATTATTTATTAATTAATTTTAAAAAATATATTTAACTAATCTCATTAGTTAAATATAATCAATTAATAAATTAACTAATGCTCAATTAAATTGTGACAACATTTATCACATTATATTATGTGTCACAAAGAACATTTTGTTAGACATGTATGCCCTAAGGAGCAAAAATGTAATACGTTTTTGGAGGCATTTTTATCAATAAAGAATTTATTCATTTATATATACCAAATCTTCTCCTCTTTACGTTCATATTTGTTGAATGTATGTTAAGAAAACAATAGTCAATCTAAACCATAACAATTGGGCATATGATGGACGGATTATGCTGAAGACACAATTCTTAAGGTGATGGTCTAAAGCATATGATCTGCAATCGAGGGAATAAAGTTGGGCGCTTTATTGATGCAAAGATTGTTATATTGTCTATATCTCTATTGGGAGATGGTTTGTCTTGACCATCAGAGTTGGACTCCGTGAATAGAAACATTGGCACGTTGTCATAGGTGACGATGTGTTGGATCAGGACACAAAGTGATTTGATTTGGATTAATAATTCTGTCTCGACAAATCGATTCACTTTAGACAATCATTTGTATTGTATCCTATTCCTGAGACGGATAGTGGGCCCGTTGTCTCGACTTGTGTCTTTTGATGTACCAAAGGGTGACTCCCACATCTCAATAGTGGTATACATGCCGAAACGTTGGAGGCATGACTCTTGATAGCATAGACTTGTTATTCATAGATATGGAATCCATCGCTCCTCTTTAGGAGTAATGATATCCTCTTATATGCGTTATCTTGTAATTGAAAAACTGGAGCACTCAACCATTTGGACACATAGGTGTAACCGAATGGTATACTGTCTTTAGATAGTAAGTTTTCTAATGGTGAGATAATGGAACGTAAGATAAAAATAATCGGGAAGGTAAGACAGAACTTGTCCTTAAGCCGATTGTGGATTATCATATGGGGATACGATACACTTTGATATGTCATGAACACTTAGCTATACGGACTTCGTAATTCTATAAAGTTCGAGAGTGCAGCTCTAAGCTTTTAGTGGAGTAGCGTTGGAGTTGATAATTGTGAAATGTATATCTGGGATATTGGGTTTCATAATTATCGTGAGCTTGAACTTTATAGGTCCATTTTGGTCCCCTTTGCTAGCTCACAAAATCCTGTAACGATACGGCGTGCTTTTTCAATAATTGGTGACTTATGTCTAATTTATTAGATTGGTTTAAAATTTGAAAAAATCAAATAATTCATGTTTGTTTATTGGATGAATTAATTTTGTAATAAAATTAATTTAAGATAAACTTGTTGAATTATTGGGATCGGATAATTCTTGTCTGTTTATCGGTTGATTTAATTGGACAAATTAAATGAAGATAAACTTGTAGAATTATTGTGAATTGATTTATTTTCTTAGAGATTATCTTGATAAAGTTTGTTTTGATCAAATAACTTCTCTATTGGGTTATTTGAATCAAAACTGAGACTTTATCTTGTAGAATCTTGGGTGGAAAAAAAAAGATTCGTGGAGATATTTACGCGACAGTTTGGCCTGCCGATCTACGTGTTTGGCCTGCCGATGGGGCATGTTTGGCCTGCCAATCAGCAAGAGATAAGATTACGCTTTTTCACGTGGATCTTATCAGAAATTGATCCGAACTTGATTCTGTTTTGAGTTTTTGAGACCTAATCTGATAAGGACTAACCCCAGGACCAATCGCTATATAAAGGGAGTAAGTCTCATGAGTTACTCAGATCAATTGAGAGATTAAGAGTGATACTCTTCTAATAAGCATCTGAAAACTCCCTGAGACCTTTTGTTCATAAATCACGAACACTAGGTTCGGGTTCTCTCGATTGGTTGGAAGGAGAGTCACCGGTGGAAGAGCTATACGTGTGAGCCCACACTCACTCCAATCGTGCATAGAGAATAGCAAAGAAGACCAATTGGTTAAGGCTCTTCTGGAACGTTACTTCTCTTCACAGGTTGCGGAGGTTCTTCGGTACACCAAGGTTAGTAAGATCTGTTTAATTTATACATATAGCATGTCAAACTTGTGTTTTGGAAAAATACTCTGATGTTAAAAATTTTTAAAATTTCTACTACGCACCTCACATTGTTTTTTCCAACAATTGGTATCAGAGCCATAGGTTTTTACATAAATTTGCAAGTTTGTGATCATGCCATTGTTGGAAACAAAGTGCGCAGCGGAATTTTAAAAATTTTTTTCATCAGAGTAATTTCCAAAACACAAGTTTGACATGTTATTTGTATAAATTAGACAGATCTTACTAACCTCTGTGTGCCAAAGAACCTCGGCAACCTGTGTAGAGAAGTAACGTTCCAGAAGAGCCTCAACCAACTGGTCTTCTTTGCTATTCTCTATCCACAACCAGAGTGAGTGTGGGCTCACATGTACAGCTCTTCCATCGGTGGCTCTCCTTCCAACCAATAGAGAGAACCCAAAGCTAGTGTTTGTGATTTGTGAACAAAAGCTCTCAGGGAGTTTTTCAGATGCTCACTAGAAGAGTATCACTCTTAATCTCTCAAATTGGTCCTGGGGTCAGTCCGTATCAGATTAGGTCTCAAAAACTCGAAACAGAGTCAAGTTTGGATCAATATCTGATAAGATTCTCGTGAAAACGCATAATCTTATCTCTCGCTGATCGGTAGGCCAAACAGGCCCCATCGACAGGCCGAACACGTCATCCGATAGGCTGAACTCCCGAGAAAAAATCTCCACGAATCTTTTATTTTCTACCCGAGATTCTAAAGGATAAAGTCTCAGTTTTGATTCAAATAACCCAATATAAAAGTTATCTGATCAAAACAAACTTTATCAAGATAATCTCTAAGAGAATAAATCAATTCACAATAATTCTACAAGTTTATCTTGTTGTAATTTGTCCAAAATTAAAACAACTGATAAACAGGCAAGAATTATCTGATCGCAATAATTCAACAAGTTTATTTTGAACTAATTTCTTACAAAATTAATTCAACCGATAAACAGACATGAATTATTTGATTCTTACAAATTTTAAACCAATATGATAAGTCCGACATAAGTCACCAATTATTGGAAAAGCACGCCGTGTCGTTACAGGATTTTGTTAGCTAGCAAAGGGGACCAAAATGGACCTATAAAGTTCAAGCTCATGATAATTATGAAACCCAATATCCCAGATATATATTTCACAATTATCAACTCCAATGCTACTCCACTAAAAGCTTGGAGATGCACTCTCGAACTTTATAGAATTACGAAGCTCATGTAGCTAAGTCTCCATGACATATCATAGTGTATCATAACCCCATATGATCATCCATAATCAACTTAAGGACAAGTTCTGTCTTACCTTGCCAATTATTTTTATCTTACGTTCCATTGTCTCACCATTAGAAAACTTACCATCCAAAGATAGTATACCATTCGGTTACACCTATGTATCCAAATGGTTGAGCGCTCCAGTTTTCTAATTACAGGACAACACATATAGGAGGATATCATTACTCCTAAAGAGGAGCTATGGATTCCATATCTATGAATAACAAGTCTACGCTATCAAGAGTCATACCTCCAATGTACCGGCATGCATACCACTATTGAGATGTGGGTGTCACCCTTTGGCACATCAAAAGACACAAGTCGAGACAACGGGCCCACTATTCATCTCAGGATTAAGATACAATACAAATGATTGTCTAAGGTGAATCGATTTGCCAAGACAGAATTATTAATCCAAATCAATTCACTTTATGTCCCGATCCAACACATCGTCACCTATGACAACGTGCCAATGTTTCTATTCACGGAGTCCAACTCCGATGGTGAAGACAAACCATCTCCCATAAGGGATATAGACAACATAACAATCTTTGCATGAATAAAGTGCCCAACTTTATTCCCTCGATTGCAGATCATATGTTTTAGACCGTCACCTTAAGAATCGTGTCTTCCGCATAATCAGTCCATCATATGCCCAATTCTTAAGGTTTAGACTGACAGTCTCAGACTACTGTTTGCTTAACATACATTCAACAAATATGAACATAAAGAGGACAAGATTTGGTATATATAAATGAATAAACTCTTTATTGATAAAAATGTCTCCAAAAACTTAAGGAGCCACACTGCTTCTTTCAAAGAATCACTAGCTGCCACATACTCCGCCTCCATCGTTGAATCCGAAGTGCAATCTTGCTTCGCACTTCTCCAACTGATGGCACCGCCACCTAGAGTAAACACATACCCCAAAGTCGATTTCCTAGAATCCAGACAGGATTGAAAATCTAAATCTGTGCATCCTAGAGGAGTTAAATCCTCACCCGAATACACAAGCATATACCCTCGAGTCCTTCTCAGGTACTTAAAAATATGCTTTATCGCAACCCAATGGCTCAGTCCTGGATCCGCCTTAAATCGAATTACAATCCCGACCACATAGCTAATATCCGGTCGTGTTTAAAGCATGGCATACATGAGACTACCTACTGCCGAAGCATAAGGCACCTTCTTCATGTATTCTCTTTCTTCATAAGACTTTGGAGAGTCTTTCTTAGAAAGAGTAATTCCAGACCTAGATGGTTGCCCACCTTTCTTGGAATCCTGCATTGCAAACCTCCTGAGAATTTTATCTATGTAGTCGGCTTGAGACAAAGCTATCATTTTGTTCTTCCTATCCCGAAAGATCTGGATACGGAGAACAAAATTAGCCTCACCTAAGTCCTTCATGTCAAACTACTTGGTCAACCATAATTTGACCAATGACAACGCCCCAACGTCATTGCCAATTAGCAGAATGTCATCTACATAGAGCAGTAGAAAAACCACCTTCCCATCCTTAATGTGTTTGTAAACACATGGTTCATCCACGTTTTGTGAGAACCCATAAGTCTTGATCACTTGATCAAATCTTATGTTCCAAGAACGGGATGCCTGCTTAAGTCCATAAATTGACTTTAGTAGCTTTCAAACCTTCCCCTCTTGACCCACGACCTTGAACCCTTCTGGTTGTTTCATATAAATGGACTCATCAAGATAGCCATTCAGAAAAGCTGTCTTGACATCCATCTGCCAAATCTCGTAGTCGAGAGCGGTAGCTATGGACAAGAGAATCCGGATGGACTTAAGCATGGCTACAAGCGAAAAGGCTTCCTCATAATCGATTCCTTCTTTTTGCGTATAACCCTTAGCTACCAGTCTAGCCTTAAAGGTTTCGACCTTTCCATCCACTCCTCTTTTCCTCTTGTAGATCCACTTACACCCTATGGGTTTTACCCCTTCGGGAAGATCCACAAGCACCCAGACCCGATTAGTCTCCATAGACTTCATCTCTATATTCATGGCCTCTGTCCAGACTCTTGAATCAACATCCTCCATGGCTTCTATGTAAGTATAAGGATCCCTGTCATGTTCATCCTGTTCAGCCAAGAAGACCTCCCCATTGAATATATACCTCTCAGGTTGACGCCCGATCCTCCCACTACGCCGAAGCCCTTGAGGTTGCTGTTCAGGTTTGTTTGGTTTTTCTACACTGATCGGAATGGCTTCGTTCAGAACCTCCAGAGTGAATGGATCACCCTTTAACTCCTCAAGCACCACTTTGCTTCAAGGTTTAAAGTCGTCCATGTAACTCTCCTCGAGGAAAGTTGCATTAGTTGAAACCATGACTTTATTTTCCTTTGGGTTATAAAAATAACCCCCTTTAGTCCCTTTTGGATATCCTACAAACACGCAAACTTCTGAATGTGCTTCCAACTTATTCGGATCCTTAAACAGGACATGAGCTGGACATCCCCATATGCGAATATGGTTTAAGGATGTCTTTTGTCTTGTACATAACTCGTGAGGAGTTTTAGGGACTGATTTTGAAGGCACATTGTTCAAAAGATAACATGCAGTTTGTAGTGCATATCCCCAAAAGGACAAAGGCAATGATGAATAACTCATAATGGACCTAATCATGTCCAACAAAATCCTATTCCTTCTCTCTGCTATGCCATTCTGCTGTGGAGTTCCCGTTGCAGTCAAATGGGATAAAATCCCATTCTCTAACAAGTGTCCCAAGAACTCATCAGAAAGGTATTCTCTACCTCGATCAGATCAGCAAGTGTCCCAAGAACCCAATTGCTTTTCCACTTCAGCCTGAAACTCCCTGAACTTATCATAAGTTTCACTTTTGTGGTGCATCAGGTACGCATACCCATATCTTGAGTAATCGTCAAAAAAAGTGACGAAGTACTCATACCCTCCTCGTGCCCAGATGTTGATCGGCCCGCAAACATCACTATACACAAGTTCTAGAACCCCTTTGGCCCTATTGTCCTTAGACCCGTATGGTCTTTTGGTCATTTTACCCACCAAACAAGACTCACATTGAGGTATAGATTCCACCTTTAAGTGACTTAAAGGTCCATCCCTTACCAACCTTTGAATCCTATTCAGGTTAATATGGCCAAGGCGCAAATGCCAAAGATAAGTCTTATTAGAGTGAGAAGTTTTAAATCTTTTTGAGTCACTATCATTTATCTCAGCATTAAGCAATAAGTCCATCTTAGGTTTGATAAAATATAGATTATTTTGCATCCATCTAGAACAGATAAAAGATTTGTTTTTATAAATCACCACTTTTTCATTAAAAGATACCACGTAGGAGTCTTTAAATAAAGAAGATACAAAAATTAAATTCCTTTTAAATTTAGGAACATAAAAATAATCTCGCAAAATTAAATTCCTATAATTATCAAAGTAAAGATGGACATTTCCCACTGCTTCTGCTGAGTCCAAGGATCCATCGCCCATCCGAAGCATTAAGTCTTCATGTAGTAGACTTCTCGTTTCTTTGAATCCCTGTAGAGAAACACAAACATGATTAGTTTCATTGGAATCTATGACCCAGATGTCACTGGATTCCTCAACCAAACAAGTTTCTAAATATAAAAGATCACACCTACCTCCCTTTGAAAGGAAGTCCTTGCAATGCTTTTTTATATGCCTGACCTTACCACAGAAGAAGCACTTAAGCTTCTTTGGGTTCTTCTTGCTCTTGGTAGTAGCAGGAATAGAAGACTTCCCGTTCTTGGCCTGTTGCTTCTTTCCATTCCCATAGTTAGGATTGGAACCAGAAGCAGCTACCATGTTGGCCTCACCACCAGCAGGAGACTCCCTTATCAGCAGTTCAAACTCCTGTAACTGTTTCATCAATTCTGTCAAGGTCATATCCCGTCTATTACTTAAATTAAAAGTAGCTCTAAACGGAATAAATTCCTTAGACAGAGTCTCAAAGACCATAGTCATCTGAGTTTCAGCATTGATGTCAGCTCCATTGGTTTGAGCCTCAACGAGGTAACCCATGACCAACATCATGTGCTCCTTTACAGATGTCCCCGGTCTCTGTCTACAGTTTAAGTGTTTCTGAAGCGTCCCTTGCCGCTTTGTTATGGCCTGGCCTCTAAACATGTCTTCAAGATTATCCAAGATCTACTTCGCAGTCTCATAATCCTGATGTTGAGCCTACAGCACGTTGTTATTGCTAGCCATAACATAGTAGCGGGCTTGATCATTAGCATCTTTCCAGCTATCGTATGCTTGGAATTGCTTTTTACTTGAATCTCCCATAGGCTCGGGAGGACAAGGGGTTGTCAGTACATATTTTAGTTTCTCAAAGAATAGGACGATGTCCAGGTTCCGTTTTCAATCGTTATAATTCTCACCAGTTAATTGGTTTTTGTCAAGTATCGATGATAAAGCATTTTTAAACATTTCAAACTACAATAAAGAATCATATACCAAATATAAGCAAACATATAATAATAGTTTAGTAAGATAACACAATCATGTAAAAACAAACAAATGTGTTTATGTGTCAAAACCTTGAAAATATCACAACCTTACAACGATAATTCCCAACTCAGAATCCAACAAGCTCCTAGGGGAGTCATGCCAAATTCAATCAGGAACACGGATCTCCTCCTGATTAATATATGCCATCTATGACCAGTATGATCCAGCATATACTAATAATCGTTTCTTTGGCCATTAATTTTATTAACAGAGCTCCTAGGGGAGGTTAATAATAAAATTAAAGTGAGTGTATAGCCACCGTTTCAATATTTTATCCATGATTTATAATCACCACCTAGGGGTGTGCAACCATAAATCATACTAAAATACCTTATCCTTTCAGAGATCCAATCTAGTACATGATATAAATCCCTTCCTAGGGGTCGGGACCACCATGTTCTTCCTATGGACCAACGATGGAGGCCTTAGGTCCTCTCTTCAAAAACCTTCTCCCACTCAATCTTTTGAAGTCAAGGTTTTATTTTAAAATTATGCATGAACAATTTCTATATGACATGTTATCAATATACTGTTAGACATGTTTGCCCTAAGGAGTAAAAATGTAATACGTTTTTGGAAGACATTTTTATCAATAAAGAATTTATTCATTTATATATACCAAATCCTGCCCTTTTTACGTTCATATTTGTTGAATGTATGATAAGCAAACAGTAGTCTGAGACTGTCAGTCTAAACCTTAAGAATTGGGCATATGATGGACTGATTATGCAAAAGACACGATTCTTAAGGTGACGGTCTAAAACATATGATCCGCAATCGAGCGTATAAAGTTGGGCACTTTATTCATGTAAAGATTGTTATGTTGTCTATATCCCTTTTGGGAGATGGTTTGTCTTGACCATCGGAGTTAGACTCCATGCATAGAAACATTGACACGTTGTCATAGGTGACAATGTGTTGGATCGGGACATAAAGTGAATTGATTAGGGTTAATAATTCTGTCTCGGTAAATCGATTCACTTTAGACAGTCATTTGTATTGTATCTTAATCCTAAGATGAATAGTGGGCCCGTTGTCTCGACTTGTGTCTTTTGATGTACCAATGGGTGACTCCCACGTCTCTATAGTGGTATGCATGCCGGCACATTGGAGGCATGACTCTTGATAGCGTAGACTTGTTATTCATAGATATGGAATCCATAGCTCCTCTTTAGAAGTAATGATATCCTCTTATATGCGTTGTCCTGTAATTAAAAAACTGGAGCGCTCAACCATTTGGATACATAGGTGTAACCGAATGGTATACTATCTTTGGATGGTAAGTTTTCTAATGGTGAGACAATGGAACGTAAGATAAAAATAATCGGGAAGGTAAGACAGAACTTGTCCTTAAGCCGATTATGGATGATCATATGGGGATACGATACACTATGATATGACATGGAGACTTAGCTACACGAGCTTTGTAATTCTATAAAGTTCGAGAGTGCAGCCTCAAGCTTTTAGTGGAGTAGCGTTGGAGTTGATAATTGTGAAATGTATATCTGGGATATTGGGTTTCATAATTATCATGAGCTTGAACTTTATAGGTCCATTTTGGTCCCCTTTGCTAGCTCACAAAATCCTATAATGACACGGCGTGCTTTTCCAATAATTGGTGACATATGTCAGATTTATCAGATTGGTTTAAAATTTGTAAGAATCAAATAATTCATGTCTGTTTATCGGTTGAATTAATTTTGTAAGAAATTAGTTCAAGATAAACTTGTTGAATTATTGCGATCAGATAATTCTTGTCTGTTTATCGGTTGTTTTAATTTTGGACAAAATTAGAACAAGATAAACTTGTAGAATTATTGTGAATTGATTTATTTTCTTAGAGATTATCTCGATAAAGTTTGTTTTGATCAGATAACTTCTTTATTGGGTTATTTGAATCAAAACTGAGACTTTATCCTTTAGAATCTCAGGTGGAAAATAACAGATTTACGGAGATTTTTTCTTGGGAGTTTGGCCTGCCGGATGACGTGGTCGGCCTGCCGAACTGGCCTGTTCGGCCTGTCGATTAGAATGTTTGGCCTGCCGATCAGTGGAGATAAGATTACACATTTTCACATGGATCTTATCAGATATTGATCCGAACTTGATTCTGTTTCGAGTTTTTGAGACCTAATCTGATATGGACTGACCCCAGGACTAATAGGTATAAAAAGGGAGTGAGTCTCATGATTTACTCATATCAATTTGAGAGATTAAGAGTGATACTCTTCTAGTGAGCATCTGAAAACTCCTTGAGAGCTTTTGTTTACAAATCACGAGCACTAGCTTTGGGTTCTCTCTGTTGGTTGGAAGGAGAGTCACCGGTGGAAGAGCTGTACGTGTGAGCCCACACTCACTCTAGTTGTGGATAGAGAATGGCAAAGACGACCAGTTGGTTGAGGCTCTTCTGGAAGGTTACTTCTCTACATAGGTTACGGAGGTTCTTCGGCATACTGAGGTTAATAAGATCTGTCTAATTTATACATATAACATGTCAAACTTGTGTTTTGGAAATTACTCTGATGAAAATTTTTAAAATTCTGCTACGCGCTTTGTTTCCAACATATACATGGTAAATCATATTATAATGCAGACAAGCAAAGCAATCAAGCAAAGCTACAAGCAAAATAATAATAACCGTAATATTATGGTTCCACCCTAGAGAATAGAAAACTAAGATTACAAGAGAATAATCGAGACATTTATTGATTCTTCATCCTTGAATCCTCAAGCTGTATCCTTCTTCATGTAATACCCATCTTCAAGTCTTCAATCCCGTTATGAACTTCATATTTTTGGTCAAATCCATATTTAATGTTTCTTAGAATCACCTCAAAAATAAAATTAAAACTACACCGAAAAAATTGCACTTTTTTTGGACACTCGGCAGCTCTCGGTCGGCAGGCCGATCTGGGTGATCGGCCTGCCAGTCATGCTTCATCGGCCTGCCGATCTGATAAGTCGGCCTGTCGATCCATGAAGGTTCGGCCTACCGAACTGAAAGTTTGGCCTGTTGGCAAAGCACCCCAATTTCTGCCCCACTGTTGGCCTACCGGACCATATGTCCGGCTTGCCGATCTGTGACCATCGGCCTGCCGAACTATGATGTCTGGCATGCCGATTGAGCAATAATCACTTGTTCCAGAAAATATAACTTTAATGCAATTTATCAATTTTATTTTCAACAATTCAAAAACATAAAATTAGAGACTTAGGAAATACTTGGAGGCGCCATCATCAATCTTTAAGATCCGACTTCTCGTTCCGTCTTCTCCGAATAATCATTTAATTACAAAATTCTTGCAAATTTAAAAATTAAATAACAATCACTAGACGGAGATGATAGTCCGCCATCTAATTACATGAAAAACCTAGATACACATTCTAACCTCTAAGGAACCACAACCGGTATTAATTAATTAATAAATAATTAAACAATGATTTAATCAACCATAATTAATTAATAAACATTCACCACATAATCCATGACAACATATATATTATATAGAAACCTAGAGTGCCATCTCTCTATAAAATTCAATTCAAGCATAGGAGAGATAAAGATCACAAAATTTATGCATATAACATGACACAAACTTGCAAATTTATGTAAAAACTATGGCTCTGATACCAATTGTTAGAAACAAAGTGCGCAGCGGAATTTTAAAAATTTTTTTCATCAGAGTAATTTCCAAAACACAAGTTTGACATGTTATATGTATAAATTAGACAGATCTTACTAACCTCTGTGTGCCGAAGAACCTCCGCAACCTGTGTAGAGAAGTAACATTCCAAAAGAGCCTCAACCAACTGGTCTTCTTTGCTATTCTCTATCCACAACCGGAGTGAGTGTGGGCTCACATATACAGCTCTTCCACGGGTGACTCTCCTTCCAACCAATAGAGAGAACCCAAAGCTAGTGTCCGTGATTTGTGAACAAAATCTCTCAGGGAGTTTTTCAAATGCTCACTAGAAGAGTATCACTCTTAATCTCTCAAATTGATCTGAGTAAATCATAAGACTCACTCTCTTTTTATAGCTATTGGTCCTGGGGTCAGTCTGTATCAGATTAGGTCTCAAAAACTCGAAATAGAGTCAAGTTTGGATCAATATCTGAGAAGATCCGTGTGAAAAAGCGTAATCTTATCTCTTGCTGATCGGCAGGCCGAACAGCCTGATAGACAGGCCGAACAGGCCCCATCGGCAGGCTAAACACGTCATCCAATAGGCCAAGCTCCCGAGAAAAAATCTCCACGAATCTTTTATTTTCCACACGAGATTCTAAAGGATAAAGTCTCAGTTTTGATTCAAATAACCCAATATAAAAGTTATCTGATCAAAAAAAACTTTATCAAGGTAATCTCTAAGAAAATAAATCAATTCACAATAATTCTACAAGTTTATCTTGTTCTAATTTGTCCAAAATTAAAATAACCGATAAACAGACAAGAATTATCTGATCGCAATAATTCAACAAGTTTATCTTGAACTAATTTCTTACAAAATTAATTCAACCGATAAACAGACATGAATTATTTGATTCTTACAAATTTTAAACCAATCTGATAAATCCAACATAAGTCACCAATTATTGGAAAAGCACGTCGTGTCGTTACAGGATTTTGTGAGCTAGCAAAGGGGACCAAAGTGGACCTATAAAGTTCAAGCTCATGATAATTATGAAACCTAATATCCCAGATATACATTTCACAATTATCAACTCCAACGCTACTCCACTAAAAGCTTGGAGCTGCACTCTTGAACTTTATAGAATTACGAAGCTCGTGTAGCTAAGTCTCCATGACATATCATAGTGTATCGTAACCCCATATGATCATCCATAATCGGCTTAAGGACAAGTTCTGTCTTACCTTCCCGATTATTTTTATCTTATGTTCCATTGTCTCACCATTAGAAAACTTACCATCCAAAGATAGTATACCATTCGGTTACACCTATGTATCCAAATGGTTGAGCGCTCCAGTTTTCCAATTATAGGACAACGCATATAACATTATATCATTACTCCTAAAGAGAAGCTATGGATTCCATATCTATGAATAACAAAGTCTATGCTATCAAGATTCATGCCTCCAACGTACCGGCATGCATACCACTGTTGAGATGTGGGTGTCACCTTTTGGCATATCAAAAGACAAAAGTCGAGACAACAGGCCCACTATTCATCTCAGGATTAAGATACAATACAAATGACTGTCTAAAGTGAGTCGATTTGCCAAGACAGAATTATTAATCCAAATCAATTCACTTTATGTCACGATCCAACACATCGTCACCTATGACAACATGCCAATGTTTCTATTCATAGAGTCCAACTCCGATGGTCAAGACAAACCATCTTCCATAAGGGATATAGACAACATAACAATCTTTGCATGAACAAAGCACCCAACTTTATTCCCTCGATTGCGGATCATATGTTTTAGACCGTCACCTTAAGAATCGTGTCGTCCGCATAATCAGTCCATCATATGCCCAATTCTTATGGTTTAAACTAACAGTCTCAGACTACTGTTTGCTTATCATACATTCAACAAATATGAACGTAAAGAGGACAAGATTTGGTATATATAAATGAATAAACTCTTTATTGATAAAAATGTCTCCAAAAACGTATTACATTTTTACTCCTTAGGGCATACATGTCTAACAGCTATATGCATAAATTTTGTGATCTTAATCTCTCCTATGCTTGAATTGAATTTTATAGAGAGTTGGCACTCTAGGTTTCTATATAATTATATGTTGTCATGGATTATATGGTGAATGTTCATTAATTAATTATGGTTGATTAAATTTTTATTTAATTATTTATTAATTAATTAATTTATATCGGTTATGGTTCCTTAGAGGTTAGAATATGTATCTAGATTTTTCATGTAATTAGATGGCGGACTATCATCTCCTTCTAAGAATTTTTATTTAATTTGAAATTTGTAAGAATTTTGTAATTAAATAATTATTTGAAAAAGACGGATCTAGAAAACGAATCTAGAAGGCGGATCTAGAAGAATGATGATGGCGCTTCCAAATATTTCTTGAGTCTCTAATTTTATGTTTTTGAATTGTTAAAAATAAATTTGATAAATTGCTTTAAAAATTGTATTTTCTGGAATGGAGATTTCTACTCGGTCGGCATGCCAAACATCACAGTTCGGCAGGCCAATGGTCATAGATCGATAGGCCAGAATTGTGGTTCGGCAGGCCGTCAGTGGAGCAGAAATCGACTGGCTCTACCGGCAGGCCGAACTTCCAGTTCAGCATGCCAAACTTTCATAGGTCGGTAGGCCGATCTTTTTGATCGGCAGGCCGATGGAGCATGATCGGCAGGGCGATTTCCTAGATCGACCTGCCGACCGAGAGCTAAAAAATTTTTTTAGAAAAGGTGCAATTTTTGCTATGCAGTTTTAATTTTATTTTTGAGATGATTATGAGAAACATTAAATTTGGATATGACTAGAAAAATGATGTATTTGATTCATACGAGATTGAAGACTTGAAGATGGGAATTATGTGAAGAAGGATACAACTTGAGGATACAACTTGATTCATATGGGAATTGTATTTTTTGGAATGGAGATTTGTACTCGGTCGGCATGCCAAACATCACAGTTTGGCAGGCCGATGGTCATAGATCGATAGGCCGGAGTTGTGGTTCGGCAGGCCGTCAGTGGAGCAGAAATCGACTGGCTCTACCGGCAGGCCGAACTTCCAGTTTGGCATGCCAAACTTTCATAGGTCGGTAGGCCAATCTTTTTGATCGGCAGGGCGATTTCCTAGATCGACCTACCGACCGAGAGCTAAAAAATTTTTTTAGAAAAGGTGCAATTTTTGCGATGCAGTTTTAATTTTATTTTTGAGATGATTCTGAGAAACATTAAATTTGGATATGACTAGAAATATGATGTATTTGATTCATACAGGATTGAAGACTTGAAGATGGGAATTACGTGAAGAAGGATACAACTTGAGGATTCAAGGATGAAGAATCGATAAATGTCTCGATTATTCAATTGTAATCTTAGTTTTCTATTCTCTAGGGTGGAGCCATAATATTACGGTTATTATTATTTTGCTTGTAGCTTTGCTTGTCTGCATTATAATATAATTTGCCATTTATATTGATAATATGTCATATAGAATAGGTAGTGCCACTCATATTAAAATTGTTCATGTATATTCTTAAAATAAAACCTTGATTTCAAAAGATTGAGTGGGAGAAGGTTTTCGAAGAGAGAGCCTAAGGCCTCCATCATTGGTCCATAGGCAGAACAAGGTGGTCTCGACCCCTAGGAAGGGATTTCTATCATGTACCAGATTGGATCTCTGAGAGGATAAGGTATTTTAGCATGATTTATGGTTGCACACCCCTAGGTGGTGATTATAAACTATGGATAAAATATTGAAACGATGGTTATACACTCACATTAATTTTATTATTAACCTCCCCTAGGAGCTCTGTTAATAAAATTAATGGCCAAAGAAACGATTATTAATATATGCTGGATCATACGGGTCCTGGATGGCATATATTAATCAGGAGGGGATCCGTGTTCCTGATTGAATTTGGCATGACTCCCCTAGGAGCTTGTTAGATTCTGAGTTATGAATTATCGTTGTAAGGTTATGGTATTTTCAAGGTTTTGGATTAATAATTCTGTCTTGGCAAATCGATTCACTTTAGACAGTCATTTGTATTGTATCTTAATCCTGAGATGAATAGTGGGCCCGTTGTCTCGACTTGTGTCTTTTGATATGCCAAAGGGTGACACCCACATCTCAATAGTGGTATGCATGCCAGTGCATTGGAGGCATTACTCTTGATAGCGTAGACTTGTTATTTATAGATATGGAATCCATAGCTCCTCTTTAGGTGTAATGATATAATCTTATATGCGTTGTCCTGTAATTGGAAAACTGGAGCGTTCAACCATTTGGATACATAGATGTAACCGAATGGTATACTATCTTTGGATGGTAAGTTTTCTAATGGTGAGACAATGGAACAAAAGATAAAAATAATCGGGAAGGTAAGACAGAACTTGTCCTTAAGCTGATTATGGATGATCATATGGGGTTACGATACACTATGATATGTCATGGAGACTTAGCTACACGAGCTTCGTAATTCTATAAAGTTCAAGAGTGCAGCTCCAAGGTTTTAGTGGAGTAGCATTGGAGTTGATAATTGTGAAATGTATATTTGGGATATTGGGTTTCATAGTTATCGTGAGCTTGAACTTTATAGGTCCATTTTGGTCCCTTTGCTGGCTCACAAAATCCTGTAACGATACAGCGTGCTTTTTCAATAATTAGTGACTTATGTCGGATTTATTAGATTGGTTTAAAATTTGAAAGAATCAAATAATTCATGTCTGTTTATTGGTTGAATTAATTTTGTAATAAAATTAATTTAAGATAAACTTGTTGAATTATTGGGATCGGATAATTCTTGTCTGTTTATCGGTTGATTTAATTGGATAAATTAAATGAAGATAAACTTGTAGAATTATTGTGAATTGATTTATTTTCTTAGAGATTATCCTAATAAAGTTTGTTTTGATCCGATAACTTCTCTATTGGGTTATTTGAATCAAAAAAAGAGTTTATCCTATAGAATCTCGGGTGGAAAATAAAAGATTCATAGAGATATTTACGCGGCAATTCGGCCTGCTGATCTACATGTTCGGCCTATCGATGGGGCATGTTCGGCCTGTCGAATAGGCTGTTTGGCCTACCGATCAGCGAGAGGTAAGATTACGCTTTTTCACACAGATCTTATTAGATATTGATCCAAACTTGATTCTTTTTCGAGTTTTTGAGACCAAATCTGATAAGGACTGACCCCAGGACCAATCGCTATATAAAGGGAGTAAGTCTCATGAGTTACTTAGATCAATTGAGAGATTAAGAGTGATACTCTTCTAATGACCATCTGAAAACTCCCTGAGAGCTTTTGTTCACAAATCTCGAACACTAGCTACGGGTTCGCTCGATTGGTTGGAAGGAGAGTCACTAGTGGAAGAGTTGTACGTGTGAGCCCACACTCACTCCAATCGTGGATAGAGAATAGCAAAGAAGACCAGTTGGTTGAGGCTTTTTTGGAACGTTACTTCTCTTCACAGGTTGCGGAGGTTCTTCGGTACACAAAGGTTAGTAAGATCTGTTTAATTTATACATATAGCATGTCAAACTTGTGTTTTGGAAAAATACTCTGATGTTAAAAATTTTTCAAATTCGCTCTGCGCACCTCACATTGTTTTTTCCAACACATTTTTCTATGTCACAATAATAATTCAAGTGTGAAATAATTAATTTAGAATTCAATAATTCTAAACTAAATATGTATAATTCATTCTATGCATTAAATCCAATATAGTGTCATAGAGGTGGCATTGGAGACATAGTGACCGATAACCCAAGCTCCAATAAATTTGACAACTAATCAATGATGCAAGCATTGGACCTGCACAAGTTAGAAGCAATGTTCGTGATCCCTTAAGCCATTCAAGTGGTCCAATCACGAGGTCTAAGGCCAAGCGATTCAAGGAGGCATTGAATGGGCTCATTCAACGAGTTTGCAACGTGCCACATAATTGGAGCCCCGGCATAGGCCCAAGTCAATCTCAAGAGAGCCTAGTCACGATTATTAAGGTTCTAGAAGATTCACATTGATGATGTGCATGATTCTAGTAAATTGTGGGGCAGATTTATAATTTTGGGAAACCTTCCTATTTTAGATTGACACTTAGGCGCCATGTCATCATGTTTGAGCCTCATCGTCAATTTATTTTCCTGGTGTAATTTTTGTATTTTCTTAGTTGTCAAATTTAGTTTTGTTAGGCATAAAACAAACCTGGATATTTTCCTTTTTTCTAGATTAGGTTAGTCGCATTTTAAGGGATAAGATTAGCAACATTCCTTTTGTGTTATTTTAGGGCTTAATTTTGCATGGCAAAGCGCCAAATAAGGGATTTTCTAGGTCAACCTTTGCTTAGGGATTCTTTTGGGCTAAAAATCGTTCCCAGATAATTGTAAACACTCTGTTATTTTAAATTAATCAATCAGATCATTATTCATGAATTTCGTGAGGCTTTTCTTGCATTCTTCTTATTTTTTTGAGAAGACTCTTTGAACTTATCAAGATTAATCTTGTGGCGTTCAACAAACTGACTTATCATATAGGGTTTTAAAGTGTTCTTGAAATTCTAGGTGTGGCGTCTTCCTATCCGTGGTTCTTGGTTCGTGTCTCACTAGATTACGGGTCAAGGCTCAACAAACTTGTGTCTTAAGGGATTAAGGGTTTGAATTCTAGATTTGGTGTCGGGTCTTGTCGCGTTAGTTGGCAGGGTTCATATCAATCAAAATTTTTAATTAATGTGCCAAATTTATTAGTTTTAATGTTACTCCACTAAAAACCTGAAACTGAACTCTTGAGATTATAGTAAACTTACTCAAAGAAGATTAGCAAGTTGTCCATTGTTTGATTGTTACATATAAATCAGTCCTCCATAAATAGTTCATAATAAGAGCTAGGTTCAATTTTCGTTTACCTCTCTTATTATATCTTTATCCTTGAGTTCCAATAATTCTCTAATGAACATTTAATTCATAATCTTATTATGAACGAGCGCTCTACTATTCAAACCTCGAATTGTCACTTAAGAAAACTATTTTTCTAACTTCCATAGGGAAGGAATATATTCCATATCTGTATAATATTATTCCCAGCCATTTATTACATTATGTTTCCAAGATGCGAAGTTATGATTCATGTTTAGACAAATCTTACCAAGCAAGTCAAAAAACATAATGTCATAAACAGGAGTCTAATAAATACTCAGGATTAAGACTATCAAATATATGATCATCATAGTGATAAATTTGAATATTCTATTTGTAACGAATGATTATTAGAGATTCATAATTTATCTGGTCCAATCCTATATAATCTCATTATGTAAAGTACCTCCAACTAATGCCTCTACATTAATAGCCCAGATAAGACTATTTCATTCCAAATGAGATTGGACCGTACTTGTAATATTTAATTAAAGATCCCAAACCTTAATTAATTATTATAGACTATTTAGATTATTATCTATAAATTTTATCTCTCAGCATATAATACTTATATGCTAAATTTATAGTCATATAAATAATCATGGAATTTTCTTGATATTTATAAATGTATTCATAACACATATAAGCAACCAAAATAATTATAAATATCACTTTATTTATTTATTAATAATATATACAATGTCATAGCATTTAGGGCATAGTCTCAACAGGAGCCTCTCCTAGAAGTTTATGATTCAACCCCATCAATAATGTTCGAACGACAAATAAAAAACTATATAAATCTATTCTCAAGTTGGACAGATTAGGTGAGAATATGACGAATCAAAACATAATTTACTGCAACTTGTGGTAGCGTTTTTAATCAATATATGTGCAAAGAATGATATGAACCCACCTAACTTCACCTCAAAAGCTAGCTCGTGAGGGGAGGATTGTGAACCTATATATATAACACCTAAGACCTCTCTTGCTAACTGATGTGGGACACATCATTCCCGACCCCTTTAGACTGCTTGTCCTTGTGTAGATAACCTTTGTACATGCACCCACCGACCAATCAAGAGTAGGCTCTGATACCATATGATATGAACCCGCCTAACTCTACCTCAAAAGCTAGCTCGTGAGGGGAGGATTGTAAACCCATATATATAACACCCAAGACCTCTCTTGCTAACCGATGTGGGATACATCAAAGAATTTAAGGCTACGAAATGCGATGGTGAATGTCTAATATATACTTGTGATGCGTGGAATTTTTAATGTCAAGCTAAACGATATGCACAAAGACAAAATGGGTACCTCTCCTGCATTTTTGTCTTTCTTGCTGGTGCTTCTCATCAACACTATTGTCATCCTCCCATCGAGTTCAAATGCGCTCAACGCAAGTTTGTAGTTTGACTACTTATATACTATATTGATCTTTTTTCTTTAATTTGTATTAGTCCACACATAATTTTGTATCATTAGGCATAGAATATGATAAATGAGATGATGATGATCTACCCGTGCTCCGATGAAATCCTAATATATTTAATCCTAGTTATCAGAACTATTCTTTCTTTGTCCATGCATGATATATACAAAAATGTTACCAAAGTGGCCAACACTGATTTAATTATTTACTTTTACAGAAATGAAAGTAATGAGGAAGCTAAGGGATTCCTTGCCATCTTCCCCACCTCCTCCAGTTTCCAACAATAATGATCTGGTGGATTATGCACCCAAGGAACCAACATCTGCATCTGATCATTTGAAGGTATAGATATGACGACGGTTTTCACTTAACCATCATCTGAAGCAAAGTGGAATTTAGAATTTTTGCAAAAATGCCTGGATCTTGTACTCATCCCCCTCTCTCTCTAGCTCTTTCTCTGTCACGTCCTAAAGTACGGGAGGTGACGTGGTGGATTAATTAAGCTAAGTAATGAGAATTTTGGTGAAAACATGAGGTTAAGTATTTAAATTAATTATGAAAATATGGATAATTTTAAAGCCCTTTTAGAACAAGCATTTATAATAATTAAACAAATAAGAATATCAAAGTGAATGATAAGAAAGTGCAAAGAAATAAAAGAAACAAGAATGGGTCCTATGACCCTCGTCCTGTGTAGACACATAGTACTGACAATATTATATTAAAACCACAGTCCAAGTAAAGAGAAAGTTAAAATGTTACATGTCTTGATTTTTATAACTTAAATAACCTACTAGGTTCCTTTATTGCTCATGTGTCTTGTCTATGGACTCCTCTCCAAACCTAAGTTGAAATCCACCTAGAGGGGGAAAGATTTTCAAACAAATAAAATGTGAGCGAAAGGCTCAGTAGGACTATATTTTAGGAAACATTAAATTTTAAAAGGAAATTTCATAATTCAAGAAATTACTTAAGAAAAAGAATTGAATAAATAAAATTAAACAAAATCAGTCTTAACAAAAGCAGTTTATTAGTTGACTAGAAAGAACATCGTTTTCTTTTCTTGAGCAAACCATATGTATAACACCACTGTAGTGGCTCAATTTGGTTTTGTAACTACCCCCAAGGTCGCACGCTATACGACCCGATCTCTGATATGGCATCATGCCCTTATATTCCTTTCTATTATTATTGAAAACCTATTTACCAGGTATTTTCATTTACATTCATTATGGAGTTCATTATGAAATTCACCTCAATGCATGGTTTATAAAAATAATCGATAAAATTTCTTTTTTCAATCAACCGTTGAAAACATTTTGATAAAAACCCTTTTATGGCCAAAATCATTTGAAATTGGGTTACCAAAGAAAAGAGGTAGAAGTCCTAACTCAATACTCATGCCGGTGTCCCACGTCGTAATCCCGGTCCATTATACGTTAGCTCCACGAAACCTCAAACGACCTTAAATAGAAACTAGGTCTATTAGTACCTAGTTTAAGATATTCTACATTGCTAAACTATTTCATGGTGTCCTAGTGTGCTATTTGTATTTATAAAATCATTTTATAAAATTAGAATTTTAATCAGGGTTCAAAATAGTAAAAATGGAGGAAAAATCACAAAATGTCACCATACCCGATCAGCTTGTTGGTCACCTTGGTTTGGCACAGTTCGGCCTACTGAAAGACCAGGTCTGGTAGGCTGAACTTTTCAAGGTTTGGCTTGCTGAACATATGAATCCAGCCTACCGAACCCATGAATCCAGCCTGCCAAACTGAAAAATTCCAACATTTTTTAGGCATTGGTTCTCAGCCTCCCAAGCCCTAGCCTTCATTTCAACCTGTTTTTCTCAGTTCTTAGGCATGGAAAAATTTTAAAATGCAAGAAAAATTGATAAATTGAAAAAGTTTTGAAAATTTGAAAACTACCCTTGGATTAAGCTTTGAATTGTGTTTTTGGTCGTCCAATCGAGCTCCCGAGCTTTCAATCTACTAAGTACCGAAGCTTGGGCGTGATTTGGAATCAAAAATTTGGAGAGAGATTGAGAGAGAAAGAGAGACAGAAAGAGAGAGAGAGAGACAAGCGAGAGGGAGAGTGAGAGAGAGCATGAGCGAGAGTGAGGGAGAGAAAATGAGAGAGAAGAGATTAAAAAAGGGAAAATGGCTAGTTTTACTGTGAAAAAACCATGCGTCGTCCATGTTTTTGTAAAACAGGATATATTTGACTTCTAACAAATTATTATGTTCCAAATATTCTAAATGACAATTAAAATAATTAGAAACAACTAAAAGTCATTAAAATAATCAAAACAACTGTAAATTCAAAAATTTTACTAAATGCTCAAATTAAGTTTAAAATATTCATCATGACACACTAATCCACCATTTTACAATCTAATATCACCTAATTAATTTCGGGGTGTTATAATTCTCCACCCGAAAAAGAAATTTTGCCCTCAAAATTTACATATTAGTTCAGAAACAAAACAGATGTAGATACAACTCTCGTATGCTCGACTCCAATTCCCAAGTGGCTTCATCAACCCTGGGATGCTACCACACGACCTTTACTAATGGTATATCATGACAATGCAAGCTGATCACTTTCTGATCGATAATCTGAATCAACACTTCCTCATATGTCGTGTATTCCCAAACCTATACATCGTGAAATAAAACTACCTTACTCTACTTAGGCGGGCACTTTCTAAGCATCGAAACATGGAACATGTCGTAAACATGAGAAAGTTTAGGAGGAAGGTCAATCCGATAAGCGACCATACCAACACGCTAAGTAATCTCGAATGGCCCAATATATCTCAGTGCAAGCTTACCACTTACTCCAAACCGCATAATGCCTTTACGTGGCAATACTTTCAAGAGAACAAAATCTCCTACAGTAAATTCCAAGGGTTGACGTCTTCCATCCGCATAACTCTTCTATCGACTTTGAGTTGCCTTCAATCGATTTCTAATTACGGCAACTTTCTCGTCGCTATCACGATTCTCATTCGACCCAAGAATAATCCTATCTATTGGTTCTACCCAACACACCGGTAATTGACACGGTCATCCATACAACGCCTCAAACGGTGCCATGCCAATGCTTGCTTGATAGCTGTTGTTGTATGCGAATTCTGCCAAATGCAAATATTTCTTCCAATTCCTGCCGAAGTCCAACACACAAGCACGTGACATGTTCTCGAGAATCTAAATAACTTGCTTAGATTGTCCATTGGTCTGAGGATGAAATGTTGTGCTAAAATTCAAGTCTGTTCCCAAAGCTTCTTGAAAGCTCCTCCAATACTTGGCATTGAACTTGGTGTCTCGATCTGATGTGATGGACAATGGAACTCCATGCAATCTTACTATATTCTACAGGTACAATTCTTTGAGAACTCTTCGAGAACATGTCGACCTGAACGGGATGAAATGCGTTGATTTCGTTAACCTGTCAACCACGACCCAAATTGCATCATGCCTTTGCTCCGTCCTCAGCAAACCGGTAAGGAAATCCATCATCATGTGCTCCTATTTCTACCCTGGAATAGTAAGTGGCTAAAGTTGACCTGTTGGCTTCTTATGCTTGGCTTTCACCTGAAGGCACATCGCACACTTGGCTACGTATTCCCAGACATCTTTCTTCATACCTCTCCACCAATAATTGCCTCTTTAGATCACGATACATCTTCAGTGCTTCCTAGATGAATGGCAAACTGAGACTTGTGGGCTTCGTCCATGACGGCTTGTGTCACCTCTGCAATTGCTAAAATTGCTAGGCGCTCCTGGAAGTACAGCGATCCATCGGCATGTACTCTTTATTCTTCAAATTGCTCTCCATTTTGAATCCGCATCTAGATTCCCTGCAGATGCTGATCTTGCCACTGATTTTGTTTCACCATCTAAACAAGAGCTAGGGTTGTCTCCATATGGTACACTAAAACTCGATCATAGTCTTCATAATACTGTAATCTATACTCATGCACTATCATATCACATTTCCAATCTTCAACTGCCAAACAAGTGAGAATTCCTTAAGACTTCCTATTAGGCAAACTACGACTACGTTAGCTTTCCCAGGATGGCACTACAGTGCGAAATCATAATCTTCCATATACTCCATCTATCTCCGCTGCCTCAAGTTGAGATCCCTTTAAGTGAACAGGTACCTCAAGCTCTTATGATCGGAGAAAACCTAAAATTTCGCCCCGTACAAATAGCATCTCCAAATCGTCAGTGCATGAATCATAGCTACAAGCTCCAAATAGTGAGTAGGATAATTTTGTTCGTGAGGTCATAGCTGCCTTGATCCATATGCCACCACGCGTTCGTGTTGCATCAATACACATCCAAGTTCGAGCCTTGAAGCATCTGTGTAAACCTCGTATGGCTCATCAGTGTTGGGAATAACCAATATTGGGCTGAAGTCAACTGATTCTTTAATTCCTAAAAAGCGAGCTCACATTCTTCATCCCATTCAAGCCTGACACTCTTCCTGATCAATCTTGTCAACGGTGCTACGATCTTCAAAAATTCCCTTACAAATTTTCTATAGTACCCTGCAAGTCCCAAGAAACTATGAATTTTTGTTGCATTCCTCAGTCATTCCCATTCCACTATGTTTTCTACCTTGGATGGATCCACTGAAATACCTTGCTCGGAGATGACATGACCTAGAAACTTAACTTCTGTTAACCAAAACTTGTACTTTTCTTCCTTGGCATATAACTAGTCCTCCCGTAGAGTCTGAAGGATGATCTTCAGATGCTGCTCATGCTCCTCCCAAGTCTTAGAATATACCAGGATATCATCGATAAACACGATCATGAACTGAAACAGATATGGCCTGAATATCCTGTTCATCAAATCCATGAAAGCTGTCGGAGCGTTTGTCAACCCAAACGGCATCACCATAAACTCAAAGTGTCCATACCGGGTCCTAAATGTTGTTTTAGGAATGTCTTCTTTCTTTATCCTGAGCTGATGGTATCCTGACCACAAATCAATCTTTGAGAAATACCTTAAACCTCTCAACTGATCAAACAATTCATCGATCTTGGGCAAGGATACTTATTCTCCACCATGACCTAATTCAGTTACTGATAATCTATACACAACTTGAGAGTCCCATCATGTTTCTTAATTAACAAAATTGGTGCTCCCCACGGTGATGTACTATTTCAAATATACCCCTTATTAGCAAGCTCCTGAAGTTGCTTTCTCAATTCTTCCATTTCTGTTGGCTCCATCATATAAGGTACTACTGAAATTGGTGCTATTCCTGGAAGTAACAAAATGCCAAATTCGATCTCCTGATGCGGTGGTAATCCTAGCAATTCATCGGGGAAGACATCAACAAATTCATTCACCACTAGGATTGCTGCATTTCTTCTCGAGGCATAGGGCTTTACTTCTAGGTTCATGAGGAAGGCATAGCAAGCTAGGTTCTTCCACCCTCCAAGACATGTCTTAAGAAATGCTCACTCACTAACCGATCACCACCACCTTGGTAAGTGATCATAGCCCCCCTATCAGACACTAGGGTCACTTTTCTAAGTTGGCAGTCTACAACTGCATTATACTTGGACAGCTAGTCCATCCCTAGGATTACATCATATAATCTCATGAGGAGTATAATCAAATCATTTTTCAAAATATCATCCCTGATCTTTATTTTACAAGCTTTACATGCACAATTTACACACACCCGCCCCAAGGGTGAAGCTATAACTAGGGGTTCATTAAACTCTTCTATTTCTAATCCCAAGGCATGTGTAAAATAACTCGAAATGAGAGAATGAGTGGCACCCCTATCGAATAAAACATGAGCTAAGGATTAAGAAACTAGTATCATACCATTGACAACCCCATTACTAGTCTGGGCATCTAAACTCCCTGTTGCCATCGCATGAACCTGAACTGGAGCTTTTCCTTTTCCTCTGCCAGCATTACTAGGTCCTAGAATTGGTAAACGCTTGGAAAATTGTATTTTCTAGAAAGGGTGATTTTTTCTCAATCGGCTTGCCGAACCCTCCAATTCGGCAGGTCGATGGTCGCAGATCGACAGGCCAGACATAAGGTTTGATAGGCTGTCAGTGGGGCAGAAATCAGGTGGCTCTGGCAGCAAGCTGAACTTTTAGTTTGGCAGGCTGATCTTTCATAAATCGGCAGGCCCATCTATGAAGATCGACAGGCCGATGGGTCATGACCGGCAGGCCGATCACCCAGATTAGCTTACCGATAGAGAGTTGAAAATTTTTTAGAAAAGGTGCAGCTTTCGGTGCAGTTTTAATTTTATTTTTGGGACAATTCTGAGAAACATTAAATTTGGATATGACCAAAAATATGAAGTATTCGATTCGTACGGGATTGAAGACTTGAAGATAGGCATTACATGAAGAAGGGTACAACTTGAGGATTCAAGGATAAAGAATCGATAAATGTCTCGATTATTCTCTTGTAATCTTAGTTTTCTATTCTCTAGGGTGGAACCATAATATTATGATTATTTATTATTTTTCTTGTAGCTTTGCTTGTGTGCATTATAATATGATTTGCGATATATATTGATAACATGTCATATAGAATAGGGAGTGCTGCTCAGATTAAAATTGTTCATGCATGTTCTTAAAATAAAACCTTGATTTCAAAAGATTGAGTGGGAGAAGGTTTTCAAAGGGAGGACCTACGGCCTCCATCGTTGGTCCATATGAAGAACATAGTGGTCCCGACCCCTAGGAAGAGATTTCTATCATGTACCAAATTGGATCTCCGAGGGGATAAGGCATTTTAGCATGATTTATGGTTGCACACCCCTAGGTGGTGATTATAAATCATGGATAAAATATTGAAATGATGGTTATACACTCATATTAATTTTATTATTAACCTCCCCTAGGAGCTCTGTTAATAGAATAGCTCCTCAAACCTGTCCCAACTGATGTTACCATTGTTTTCCAAGCGTTTAGCTTGCTTCCACCAACTATTGGCGCCACCTTCAAACTTATATGTAGCTAACTCTGCACGTTACTCAACTAGCACACCAAGAGTATCCAAGTGTTTCACGATCGAGTCTAGCCAATATTCTGCCACTTGTGGATCCCTATTTCCATCAAAAGATAGTATAGACGCACGCTGGAATTCCTTAAAATACGTATGCTTTTGACAAACATTAAAATCCTCTGACCTTGCCCTAGCTGCCACTGCTAAAATGCAACAAACATGGCTCTCATCATGCCCTCATCATTTCCAAACTCGACGTCAGCTGTCGAACGTCGTCTAAGTGCCATTCTCTCACTTCTGAAAACAAAATTTGGACTGTCAGTTGTATTTCATTGTCATACTTTTGTGTGCATAATTTCCAAGGTTCATAACCTTGAGGTCTTGTACCATTTTGTCACACCCCGAAGTACAGGAGGTGACGTGGCAGGTTAATTAAGCTAATTAATGAGAATTTTAGTGAAAACATGAGCTTAAGTATTTAAATTATTTATGAAAATATGGAAAATTTTAAAGCCCCATTTAGAACAAGCATTTATAAAAATTAAACAAATAAGAATATCAAAGTGAATGATAAGAAAGTGAAAAGAAAGAAAAGAAACGAGAATGGGTCCCACTGACCTACATACTGCGCATGCACATAGTACTAACAATATTATATTACAACCATAGTCCAAGTAAAGAGAAAGTTAAAATGTTACATGTCTTGATGTTTATAACTTAAATAACCTACTAGGTTCCTTTACTACTCCTATGTCCTGTCTGTGGATTGTTAGACATGTATGCTCTAAGGAGTAAAAATGTAATACGTTTTTGGAGACATTTTTATCAATAAAGAATTTATTCATTTATATATATATACCAAATATTGTCCTCTTTACGTTCATATTCTTTGAATGTATGATAAGCAAACAGTAGTCTGAGACTGTCAGTCTAAACCTTAAGAGTTGGGCATATGATGGGATGATTATGCGGTAGACACGATTCTTAAGATGATGGTCTAAAATATATGATCCGCAATCGAGGGAATAAAGTTGGGTGCTTTATTCATGTAAAGATTGTTATATTGTCTATATCCCTTTTGGGAGATGGTTTGTCTTGGTCATCGGAGTTGGACTCCATGAATAGAAACATTGGCGCGTTGTCATAGGTGACGATGTGTTGGATCGGGACATAAAGTGAATTGATTTGGATTAATAATTCTGTCTTCGAAAATCGATTCACTTTAGACAATCATTTGTATTGTATCTTAATCCTGAGATGAATAATGGGCCCGTTGTCTCGACTTGTGTCTTTTGATGTACTAATGGGTGACTCCCACATCTCTATAGTGGCATGCATGCCGGTACGTTGGAGGCATGACTCTTGATAGCATAGACTTGCTATTCATAGATATGGAATCCATAGCTCCTCTTTAGGAGTAATGATATCCTCTTATATGCATTGTCTTGTAATTAGAAAACTGGAGCGCTCAACCATTTGGATACATAGGTGTAACCAAATGGTATACTATCTTTAGAGAGTAAGTTTTCTAATAGTGAGACAATGGAACGTAAGATAAAAATAATCAGAAAGGTAAGACAGAACTTGTCCTTAAGCCGATTATAGATTTTCATATGGGGATACGATACACTATGATATGTCATGGAGACTTAGCTACACGAGCTTCGTAATTCTATAAAGTTTGAGAGTGCAGCTCCAAGCTTTTAGTGGAGTAGCATTGGAGTTGATAATTGTGAAATGTATATCTGGGATATTGGGTTTCATAATTATCATGAGCTTGAACTTTGTAGGTCCATTTTGGTCTCTTTTGCTAGCTCACAAAATCCTGTAACAACAGGCGTGTTTTTCTAATAATTGGTGACTTATGTCAGATTTATCAGATCGGTTTAAAATTTGTAAGAATCAAATAATTCATGTCTGTTTATCAGTTGAATTAATTATGTAAGAAAATTAGTTCAAGATGAACTTGTTGAATTATTGCGTTCGGGTAATTCTTGTCTGTTTATCGGTTGTTTTAATTTTGGACAATTAGAACAAGATAAACTTGTAGAATTATTGTGAATTGATTTATTTTCTTAGAGATTTTCTTGATAAAGTTTGTTTTGATCAGATATCTTTTCCATTGGGCTATTTGAATCAAAACTGAGACTTTATCCTTTAGAATCTCGGGTGAAAAATAAAAGATTCGTGGAGATTTTTTCTCGGCAGTTCGGCCTACCGGATGACATGTTCGGCCTGCCAAACTGGCCTGTTCGGCCTGCCTATCAGACAGTTCGGCCTGCCTATCAATGGAGATAAGATTACGTGTTTTCACGCGTATCTTATCAGATATTGATCCAAACTTGATTCTGTTTTTATTTTTTGAGACCTAATCTTATATGGACTGACCCTAAGACCAATAGGTATAAAAAGGGAGTGAGTCTAATGATTTACTCAGATCAATTTGAGAGATTAAGAGTGATACTCTTATAGTGAGCATCTGAAAACTCCCTGAGAGCTTTTGTTCACAAATCACGAACACTAGCTTTGGGTTCTCTCTGTTGGTTGGAAGGAGAGTCACCGGTGGAAAAGTTGTACGTGTGAGCCCACACTCACTCGGTTGTGGATAGAGAATAGTAAAGAAGACCAGTTGGTTGAGGCTCTTCTGGAACGTTACTTCTCTACACAAGTCGCGGAGGTTCTTCGGCACACCGAGGTTAGTAAGATCTGTTTAATTTATACATATAACATGTCAAACTTGTGTTTTGAAAAATACTCTGATGGAAAATTTTAAAATTCCGCTGCGCACTTTGCTTCCAACAATTGGTATCAGAGCCAAGGTTTTTACATAAATTTGCAAGTTTGTGATCATGTTATATGCATAAATTTTGTGATCTTAATCTCTCCAATGCTTGAATTAAATTTTATAGAGAGGTGGCACTCTAGATTTCTATATAATATATATGTTGTCATGGATTATGTGGTGAATGTTTATTAATTAATTATGGTTGATTAAATTGTTGTTTAATTATTTATTAATTAATTAATACCGGTTATGGTTCCTTAGAGGTTAGAATGTGTATCTAGGTTTTTCATGTAATTAGATGGCGGACTATCATCTCCGTCTAGGAATTGTTATTTAACTTTTTAATTTGTAAGAATTTTGTAATTAAATAATTATTCGGAGAAGACGGAACGAGAAGTTGAATCTTAAAGATTGATGATGGCATCTCCAGGTATTTCCTGAGTCTCTAATTTTATGTTTTTGAATTGTTGAAAATAAAATTGATGAATTGCATTGAAATTGTATTTTCTGGATTGTGGGTTTTCTGCTCGGTCGGCATGCCGGACCTCACAATTCGGCAGGCCGAAGGTCACAAATCGGCAGGCCAGACGTACGGTCCGGCAAGCCGACAGTGGGGTAGAAATTTTGGTGCTCTACCGGCAGGCCGAACCTTCATGTTCGGTAGGACGAACCACCATGATCGACAGACCTAACACCCAGATCGGACTGCCGACCGAGAGCTGCCAGGTGTCCAGAAACGGTGCAATTTTTCCAATGCAGTTTTAATTTTATTTTTGAGACGATTCTGAGAAACATTAAATTTGGATATGACAGGAAATATGAAGTGTTCGATTCATACGGGATTGAGGACTTGAAGATGGATATTACATGAAGAAGGATACAGCTTGAGGATTCAAGGATGAAGAATCGATAAATGTCTCGATTATTCTCTTGTAATCTTATTTTTCTATTCTCTAGGGTGGAACCATAATATTACGGTTATTATTATTATGCTTGTAGCTTTGCTTGATTGCTTTGCTTGTCTGTATTATAATATGATTTACCATGTATATTGATAACATGTCATATAGAATAGGGAGTGCCGCTCATATTAAAATTGTTCATGCATGGTTTTAAAATAAAACCTTGACTTCAAAAGATTGAGTGGGAGAAGGTTTTCGAAGAGAGAACCTAAGGCCTCCATCGTTGGTCCATAGGAAGAACATGGTGGTCTTGACCCCTAGGAAGGGATTTCTATCATGTACCAGATTGGATCTCTGAAAGGATAAGGTATTTTAGTACGATTTATGGTTGCACACCCCTAGGTGGTGATTATAAATCATGCATAAAATATTGAAACGGTGGTTATACACTCATGTTAATTTTATTATTAACCTCCCCTAGGAGCTCTGTTAATTGAATTAATGGACAAAGAAACGATTATTAATATATGCTGGATCATACGGGCCCTGGATGGCATATATTAATCAGGAGGGGATCCGTGTTCCTAATTGAATTTGGCATGACTCCCCTAGGAGCTTGTTGAATTCTGAGTTGGGAATTATCGTTGTAAGGTTGTGATATTTTCAAGGTTTTGACACATAAACACATTTGTATGATTTTACATGATTGTGTTATCTTACTAAATTATTATATATGTTTGCTTATGTTTGGTATATGATTCTTTATTGTAGATTGAAAATGTCTAAAAATGCTTTATCATCGATACTTGACAAAAACCAATTAACCGGTGAGAATTATAACAATTGGAAACGGAACCTGGACATCGTCCTATCCTTTGAGAAACTGAAATATGTACTGACAACACCTTGTCCTCCCGAGCCTACGGGAGACTCAAGTAATGAGCAATTCCAAGCGTACGACCGCTAGAAGGATGCTAATGATTAGGCCCGTTGCTATGTTATGCCTAGCATGAACAACGTGCTGCAGGCTCAACATCAGGATTATGAGACTGCGAAGCAGATCTTGGATAATCTTGAAAACATGTTTGGAGACCAAGCCATAACAAAGTGGCAAGGGGTGCTTTGGAAACTCTTAAACTGTAAAAGAGACTGGGGACATCTGTAAAGGAACACATGATGTTGGTCATGGGTTACCTCGCTGAGGCTCAAACCAATGGAGCCGACATCAATGCTGAAACTCAGATAACTATGGTCTTTAAGACTCTGTCTCAGGAATTTATTCCGTTTAGAGCTACTTTTAATTTGGGCAATATGCAAGATATGACCTTAACAGAACTGATGAAACAGTTACAGGAGTTTGAACTGCTGATCAGGGAGTCTCCTGCTAGTGGTGAGGCCAATATGGTAGCTGCTTCTAGTTCCAATTCTAACTCTGGAAATGGAAAGAAGCAACGGGCCAAGAGTGGCAAGTCTTCTATTCCTGCTACAACCAAGAGCAAGAAAAAGAAGAAGAAGAACCCAAAGAAGCTTAAGTGCTTCTTCTGTGGTAAGGTCGGGCATATAAAGAAGCATTGCAAGGACTTCCTTTCCAAGGGAGGTAGGTGTGATCTTCTATATTTAGAAACTTGTTTGGTTGAGGAATCCAGTGACATTTGGGTCATAGATTCTGGTGCAACTAATCATGTTTGTGTTTCTCTGTAGGGATTCAAAGAAACGAGAAGTCTACTTCTTGAAGACTTAACGCTTCGGATGGGCGATGGATCCTTGGTCTCAGCGGAAGCAGTGGGAGATGTCCATCTTTATTTTGATAATTATAGGAGTTTAATTTTGCGAGATTGTTTTTATGTTCCTAAATTTAAAAGGAATTTAATTTTTGTATCTTCTTTATTTAAAGACTCCTACGTGGTATCTTTTAATGAAAAAGTGGTGATTCGTAAAAACAAATCTTTTATCTGTTTTGGATGGATGCAAAATAATCTATATTTTATCAAACCTAAGATGGACTTATTGCTTAATGCTAAGATAAATGATAATAACTCAAAAAGACTTAAAACTTCTCACTCTAATAAGACTTATCTTTGGCATTTGCGCCTTGGCCATATTAACCTAAATAGGATTCAAAGGTTGGTAAGGGATGGACCTTTAAGTCACTTAAAGGTGGAATCTATACCTCAATGTGAGTCTTGTTTGGAGGGTAAAATGACCAAAAGACCATACGGGTCTAAGGGCAATAGGGCCGAAGGGGTTCTAGAACTTGTGCATAGTGATGTTTGAGGACCGATGAACATCCGAGCACGAGGAGGGTATGAGTACTTCGTCACTTTCATTGATGATCACTCAAGATATGGGTATGTGTACCTAATGCACCACAAAAGTGAAACTTATGATAAGTTTAGGGAGTTTCGGGCTGAAGTGGAAAAGCAATTGGGTAAACCCATAAAGGCACTTCGATCGGATCGAGGTGGGGAATACCTTTCTGAAGAGTTCTTGGGACACTTGTTAGAGAATGGGATTTTATCCCATTTCACTGCGCCGGGCACTCTGCAGCAGAATGGCATAGCGGAGAGAAGGAATAGGACTTGTTGGACATGATTCGGTTCATGATGAGTTATTCATCATTGCCTTTATCCTTTTGGGGATATGCACTATAAATTGCATGTTATCTTTTGAACAATGTGCCTTCAAAATCGGTCCCTAAAACTCGTCACGAGTTGTGGACAAGACGGAAGACATCCTTAAACCATATTCGCATATGGGGATGTCCAACTCATGTCCTGTTTAAGGATCCGAATAAGTTGGAAGCACGTTCGGAAGTTTGCGTGTTTGTAGGATATCCAAAAGGGACTAAAGGGGGTTATTTTTATAACCCAAAGGAAAATAAAGTCGTGGTTTCAACTAATGCAACTTTCTTGAGGAGAGTTACATGAACGACTTTAAAACTCGAAGCAAAGTGGCGCTTGAGGAGTTGAGGGGTGATCCGTTTACTCCGGAGGTTCCGAATGAAACCATTCCGATCAGTGTAGAAAAACCAAACAAACCTGAACGACAACCTCAGGGGCTTCGACGTAGTGGGAGGATCGGGCGTCAACCTGAAAGGTATATGTTCAATAGGGAAGTCTTTTTGGCTGAACCGGATGAACATGACAAGGATCCTTATACTTACGTAGAAGCCATGGAGGATGTTGATTCAAAACTCTGGACAGAGGCCATGAACATAGAGATGAAGTCTATGGAGACTAATCGGGTCTAGGAGCTTGTGGATCTTCCCGAAGGGGTAAAACCTATAGGGTGTAAGTGGATCTACAAGAGGAAAAGAGGAGTGGATGGAAAGGTCGAAACCTTTAAGGCTAGACTGGTAGCTAAGGGTTATACGCAAAAGAAAGGAATCGATTATGAGGAAACCTTTTCGCTTGTAGCCATGCTTAAGTCCATCCGGATTCTCTTGTCCATAGCTGCCGCTCTCGACTACGAGATTTGGCAGATGGATGTCAAGACGGCTTTTCTGAATGGCTATCTTGATGAGTCCATTTATATGGAACAACCAGACGGGTTCAAGGTCGCGGGTCAAGAGGGTAAGGTTTGTAAGCTGCTAAAGTCAATTTATGGACTTAAGCAGGCATCCCGTTCTTGGAACATAAGATTTGATCAAGTGATCAAGACTTATGGGTTCTCACAAAATGTGGATGAACCATGTGTTTACAAACACATAAAGGATGGGAAGGTGGTTTTTCTACTACTCTATGTAGATGACATTCTGCTAGTTGGCAATGACGTTGGGGCATTGACATCGGTCAAATTATGGTTGACCAAGCAGTTTGACATGAAGGACTTAGGTGAGGCTAATTTTGTTCTCGGTATCCAGATCTTTCGGGATAGGAAGAACAAAATGATAGCTTTGTCACAGGCCAACTACATAGATAAAATTCTCAGGAGGTTTGCAATGCAGGATTCCAAGAAAGGTGGGCAACCATCTAGGTCTGGAATTACTCTTTCTAAGAAAGACTCTCCAAAGTCTTATGAAGAAAGAGAATACATGAAGAAGGTGCCTTATGCTTCGGCAGTGGGTAGTCTCATGTATGCCATGCTTTGCACTCGACCGGATATTAGCTATGCGGTCGGGATTGTGAGTCGATTTCAGGCGGATCCAGGACCGAACCATTGGGTTGCGGTAAAGCATATTTTCAAGTACCTGAGAAGGACTCGAGGGTATATGCTTGTGTATTCAGGTGAGGATTTAACTCCTCTAGGATACACTGATTTAGATTTTCAATCCTGTCTGGATTCTAGGAAATCGACTTTGGGGTTTGTGTTTACTTTGGGTGGCGGTGCCATCAGTTGGAGAAGTGCGAAGCAAGATTGCACTTCGGATTCAACGATGGAGGCCGAGTATGTGGCGGCTAGTGATGCTTCGAAAGAAGCAGTGTGGCTCCGCAAGTTCCTTGGGGATCTTGAGGTAGTTCCTGGTATGGATAAGGCGGTATCACTGTACTGTGATAACAGTGCGGCGGTAGCTAATGCTAAGGAACCAAGATTTCACAAGAAGAGTAAGCATATTGATCGGAAGTATCATGTGATAAAGGACTTCGTTGAGAGTGGGCATGTCACGGTGTGCAAGATCGCGTCAGAGGACAATTTAGCTGATCCATTCACGAAGACACTTACTGGGAGAGTCTTCGAGAGGCATGTGGAAGCTATGGGGATGCGAAATTTGCAGTATTTACTCACTTAGTTACAAGTGGGAGATTGTTAGACATGTATGCTCTAAGGAGTAAAAATGTAATACGTTTTTGGAGACATTTTTATCAATAAAGAATTTATTCATTTATATATATATACCAAATATTGTCCTCTTTACGTTCATATTCGTTGAATGTATGATAAGCAAACAGTAGTCTGAGACTGTCAGTCTAAACCTTAAGAGTTGGGCATATGATGGGATGATTATGCGGTAGACACGACTCTTAAGGTGATGGTCTAAAATATATGATCCGCAATCGAGGGAATAAAGTTGGGCGCTTTATTCATGTAAAGATTGTTATGTTGTCTATATCCCTTTTGGGAGATGGTTTGTCTTGGTCATCGGAGTTGGACTCCGTGAATAGAAACATTGGCGCGTTGTCATAGGTGACGATGTGTTGGACCGGGACATAAAGTGAATTAATTTGGATTAATAATTCTGTCTTGGCAAATCAATTCACTTTAGACAATCATTTGTATTGTATCTTAATCCTGAGATGAATAATGGGCCCGTTGTCTTGACTTGTGTCTTTTGATGTACCAACGGGTGACTCCCACATTTCTATAGTGGCATGCATGCCGGTACGTTGGAGGCATGACTCTTGATAGCGTAGACTTGTTATTCATAGATATGGAATCCATAGCTCCTCTTTAGGAGTAATGATATCCTCTTATATGCGTTGTCCTGTAATTGGAAAACTGGAGCGCTCAACCATTTGGATACATAGGTGTAACCGAATGGTATACTATCTTTGGATGGTAAGTTTTCTAATGGTGAGACAATGGAATGTAAGATAAAAATAATCAGGAAGGTAAGACAGAATTTGTCCTTAAGCCGATTATGGATGATCATATGGGGATGCGATACACTATGATATGTCATGGAGACTTAGCTACACGAGCTTCGTAATTTTATAAAGTTCGAGGGTGCAGCTCCAAGCTTTTAGTGGAGTAGCGTTGGAGTTGATAATTGTGAAATGTATATCTGGGATATTTGCTTTCATAATTATCATGAGCTTGAACTTTATAGGTCCATTTTGGTCCCCTTTGCTAGCTCACAAAATCTTGTACAACACGGCGTGCTTTTCCAATGATTGGTGACTTATGTCAGATTTATCAGATTGGTTTGAAATTTGTAAGAATCAAATAATTCATGTCTGTTTATCGGTTGAATTAATTATGTAAGAAAATTAGTTCAAGATGAACTTGTTGAATTATTGCGTTCGGGTAATTCTTGTCTGTTTATCGGTTGTTTTAATTTTGGACAATTAGAACAAGATAAACTTGTAGAATTATTGTGAATTGATTTATTTTCTTAGAGATTATCTTGATAAAGTTTGTTTTGATCAGATATCTTTTCTATTGGGCTATTTGAATCAAAACTGGGACTTTATCCTTTAGAATCTCAGGTGGAAAATAAAAGATTCACGGAGATTTTTTCTCGGCAGTTTGGCCTACCGGATGACGTGTTCGGCCTGCTTGAACTGGCCTGTTCGGCCTGCCTATCAGACAGTTCGGCCTGCCTATCAGCGGAGATAAGATTACGCGTTTTCACGCGTATCTTATCAGATATTGATCTGAACTTGATTCTGTTTCGATTTTTTGAGACCTAATCTGATATGGACTGACCCTAGGACCAATAGGTATAAAAAGGGAGTGAGTCTAATGATTTACTCAGATCAATTTGAGAGATTAAGAGTGATACTCTTCTAGTGAGCATCTGAAAACTCCCTGAGAGCTTTTGTTCACAAATCACGAACACTAGCTTTGGGTTCTCTCTGTTGGTTGGAAGGAGAGTCACCGGTGGAAGAGCTGTACGTGTGAGCCCACACTCACTCCGGTTGTGGATAGAGAATAGCAAAGAAGACCAGTTGGTTGAGGCTCTTCTGGAACGTTACTTCTCTACACAAGTCGCGGAGGTTCTTCGGCACACCGAGGTTAGTAAGATCTGTTTAATTTATACATATAACATGTCAAACTTGTGTTTTGGAAAATACTCTGATGGAAAATTTTAAAATTCCACTGCGCACTTTGTTTCCAATCCTCTCCGAACCTAAGTTTAAATCCACCTAGAAGGAGGAAGATTTGAAAACAAATATAATGTGAGCGAAAGGCTCAGTAGGACTATATTTTAGGAAACATTAAATTTTAAAAGGAAATTTCATTATTCAAGAAATTACTTAAGAAAAAGACTTGAATAAATAAAATTAAACAAAATTAGTCTTACCCAAAACAGTTTATTGGTTGACCAGAAAGAACATCATTTTCTTTTCCTGGGCAAACCATATGTATAACACCACCGTCGTGGCCCAACTGGATTTCAGGACCTGCCCTCAAGGTCGCACGCTACACAACCCGATCTTTGATATGGTATCATGCCCTTATATTCCTTTCTATCATTATTTAAAACCCATTTACTAGGTATTTTCATTTACATTTGTTATGGAGTTCATTATGAAATTCACCTCAATCCACGGTTTATAAAAATAACCGATAAAATTTTCTTTTTCAATCAACCATTGAAAACATTGTGATAAAAAACATTTTGATAAAAACCATTTTTATGGTCAAAATCATTTGAAACTGGGTTACCAAAGAAAACGGCTAAAAGTCCTACCTCAATACTCATGCCGGTGTCCCACACTGAAATCCCGGTCCTCTATACGTTAGCTCCGCGGAACCCCAAATGACCTTAAATAGAAACTAGGTCTATCAGTATCCAGTTTAAGATATTCTACATTGCTAAACTATTTCATGGTGTCCTAGTGTGCCATTTGTATTTATAAAATCATTTTATAAAGTTACAATTTTAATCGGGATTCAAAATAGTAAAAACGGATGAAAAATCACAAAATCTCACCATGCCCGATCGACTTGTCGGTCACCCTGGTTTGGCCAGCCGAACTGTTGACGAAAGGCCAGGTCCAGTCAGCCGAACCTAGAAGCCAGACGTATGAATCTAGCCTACCGAACGCATGAATTTGGCCTGCCGAACTAGAAAATTCTAGAATTTTCTAGGCACGGGTTCTCGGCCTTCTAAGCCCCAATCTTTATTTCAACCTTTTTTTCTCAGTTCTCAGGCACATAAATCAATTATAGATGATAGAAAAACATAGTAGAACACTTTTAAACTAAATTAGATAAGATTTGCACACAAAATCCAAGAAAATCCAAAAATAGAGAAAAATGGAGAAAAATGAAAAATATTGATTCGAATTCATTTTTCTTCAAACAAAGCTTAGATTCTACTTGTTCTAAGTTTCCCTGACTTAGATCAAAGGTTTTCTAAGTTCAAATAAGCTTAAATTTCAAAATGCAAGAAAAATTAAAAAATTGAAAAAGTTTTGAAAATTTGAAAACTAACCTTGGATTAAGCTTTGAATTGTGTTTTTGGTCGTCCAATCGAGCTCCTAAGCTTCCAATCTACTAAGTACCGAAGCTTGGGCATGATTTGGAATCAAAAATTTGGAGAGAGATTGAGAGAGAAAGAGAGACAAAAAGAGAGAGAGAGACAAGCAAGAGGCAGAGTGAGAGAGAGAATGAGCGAGAGTGAGGGAGACAAAATGAGAGAGGAGAGATTAAAAGAGGGAAAATGGGAGGTTTTACTGTGCAAAAACTGTGCGCCGCCCACGTTTTTGTAAAATGGGATATATTTGACTTCTAACTTATTGTTATTATTCCAACTATTCAAAATGACAATTAAAATAATTAGAAACAACTAAAAGTCATTAAAATAATCAAAATAACTTTAAATTCAAAAATTTTACCAAATGATCAAATTAAGTTTAAAATATTAATTATGGCACACTAATCCACCATTTTACATTCTATTATCACTTAATCAATTTCGGGGCATTACAACTCTCCACCCTTAAAAGAAATTTTGCCCTCAAAATTTACATATTAGTTCAAAAAAAAAAAACAGAAACAGATACAACTCCTGCATGCTCGACTCTAATTCCCAAGTGGCTTCATCAACCCTGTGATGCTGCCACATGATCTTTACTAACGGTATATCACGACGACGCAAGCTGATCACTTTCCAATTGATAATCTAAATAGGCAATTCCTCGTATGTTGTGTCTTCCCAAACTTGTACATTGTGAAATGAAACTACCTTACTCTACTCAGGCGAGCACTTCCTAAGCATCGACACGTGGAACACATCATGAACATGAGAAAGTTAACAAGGAAGGTTAAGCCGATAAGCAACCACACCAACATACTGAGTGATCTCGAAGGGTCCAACATATCTCGGTGCAAGCTTACCACTTACCCCGAATCGCATGATGCCTTTACGAGGCGACACTTTCAAGAGAACAAAATCTCTTACCACAAATTCCACGGGTCGATGCCTTCTATCTACATAACTCTTCTGTTGACATTATAATATCACTTAATTAATTTCAGAGTGTTACATTCTCTCTCTCTCTCATAGTTGCTCTCTCCCTATCTTTCTCCCCCCCCCCCATCCTCTCTCTCTCTCCCTTTTGTCCTCACCGGTAACCATCGAACAAGCCACCTTTGTGCTAGTAGGCCATTGCCCAAGACAGCCTCACCCTAGCAAGCCTTTACCCAAGCCTTGCTTGCCCTCACCCTTGTCCTCGTCCTCATCGAAATTCGCCACCCAAAGCTTGTCCTTGCCATCCCAACCCGTCGTCGTCGTCGTCCTTTCACCACCACCATCGTCGTCACACCCTCGTTCTTGACTCCGTGGCTACTCTGTCCTCCAACAATGATATTGTTTTTTTCTCAATATCTATAACATCTTGTTGTAAATTAAAACTGTTATTGTTGTTAGTGGTGGAATTTGTTGAGTTAGATGGTATAATTATGGAATTTGCTTATTGTAGAATTTGTTGTTGTCATTTGTTCAATTATGTTTATTGTTTTGAATTTAGTTTGTGAGATTGTGAAATTAGTTTGTGTAATTAGCTGATTGTGGAATTTGTTGGACTTAATTTAGTTGGTTTTGTTTTGTTGGAATCAATGTTGTGGATTTTATAACGCAAGTGTAACAACCCTATCTATATGGCTATTACTTAACTACTTAAATATATATTAATTTAGGTTACATAATTTCACGGAACATTTTTTTTCTCAAACACTATTTTAAATGTTTTAATTAACTTTACTAGTTAAATTTTTTAAACTATTTTTACTTTTTGAGCAACAGAAATTAGTAACATATTATAGTGATTAAACAATCATCCCATACATACATACTACTAGAGTCATACAGTTTTACATATTATCAAAAGGACTTCATTAATAAAAGTAGTTGCAGAAATTAAAATGTACAATATCAATTTCTCAAAACTTTACTCTGATCATCTACCGTTTCATCACCATCCATCAGGCATTATTGACAGGTTGCTTACCTATAGCATGAACATGCTTGGATGAGTTTTCGCTCAGCAAGTTAGAACTATAACTTGCAAAATATATTAAAATAATATATAACTATAATATGCATGTGCTAATTATGCTTAGTTATGATCATTATTTTGTTGGGCTCAAATAGTCATACTGGTTGCACACGTTCAATAGGAAATTAGGGTTTACAAGGTCCCAAAAACACCATGATCTAATTTATTTTAAATTTCATTGTTAAAACTTAAGCTTCCTCGAAAGTTGAGAGTTTAGTATGACACTTAAATTTAATTCATCCTTAAGGGTTTCACCGAGTGATTTAATAAGTATACAGTATAGCATGGCAAAGTATACTTCAACATGAAATTAAATATGCTTACTGTAACACCCACCTATTTTTATGTAACGGATTATACTAAGTTAGTAATGACGTTAAGTAATTTTCTTATTGATATATGTTATTGTTGGAAAAATGGTGTGTAGCGAAATTTTAAAAAAATTTATATCAGAGTATTTTTTCCAAAACACAAGTTCGACATGCTATATATATAAATTAAACAGATCTTACTAACCTCTGTGTGTCGAAGAACCTCCGCAACCTGTGAAGAGAAGTAACGTTCCAGAAGAGCCTCAACCAACTGGTTTTCTTTGCTATTCTCTATCCACAATCAGAGTGAGTGTAGGCTCACACGTACAGCTCTTCCACCGGTGACTCTCCTTCCAACCAATCGAGAGAACCCAAAGCTAGTGTTCGTGATTTGTGAACAAAAGCTCTTAGGGAGTTTTTAAGATGCTCACAAGAAGAGTATCACTCTTAATCTCTCAATTGATCTATGTAATTCATGAGACTTACTCCCATTATATAGCGATTGGTCATGGGGTCAATCCTTATCAGATTAGGTCTCAAAAACTCGAAACAGAATCAAGTTCGGATCAATATCTGATAAGATCCGTGTGAAAAAGTGTAATCTTATAGCTCGTTGATTGGCAGGCCGACTAGCCCCAATCGGCAGGCCGAACTACCGCGTAAATATCTCCGTGAATCTTTTATTTTTCATCCGAGATTCTATAGGATAAAGTCTCAATTTTAATTCAAATAACCCAATAGAGAAGTTATCTAATCAAAACAAACTTTATCAAGATAATCTCTAAGAAAATAAATCAATTCACAATAATTCTATAAGTTTATCATGATTTAATTTATCCAATTAAATCAATCGATAAACAGACAAGAATTATCCGATCCCAATAATCCAACAAGTTTATCTTAAATTAATTTTATTACAAAAGTAATTCAACCAATAAACAGACATGAATTATTTGATTCTTTCAAATTTTAAACTAATCTGATAAATCCGACATAAGTCACCAATTATTGAAAAAGCACGCCATATCATTACAGGATTTTGTGAGCTACCAAAGGGGACCAAAATGGACCTATAAAGTTCAAGCTCATGATAATTATGAAACCCAATATCCCAGATATTCATTTCACAATTATCAACTCCAACGCTACTCCACTAAAAGCTTGGAGCAGCACTCTCAAACTTTATAGAATTACGAAGCCCGTATAGCTAAGTCTCCATGACATATCAAAGTGTATTATATCCCCATATGATAATCCATAATTAGCTTAAGGACAAGTTCTGTCTTACCTTCCGGATTATTTTTATCTTACGTTCCATTATCTCACCATTAGAGAACTTAATATCCAAAGAAAGTATACCATTCGGTTACACCTATGTATCCAAATGGTTGAGCGCTCCCGTTTTCCAATTACAGGATAACGCATATAAGAGGATATCATTACTCCTAAAGAGGAGCTATGGATTCCATATTTATGAATAACAAGTCTACGCTATCAAGAGTCATGCCTCCAATGTACCGGCATGCATACCACTATTGAGATGTGGGAGTCACTCTTTGGTACATCAAATGACACAAGTCAAGATAATGGGCCTATTATCCATCTCAAGATTAAGATACAATATAAATGATTGTCTAAAGTGAATTGATTTGCCAAGACAAAATTATTAATCCAAATCAATTCACTTTATGTCCTGATCCAACACATCGTCACCTATGACAATGTGCAAATGTTTCTATTCACGGAGTCCAACTCCGACGGTCAAGACAAACCATCTCCCAATAGGGATATAAACAACATAACAATCTTTGCATGAATAAAGCGCCCAACTTTATTCACTCGATTGCAGATCATATGTTTTAGACCGTCACCTTAAGAATCGTGTCTTTCGCATAATCAGTCCATCATATGCCCATTTCTTAAAGGTTTAGACTGACAGTCTCAGACTATTGTTTGCTTAAGATACATTCAACAAATATGAACGTAAAGAGGACAAGATTTGGTATATAAATGAATAAATTCTTTATTGATAAAAGTCTCCAAAAACATATTACATTTTTACTCCTCAGGGCATGCATGTCTAACAATCTCCCATTTGCACTAAGTGAGTAAATATGACAAATCTCGCATCCCCATCGCTTCCCCATGCCTCTCGAAGACTCTCCCAGTAAGTGTCTTCATAAATGCATTAGCTAAATTGTCCTCTGACGTGATCTTGCACATCGTGACATGCCGCCCTCAACGAAGTCCTTTATCACATGATACTTCCGATCAATATGCTTACTCTTCTTCTGAAATCTTAGTTCCTTACCATTAGCTGCCGCTGCACTATTATCACAGTATAGTGATACCGCCTTATCCATACTAAGAACTACCTCAAGATCCCCCAGGAACTTGTGGAGCCACACTGCTTCTTTCGAAGCAACACTAGCTGTCACATACTCAGCCTCCATTGTTGAATCGAAGTGTAATCTTGCTTCGTACTTCTCCAACTGATGGCACTGCCGCCCAGAGTAAACACAAACCCTGAAGTCGATTTCCTAGAATCTAGACAGGACTAAAAATCTGAGTCAATGTATTCTAGAGTAGTCAAGTCCTCACCCGAATACACAAGCATATACCCTTGAGTCCTTCTCATGTACTTGAAAATATGCTTTACCGTAACCCAATGCTTCGGTCCTAGATCTGCCTGAAATCAACTTACAATCCCGAACGCATAACTGATATCCGGTCTTGTGCAAAGCATGGCATACATGAGACTACCCACCGCCGAAGCATAAGGCACCTTCTTCATGTATTCTCTTTCTTCATAAGACTTTGGAGAGTCTTTCTTAGAAAGAGTAATTCCAGACCTAGATGGTTGTCCACCTTTCTTGGAATCCCGCATTGCAAACCTCCTGAGAATTTTATCTATGTAGCCGGCCTGTGACAAAGCTATCTTTTTGTTCTTCCTATCCCAAAAGATTTGGATACCGAGAACAAAATTTGCCTCACCCAAGTCCTTCTTGTCAAACTACTTGGTCAACAATAATTTGACCGATGACAACACCCCAACGTCATTGCCAATTAGCAGAATGTCATCTACATAGAGCAGTAGAAAAACCACCTTCCTATCCTTAATGTGTTTGTAAGCACAAGGTTCATCCACATTTTGTGAGAACCCATAAGTCTTGATCACCTGAATAAATCTTATGTTCCAAGAACGAAAAGCCTGCTTAAGTCCATAAATTGACTTTAGCAGCTTACAAACTTTACCCTCTTGACCCGTGACCTTGAACCCGTCTGGCTATTCCATATAAATGGACTCATCAAGATAGCCATTTAGAAAAGTCGTCTTGGCATCCATCTGCCAAATCTCGTAGTCAAGAGTGGTAGCTATGGACAAGAGATTCCGGATGGACTTAAGCATGGCTACAGGCGAAAAGGTTTCCTCATAATCGATTCCTTCCTTTTGTGTATAACACTTAGCTACCAGTCTAGCCTTAAAGGTTTTGATCTTTCCATCTGCTCCACTTTTCATCTTGTAGATCCACTTACACCCTATGGGTTTTACCCCTTCAGGAAGATCCACAAGCTCCCAGACATGATTAGTCTCCATAGACTTCATCTCAATGTTCATGGCCTCTGTCCAAAGTTTTGAATTAACATCCTCCATAGCTTCTGCATAAGTATAAGGATCCCTGTCATGTTCATCCGGCTCAACCAAGAAGACCTCCCAATTGAATATATACCTCTCAGGTTGATGCCCGATCCTCCCAATACGCCAAAGCCCCTGAGGTTGTTGTTTAAGTTTGTTTTGTTTTTCTACACTGATCGGAATGGTTTCATTCGGAAGCTCTAGAGTGATCAGATCACTCCTTAACTCCTCAAGCACCACTTTGCTTTGAGGTTTAAAATCGTCCATGTAACTCTCCTCAAGGAAAGTTGCATTAGTTGAAACCAAGACTTTATTTTCCTTTGGGTTATAAAAATAACACACCCCTTTAGTCCCTTTTGGATATCCTACAAACATGCAAACTTCCAAACGTGCTTCCAACTTATTCAGATCCTTAAACAAGACATGAGCCGGACATCCCCATATGCGAATATGGTGTAAGGATGTCTTCCTACTTGTCCACAATATGGTGTGAGGAGTTTTAGGGGCCGATTTTGAAGGCACATTGTTCAAAGGATAACATGTAGTTTGTAGTGCATATCCCCAAAAGGATAAAGGTAATGATGAATAACTCATCATGGACCTGACCATGTCCAACAAAGTCCTATTCCTTCTCTCCGCTACACCATTCTACTGCGGAGTGCCCGATGCAGTTAAATGGGATAAAATCCCATTATCTAACAAGTGTTCCAAGAACTCATCAGAAAGGTATTCCCCACCTCGATTGGATCGAAGTGCCTTTATGGGTCTACCCAATTACCTTTCCACTTCAGCCCGAAACTCCCTGAACTTGTGAAAAGTTTCACTTTTTTGGTGCATCAGGTACACATACCCATATCTTGAGTAAACGTCAATAAAAGTGATGAAGTACTCATACCCTCCTCAGTGCCCGGATGTTCATCAGTCCGGAAACATCACTATGCACAAGTTCTAGAACCCCTTCGGCCCTATTGCCCTTAGACTCGAATGGTCTTTTGGTCATTTTACCCTCCAAAAAAGATTCACATTGAGGTATAGATTCTACCTTTAAGTGACTTCAAGGTCCATGCCTTACCAACCTTTGAATTCTATTGAGGTTAATATGACCAAGGCACAAATGCCAAAGGTAAGTCTTATTAGAGTGAGAAGTTTTAAGTCTTTTAGAGTTATTATCATTCATCTCAGCATTAAGCAGTAAGTCCATCTTAGGTTTGATAAAATATAGATTATTTTGCATCCATCCAGAATAGATAAAACATTTGTTTTTACGAATCACCACTTTTTCATTAAAAGATACCACGTAGGAGTCTTCAAATAAACAAGATACAGAAATTAAATTCCTTTTAAATTTAGGAACATAAAAACAATCTTGCAAAAATAAATTCCTATAATTATCAAAATAAAGATGGACGTCTCCCACTGCTTCCGCCGAGACCAAGGATCCATTGCCCATCCGAAGCGTGAAGTCTTCATGTAGCAGACTTCTCGTTTCCTTGAACCTCTACAGAGAAACACAAACATGATTAGTTGCACTAGAATCTATTTCCCAAATGTCACTGGATTCCTGAACCAAACAAGTTCCTAAATATAGAAGATCACACCTACCTCCTTTGGAAAGTAAGTCCTTCCAATGCTTCTTAATATGTCTGACCTTTTCGCACAAGAAGCACTTAAGCTTCTTTGGGTTCTTCTTCTTCTTCTTCTTCCTCTTGGCAGTAGCAGGAATAGAAGACTTCTTGTTCTTGACCTGTTGCTTCCTTCCATTCCCAAAATTAGGATTAGAACCAGAAGCAGCTACCATGTTGGCCTCACCACCAACAGGAAACTCCCTGATCAGCAGTTCAAACTCTTGTAACTATTTCATCAGTTCTATTAAGGTCATATCCCGTCTATTGCTTAAATTAAATGTAGCTCTAAATGGAATAAATTCCTTAGATAGAGTCTCAAAGACCATAGTCATATGAGTTTTAGCATCGATGTCGACTCCATTGGTTTGAGCCTCAACGAGGTAACCCATGACCAACATCATGTGCTGCTTTATAGATGTCCCCAGCCTTTGTTTATAGTTTAAGAGTTTTTGAAGCACCCCTTGCCTCTTTGTTATGGTTTGGCCTCCAAACATATCCTCAAGATTATCCAAGATCTGCTTTGCAGTCTCATAATCCTGATGTTGAGCCTACAGCACATTATTCATGCTAGCCATAACATAGCAGCGGGCCTGATCATTAGCATCTTTCCAATAGTCATACGCTTGGAATTGCTCATTAGATGAGTCTCCCGTAGGCTCGGGAGGACAAGGGGGTTGTCAGTACATATTTCAGTTTCTCAAAGGACAAGACGATATCTAGGTTCCGTTTCCAATCATTGTAATTCTCACCAGTTAATTGGTTTTTGTCAAGAATCAATGATAAAGAATTTTAGACATTTTTAATCTACAATAAAGAATCATATACCAAACATAAGTAAAAATATAATAATTTAGTAAGATAGCACAATCATGTAAAATCATACAAATGTGTTTATGTGTCAAAACCTTGAAAATATCACAACCTTACAACGATAATTCCTAACTCAGAATTCAACAAGCTCCTAGGGGAGTCATGCCAAATTCAATCAGGATCATGGATCCCACCTGATTAATATATGCCATCCAGGACCCGTATGATCCAGCATATATTAATAATCGTTTCTTTGGCCATTAATTTTATTAACACAGCACCTAGGGGAGGTTAATAATGAAATTAACGTGAGTGTATAACCATCGTTTCAATATTTTATCCATGATTTATAATCACCACCTAGGGGTGTGCAACCATAAATCATACTAAAATACCTTATCCTTTCAGAGATCCAATCTAGTATATGATAGAAATCCTTTCCTAGGGGTCAGGACCACCATGTTCTGCCTGAAGACCAACGATGGAGGCCTTAGGTCCTCTCTTCGAAAACTTTCTCCCACTCAATCTTTTGAAATTAAGGTTTTATTTTAAGAACATGCATGAACAATTTTAATATGAGCGGCACTCCCTATTCTATATGATATGTTATTAATATACATGGCAAACCATATTATAATGCAGACAAGCAAAGCAATTAAGCAAAGCTACAGACAAAATAATAATAACCGTAATATTATGGTTCCACCCTAGAGAATATAAAACTAAGATTACAAGAGAATAATCAAGTCATATTATTGATTCTTTATCCTTGAATCCTCAAGCTGTATCATTCTACATGCAATGTCCATCTTCAAGTCTTCAATCTCGTATGAATTGAATACCTTATATTTTTGGTCATATCCAAATTTAATGTTTCTCCGAATCGTCCCAAAACTAAAATTAAAACTGCACTGTAAAAAATTACACCTTTTTTAGAAATTTTCTAGCTCTCGGTCGGCAGGCCGATCACCCAGATCGGCCTGCCGGTCATGTTCCATCGGCCTGTCGATCAGTAAGATTGGCCTATCGATCAGTAAGATTGGCCTGCCGACTCATGAAAGTTTGGCCTGCTGACAGAGCTAGTAGATTTCTACCCCACTGACATCTTGCCGAACCACACATCTGGCCTGCCGATCTGTGACCATCGGCCTGTCGAACTGTGATGTTTGGCATGCCGACCAAGCATAAATCTCCATTTCAGAAAATACAATTTTTAATGCAATTCATCAATTTTATTTTCAACAATTCAAAAAAATCAAATTAGAGACTCAGGAAATACCTGGGTGCACCATCATCCATCTTCTGGATCCGTCTTCTCCGAATAATTATTTAATTACAACAATTTTTACAAATTTAAAATTAAACAATAATTCCTAGATGGAGATGATAGTCCGCCATCTAATTACATGAAAAAAAACTTAGATACATATTCTAACCTCTAAGAAACCATAACCGGTATAAATAAATAAATTAATAATTAATTAAATAATCATTTAATCAACCATAATTAATTAATGAACATTTACCACATAATCCATGACAATATATAATTATACAGAAGCCTAGACTGCCATCTCTCTATAAAATTAAATTCAAGCATAGGAGAGATTAAGATCACAAAATTTACGCATACAACATGATCACAAACTTATAAATTTATATAAAAACCATATCTCTGATACCAATTGTTGGAAAAACGGTGCGCAACATAATTTTAAAAAAATTTATATCAGAGTTTTTTTCAAAACACAAGTTTGACATGCTATATGTATAAATTAAACAGATCTTACTAACCACTGTGTGCCGAAGAACCTCTGCAACCTGTGAAGAGAAGTAACATTCTAGAAGAGCCTCAACCAACTGGTCTTATTTATTATTCTCTATCCATAATCGAAGCGAGTGTGGGCTCACACATACAGCTCTTCCACCGGTGACTCCCCTTCCAACCAATCGAGAAAACCCAAAGCTAGTGTTCGTGATTTGTGAACAAAAGATCTCAGGGAGATTTTAAGATGCTCACAAGAAGAGTATCACTCTTAATCTCTCATTTGATCTATGTAACTCATGAGACTTACTCCCTTTATATAGCGATTGGTCTTGGGGTCTGTCCTTATCAGATTAGGTCTCAAAAACTCGAAACAGAATCAAGTTTGGATCAATATCTGATAAGATCTGCGTGTAAAAGTGTAATCTTATCTCTCGCTGATCGGTAGGCCGAACAGCTCCAATCAGCAGGCCGAACTACGGCGTAAATATCTCCATGAATATTTTATTTTCCACCTGAGATTCTATAGGATAAAGTTTCAGTTTTAATTCAAATAACCCAATAGAGAAGTTATCTGATCAAAACAAACTTTATCAAGATAATCTCTAAGATAATAAATCAATTCACAATAATTCTACAAGTTTATGTTCATTTAATTTATCCAATTAAATCAACCGATAAACAGACAAGAATTATCCGATCCCAATAATTCAACAAGTTTATCTTAAATTAATTTTATCACAAAATTAATTCAACTAATAAACAAACAAGAATTATTTGATTCTTTTAAATTTTAAACCAATCTGATAAATCCAACATAAGTCACTAATTATTGAAAAAGCACGCCGTATCGTTACAGGATTTTGTGAGCTAGCAAAGGGGACCAAAATAGACCTATAAAGTTTAAGCTCATGATAATTATGAAACCCAATATCTCAGATATACATTTTACAACTATCAACTCCAATGCAACTCCACTAAAAGCTTGGAGCTACACTCTCAAACTTTATAGAATTACGAAGCCCGTATAGCTAAGTCTCCATGACATATCAAAGTGTATCGTATCCCCGTATGATAATCCATAATCAGCTTAAGGACAAGTTCTGTCTTACCTTCTCGATTATTTTTATCTTACGTTCCATTATCTCACCATTAGAAAACTTACTATCCAAAGAGAATATACCTTTCAGTTACACCTATGTATCGAAATGGTTGAGTGCTCCAGTTTTCCAATTACAGGATAACGCATATAAGAGGATATCATTACTCCTAAAGAGGAGCTATGGATTCCATATCTATGAATAACAAGTCTACATTATCAAGAGTCATGCCTCCAACCTACTAGCATGCATACCACTATTGAGATGTGGGAGTCACCCTTTGGTACATCAAAAGACACAAGTCGAGATAATGGGCCCACTATCCATCTCAGGTTTAAGATACAATACAAATGATTGTCTAAAGTGAATTGATTTGCCAAGATAGAATTATTAATCTAAATCAATTCACTTTGTGTCCCGATCCAACACATCGTCACCTATGACAATGTGCCAATGTTTCTATTCACGGAGTCCAACTCCGACGGTCAAGACAAACCATCTCCCAATAGGGATATAGACAACATAACAATCTTTGCATGAATAAAGCTCTCAACTTTATTCCCTCGATTACGGATCATATGTTTTAGATAGTCACCTTAAGAATTGTGTCTTCCGCATAATCAGTCCATCATATGCCCAATTCTTAAACGTTTAGACCTACAGTCTCAGACTATTGTTTGCTTAAGATACATTTAACAAATATGAACGTAAAGAGGACAAGATTTGGTATATAAATGAATAAATTCATTTATTGATAAAAATGTCTCCAAAAACATATTACATTTTTGCTCCTTAGGGCATACATGTCTAACAGTTATGATTTTTGATTTTATGTTACTAACTTTTTATTTTAAGTTTTATGACAGGTGACGATCGCGTGGAATTGATGTGCTTAACTGTTCATGTTAATTTCAATGTATGTTTATCTATGATGCAATGATGACTTGAATGCTATAATATATTATATTTTAAGAACAGTTCGGTAGGCTGAAAAGTCTACTAAGAATCAGCAGGCCGATGGAAACCATCAGCAGGTCAAAATTTGTGGAATCTATGGGCCGAAGTAAAGAATCGGCAGGCCGATGACAGCTGACGAGCAATCAGCAGAGATATTTCGAAATTTATGGTTGAGATAATTACGTTGATTGAGTGGTTTAATGTGATTAATTGGTATAATTATGGTTAATTTTATCATGTAAGGAAAGGAAACGTTTGACTTTTCATTGATTGGTATTGATTGATTTGGTTTCCTATTTAAGGAAAGGAAACGTTTGACTTTTCATTCAAATATATGTTAGTATTAATTTTTAAATTAAACTATATGAGTATTAATTGTTAGAAAATGTTTTCAAAAGATTACTCACTACCTTATTATTGTTGGCAGATTTCATGTTTGAAATGTATAGGTTGTTTTTAGTTACTTAATGTAATTTTTATGACTAAAGAAAAATTATGGTAATATGTTTATGTATTAACTTTACCCCTATTAAGTATTGTGTCTAAAGTATGTGTGAATATTAAGTTTTTAAGTCTTGAATCCATATAGGTCAGTGAAGTGTATGTGTTAATGATTTTATGTTTTGATGATTATAGTTATGGATGCATGTTATGAATTATGTTTGTATGAGATGAATGTTTATGTGATGTAATATGCATGGATGTTTTATTCTATGATAATAAGTAATAATTTTATTTTGTATCTTTAAATGAATAAATGGCATGAACACACAAAGGATCGAGCACATCGAGACCGCTGCGTCATCACCAATTCAATAAGGTAAGTAAGCTAGCTTCTAAGGTAAGTACATTCTCACCTGCAACATGATATGTTATAAAGGTTTGAAAATATGTTCTTGATGATATCTATAAATGGATTTTATGATGGTTTCATACAAAGTTTCCTTATGAAATATTTTGATGTTCATAAAGTTATGCATGTATGATAATGACGAATTTTCAAGGCATGAAAAATTATGTATATATATGTATCACCTAATAAGCGTTGCACACCAATGTTATGATATGATATGATATGATGTCATGTTTGGTTTAGGATTAGTTACCCTTCTCCTCTCATGATGGCGCACCTACAATGATGATTATGGTGCAACACTTGGGCCCTTAAGATAAAATGGAATAAGTTTTAATATGGTCAGTGTAATGAAAGATATGTGTTTATGAAAATGTGCTTAATGCACTATTATGATATGATGATGATGACGATGATGGTGATGATGTTTATGAAATGTTTTTAAATTGTGAGAATTATATATACTTACTAAGCTTTAGCTTATTCAAGTTTTTATCATGTTGTAGATAAGGGTAAGAAAGTCATGGAGTAGGCAGAGGACATGGAAAGACGTGTGAGCATAGGGAAGATGAATTGTAATCGGAAGAACGCCAATGAAGCAAGTTTTATTATTTAAGCTATGGTTTAATTATTTGAACATATTTTTATGAGGTGTTTTAAAGAATTCAAGAACTATGTTTTAATATTTTATTTTATCATTTTAAGAATTTGATCTTCCGCATTTTGAAAAGTTGAATTTGTCTTAAAATTAAGTTTTCTAAAAGTTTTTGGGTCTGTTGGCCTACCGATCATCATTGCTCGGCATGCCGATGTAAGAATGTTTGGCCTGCTGATCTCACTTCTGGTCTGCCGAACATTGAAAGTTTTTAAACCCTCTTTTACAGAGCCTCTACCAGCCTCTCGGTTGACGATTTCTGGCCTGCCAACCATGTTTGGCTTGCCAAAGTCTCCAGTTCGGCTTGCCAAACTATGGGAGCAAATAGTTTTACATGATGTGATGTTTCATAAGTTATGATTTTACTATTTGGTACATTTACTTTATTAAAGGATGTTTATGATCAATTTAATATTCAATTGAATTATTAATGGTATGGATTAAATTATTGAATGTTGTAAAAAAAAAAAAGTATGTATGGATCCTGGTTACGATTTCCTTAACTACGTTTACAATTAAAGTTCCAAATAAGTTTGTAATGTATGAATGCAACGACATCTGTGACGTCCGTAAGGGGGCATTATAGGCTTTGGTATCAGAGCGAATTTTCGTTTACAATTCATAACGCCACACGTCAATCCAAGTCCTTCAAGTAAGTACGTTTTAAAGTTAGATGTTTTGATGCAAGTATGAGGATAAGAATGAGGTTTAGTTGTTTAACGATTAATGTTCTAGTAGTGAAAACTTTTCTCATATTAGAGGATTATTTCTGAGTTCCTAAGTCTTTTAGGAAATTCACGATGGATGGCCATAGAAGAATGCCTACATGCACCCAGACCAACGAAGGGCTTATGAAAATGATCGCTGAGTTGCAGAGGCAACTTGAGGATCAAAGAAGAGAAATTACCGAATTAAATGTCAATGGCTAGAATGACAATCGTCGAGGCAATAACGTGCCTCCTCCTCCTCAGCCATAAGTCGATGAAATCCCAGCTCCCGCTACTGAACCAAGAGCAGCCTATCAGGAACCTCTTCTAGTCAGATGAAAGAGGGTTAAGCCAACAGACTTCGAGGGTTCAAAGGACCCATTAGTCGCACAAGGATGGTTGAAGACGATTGATGCTACCCTAAGACTCATGGGCTTTACAGACAATGAGAAGGTCCTCTGTGCCTCATACTGCCTCACCATTAAGGCTAGAATTTGGTGGGGTGGCATCGAACAAAGCAGGAATGTTGAAGAGATGTCATGGGCAGACTTTGTTCAGGAGTTCAACATGAAGTTCTTTCACATGAACGTTACAAGGAAGCATTATGAGGAGTTCGAGAACCTGCTCTAGGGGGACATGTCAGTCACAAATGTTGTGACAAAGTTTGACTAGCTTGCTCGCCTATGCCTAGGGATGGTTATGGATGAAAATGAAAGGGTCAGAAGGCTGATCAAGGTCCTCAGGTTAGAAATTGCTGCTATCGTTGATGGGGCAAGTCTACCCAGGACTCAAGAGTAAGTTGTCATGAGAGCCCAACGTGCGGAGTTCCACTTGTCCAAGCTAAAAAGGAACCAGCCTCAGTCGGGCCAATAAGCTAATAATGTAAACAACCAAAACCGCCCTCCACACAGAAACAACAACAACAACAACAGCAGCAACAACAACAACAACCAGAACTGGAAGAACAATAAGAGGAAGGGCAATCCTCAAAGCCAGCAGGGCCAAGACAACAAGAGGCATAATGATGGTCAGCACAGCAACAATAGCAGATGGTTTCAACCATGTGCCAAAGGTGGAAAGAAACATCTAGGGGAATGCCGCTTGGGGACAAACCAATGTTTTATTTGTGGGCGTGAAGATCATTTTGTCAAAAACTGCCCTAAACTGATCAATGCCAATGCCCCTCAGAGAGTTCCTCCTCAAGCCCAGCTCCATCAGATGCAAGCTTCCCTTGAAGGGCCACTTATCAGTCAAGGGAGTCTTGAAGCCCCACCAACGAATGCCCGAATCTATGCCATGACGAAGGAACAAGTGGCTGCTAAATCCTCCAATGTAGTCACAGGTCAGATAACAAGTTTATCTAATGATGCTTATGTTCTCTTTGATACGGGTGCCACACATTCTTTTATATCCACGTCATTTGTTAAAAATTTAGAGGTTTGTTTAGAGCCTATGAGACAGGAATTCACTACGACACTACCCTCCGGGGAAGTGATATTATCTACGCACTGTCTACATACAGTACCCCTATGGATTTCTGATAGGGAACTTTTCATCGACCTCATCGTGATCGACATGCATGACTATGATATGATTCTTGGGATGGATTTCCTAAGCAAGTACAATGCTTCTATTGAATGCCGGAAACAAAAGGTGATCTTCCATCCAGAAGGTGATCAAAAATTCATGTATGTTGGCGAGTCCAAAAAGAAACCCAACATGTTTTTATCTGCAATGAAAGCAAGGAAGTTATTAACAAGTGGCTGCATGGGCTATCTGGCAAACATTATAGACAAAAGCCAAGAAGAAAAGACAAGAATTAAAGATGTGCCTATAGTTCATGAATATGCAGAATGTTTCCTGATGATCTGACAAGTCTACCGCTAGAAAGAGAAGTCAAATCTGAGATTAAGCTCGCTCTAGGCACCTACCCGATCTCTAAGGCACCATACAGAATGGCTCCGACAGACTTAAAAGAGCTTCACATGCAATTAAAGGAGCTACTTGATAAAGGCTTCATCAGGCCGGGCTACTCACCATGGGGAGCTCCAGTTCTATTTGTTAAGAAGAAAGATGGCTCTATGAGACTCTGCATTGACTATAGAGAGCTGAACAAGGTGAATCAAGAACAAGTACCTGTTGCCTCGAATCAATGATTTGTTTGATCAGCTTAAGGGTGCATCTGTGTTTTCAAAGATTGATCTACGGTCAGGTTATCACCAGTTGAAGATCAAAGAAGGAGATATCCCCAAAACTGCCTTCAGGTCGAGGTATGGTCACCATGAATTTGTGGTTATGCCTTTCGGTCTGACGAATGCACCTGCGGCCTTTATGGATTTGATGAATCGGGTATTCAAGGATTCCTCGATAAATTTGTTGTTGTGTTTATCGATGATATTCTTGTCTGTTGAAAGAATCAAGAAGAACATAAGGAGCATTTAAGGATTGTGCTAGAGACTTTAAGAAGACATCAGCTTTATGCAAAGTTCTCCAAGTGCGAGTTTTGGCTTAACAAAGTGTCTTTCCTGGGGCATGTTATATCAAAGGAAGGGATTATGGTTGACCCTACTAAAGTAGAGGCTATTCTCAATTGGAAGCAACCGATGAATGCAAGTTAAATAAGGAGTTTCTTAGGTTTAGTAGGATATTATCGGAGATTCATAGAAAACTTCTCCAAGATAGCAGCCCCACTCACGAATCTGACCTGCAAGAAAAAGAAGTATGAATGGATAGAAGCATGCAAGAATAGTTTCCAAGAACTGAAGAAGAGGCTAATGACAGCTCCGATATTGGCTATTCCGAAAGGAAATGATGGATTCATAATTTTATAATGATGCATCCAAGATAGGCCTTAGAGCTGTTTTAATGCAAAATGAAAGGGTGATTGCCTATGCGTCAAGACAACTGAAGGATTACGAAAAGAACTATCCTACTCATGACCTTGAGTTAGCAGCGGTCGTTTTTGCATTGAAGATATGGAGACACTATTTATATGCGGTCCAATGTTAGATCTTCACTGATCATCAAAGTCTGAAGTACTTTTTCATGCAAAGAGACTTGAACATGAGACAACAAAGATGGCTAGAGTTGGTAAAGGATTACGATTGTGAAATCCTTTATCATCCTGGAAAAGCTAACTGAGTGGCTGATGCTCTAAGTAGGAAGTCAGTTGCCACATTGATGTCAATGCAAGCAATGTCTCCACCTTTGAGAAAGGAAATTCTAGACTTCAGTGTGGAACTTATAGCAAGTCAGCTCTCAGCACTCACTCTTGCTCCGACAATGTATGATGAAATTCAGAGAAAACAAGATGAAGATGTAAGTCCTGTAAGGATTAAGCAGGAAATGAAAGAAGAAAAATGTCAAGAGTTTCATGTTGTGGATGACAGAACTCTGTACCTCAAGGACCACTTTTGTGTTCCCAAAGTTGATAGCTTAAGGGAAAAGATTTTGGCAAAAATTCATGACACTCCTTACTCTATTCATCCAGGTGCAACAAAGATGTATAGTGATCTAAGGGGTAACTTCTGGTGGTTTGGAATGAAACGTGATGTTGCTTTGTATACGAAGAAATGCTTGACATGTCAACAAGTTAAAGCTAAACACCAGAGACTTGGTAGTGATTTACAGTCTATCCAGATACCGAAATGGAAATGGGAGGATATAGCAATGGATTTCATTACCGGTTTGCCCAGAACTATGAACAGTTATGAAGCAATTTGGGTAATTATGGATCGACTAACTAAAATGGCGCATTTCATTCCCATTAAGATCACTTACTCTATGGAACGGTTAGCGAAACTCTATGCCAAGGAGATTGTACGACTTCATGGGCTTCCCAAGTCAATCATCTCAGATCATGATGGCAGGTTCACATCTAAGTTTTGGAAGAGTGTACAGACCTCTATGGGAACCAAGCTACATTTCAGTACAGCTTTTCATCATCAGACATACGCCCAAACAGAGAGGACGAACTTGGTTTTAAAAGATATGCTATGGGCTTGTTCTCTCGATTTTAAGACCAGTTGGTGTAAAATGTTGCTATTAGCAAAGTTTGCTTACAACAACAGCTTTCAGGCAACAATTGGGATGGCACCTTATGAAGCTCTGTATGGGCAAAAATGCAAGTCGCCTATATGTTGGCATGAAGCTGGTGAGAAGAAATTGATGGAAAGTGTCAATGCTAAAAGAACTGATTTTGTTAACGAAACTTTTGACATGATAAAGTTGATAAGAAGAAGAATAGAGACCGCTCAAAGCCATTAAAAGAGTTATGCTGACAAGTGGAGAAGGCCCTTACAGTTCATCGTGGGCGAATCTGTGTTTTTAAAAGTTGCACCGATGAAAGGAGTTATGAGGTTTGGGAAGAAAGGCAAGTTAAGCCCAAGATTTATTGGTCCTTATGAAATCGTGAAAAGGATAGGCAAGGTGGCTTATCAGCTAAAGTTGCCTTCAGAAATGTCAGCAATGCATGATGTGTTTCATGTCTCTATGCTCAAGAAGTATGTTCCAGACCATACGCATGTGATTGAGCCACAAGTGATCGAGATACGAGAAGACTTAAGTTATGAAGAAAAGCCAATAGAGATACTCGATTGGAAAACCAAGACCTTGAGGAATAAAGAAATTCCATTGGTCAAGGTGTTATGGCGAAATCATCAAGTAGAAGAAGCTACATGGGAACGTGAAGATGACATGAGATCTAAGTATCCGCAATTATTCTGAGTTTTGAGGACAAAACTTATATAAGGTGAGGAGAATTGTAATACCTACCTATTTTTATGTAACGGATTATGCTAAGTTAGTAACTGTAACGCCCCCCCTTACGGACGTCACAGATGTCGTTACATTCATACATTACATACTTATTTTTTTAACCATTTAAATAAACTTTAAGTACAAAAATTATACGATACCTTAATTGTAAACGTGGTTAAGGAAAACATAACCAGGATCCATACATACACTTTTTTTTTTTACAACATTAAATAATTTAATCAATAATTTAAACTCAATTTACTTTTGATCATAAACTTGTTTAAATAAGATAAATATACCAAATTACTAAATCATATTTCATGAAAATATCACATCACTTAAAAGCTACTTGCTCCCACAGTTCGGCAGGCCAAACTGTGGACTTCGGCAGGCCGGACATAATCGGCAGGCCAGAAATCATCAACTGGCTGGCCGATAGAGGCTCTGCAATCTGGCTTTAAAAACTTATCAACGTTCGGCAGGCCGAACCTTCAAACATCAGCAGGCTGACCAATGATGTTTGGCAGGCCGACGAGCCAAAGTTTTTTAGAAAAACTAAATTTTAAGACAAGATTCAACTTTTCATAAAAATACGAAAGATCAAAATCCTTAAAATGATGAATTAAAATATAAAAACATAGTTCATGTATTCTTAAAACTTAACGAATAAATACGTCCATATTATAGAACTTGATTAAAAACATATAAACTTTCTTCTTGGCATTCTTCTGGTTACAATTCATCATACTTCGCTCACATGCCATTCCATATCCTCCGCCTAGTCCATGACTTTCTTACCCTTATCTGCAATATGACATAAACTTGAATAAGCTAATGCTTAGTAAGTACATATAATTCTCACAATTTATAACATTTCATATAGATCATCATCATCATATCATAAAAGTGCATTAAGCACAATTTCTTAGAAATATATCTTTCATTACTTGATCATATTCAAACTTATTCCATTTTATCTTAAGGGCCCAAGTGTTGCACCATAAACATCCTTGTAGGCGCGCCGTCATGAGAGGAGAAAGGTAGCTATTCCCAAACCAAATATGACATCATAACTTATCATAGCATAACATTGGTGTGCAACACTTATTAGGTGATACTTATATACATAACTTTCATACTTTGAAACATGTCATCATCATACATGCATAACTTTCAACATAGAAACTTTTCATAAGAACACTTTAAATAAAATCATCATAACATCATCATAGAATAAACATCAGTAAGAACATAATTTCAAACCTTATAAAACGTATCATGTTGCAAGTGAGAATGTACTTACCATCAAAGCTAGCTTACTTAACCTTAATATGATTTGGTGACAACGTCGTGGTCTCAATGTGCTCGTTCCTTCGAGTGTTCATGCCATTTATCCATTTAAAAATACAATAAAATTAATACTTATCATAAAATACAACATCCATTCATATACCATCATATATACATTCATCTCATATAAACATACTTCATAACATGCATCCTTAAGTATAATCATCAAAACATCTCATACATTACAAACATGAAAATCTACCAACAATAATAATAATGCAGATGAGTAATCTTTTGAAAACATTTTCTAACAATTAAAATACATATATTTTAATTTTAAAATTCATACTAATATCTTAATATCATATATTTCATCATCAATAAAATCATTTCATCACCAATAAAATCATTTAAACATATAAAACATTTCATAAAACGAAAGTCCAAAATTAACATTGTTAAAACAGTTTTCTTGACCTAAACTCATAGAAATTTCATAACATAAATTACACTCATCAAAACATTACAAAACTTTGCAGTCCATAACAGAACATATACATGAACATTCTTACCAAATTTCATGAAAAACAACATTCATTTATCCCTTGAACAAAAATTACATTTTCATGCATCATAATTAAACAGCAATATTTTACTGTGAGGGGTAGAAGATAGAAAGTTCATAACTTATCATAGAAAATTCATAATGACTTGAAATTTGGAGGAACATCACATAACACATGCATGAACATCATATAAAAATTCAGAACAAAATACCATACCTAGACAAAGATACTGTAGACGAATTGAGGAGGAGAAACACTTTTCAGAAACATCAAAAGGAATGAGTTCGTACCTTAAAAATTTTCTTCTCAAAATTCTTGAATTCAACCAACGAAATATAACTTTTTCTTTCAATTTATTGTAGAGAATTTTTGAGAGAGAGAGAGGAATATAATTCGTGGAGAAGAGGAGAAGAAGAGATGAATGAGAAAACGTCTCAGAAATGAATGAGAGGAGACGTGAGAGGATGAGAGAAAAATGGGAAAAAGAGCGTTAAAATTCTTAACGTAATGTTATTGCGCATAACGTACAAAGAAGGAGAGTCAAAACTCTTCATTAAGTCAGAATTTTTCTGACTCACATGGTGGCTAATTGGCGTGGAGGAAGGAGAGCAAAGAGGAAAGTCAAAACTATTAGTCTCACTTACCATATTTTTGCCCTCTAAAAATAGGAAACCATTTAAAATAATACCAATCAATGAAAAATCAAACATTTATTTCCTTAAATGAGGAAATTAATCCATTAATATGCCAATTAATGACCCAATTAATGTAATTACCTCAGCCATAAATTTGGAGAGATTTCTGCTGACTGCTCGTCAGCTGTCATCGGCCTGTCGACTCACCACTTCGGCCTGCCGGTTCCACCAAGTTTGGCCTGTCGATGGTTTCCATCGGCCTACCGATCTTTGGCAGACTTTTCGGCCTACCGACCTTGGAAGTTCAGCCTGTCGAACTGTCTTTGAATACCATACATTAATACATTCAAATCATCATTGCATCATAATTAAACATGCATTAAAATTAACATGAACACATGAGCACAACGATTTCATGCGGTCGTCACCTGTCATAAAACTTGAAATAATGAGTTAGCAACATAAAATCATGAATCATTAAAAAAATTCTTAGCATCGTTACTAACTAACGATCCGTTACACAAAAATAGGTGGGTGTTATAGTAACGACGTTAAGTAATTTTCTTATTGATATATGTTATGATTTGTGATTTTATGTTACTAACTTTTTGTTTTAAGTTTTATGGCAGGTGACGATTGCGTGAAATTGTTGTGCTCAAGTGTTCATGTTAATTTCAATGTATGTTTTTTTATGATGCAATGATGACTTGAATGCTATAATGTATTGTATTTTAAGGACAGTTCAGCAGGCCAGACTTTCAAGTTCAACAGGCCAAAAAGTCTGCCAAGAATCGGCAGGCCGATGGAAACCATTAGTAGGCCAAACTTTGTGGAATCGGCAGGACAAAATAAAGAATTGACAGGCCGATGACAACTGATGAGCAGACAGTAGAAATCTCTCCAAATTTATGGTTGAGATAATTACGTTGATTGGGAGGTTTAATGTGATTAATTGATATAATTATGGATTAATTTTACCATTGAAGGAAAGAAAATGTTTGACTTTTCATTGATTGGTATTGATTGATATGGTTTCCTATTTTTAGAAGGCAAAATATGGTAAGTGAGACTAATTGATTTGACTCTCCCTCAATCCTCTCCATTTACATGTGATGATGATGGCCTCTAATTTAGTTAGAAAATTTTTGACTTAAAGGAGAGTTTTAAGTTTTGACTCTCCTTTTTCGTTATGCTCATTACGTTATTTAAAAAAAAAAACGTTCTTTTTCTCTCCATCTCTCTCTTGTTTTCTCTCTCACTTTCTCTTCTTCACGATTTTCTTCTTTGTCTCTTCCTCAATTCTCTTGCAAATATTTGAGAAATATTGAGTTTTCTTTGGATGAATTTGAAGGAATTTGAGAAGAATCGTTTTGAGGTAAAGGTTCATTTTCGGTTTAATTTTGAAATGAAATCCTTCTTGACATACGACTGTCATATATTTCTCTACAAATTTTGTTTTTACTCTGAATTTTTAAAATGTTATCCATGTATGTGTTATGCAATGTTCCTCCAAGTTTCTTGTCATTTTGATTTTTCTAAATTAAGTTATGAATTTTCTACCCCCTACCACTCACTATAAAATATTGTTGTTTGGTTATGATGCATGAAAATGTGCTTTTTGTTCAAGGGGTAAATGTGCTTTGTTTGCTACGAAATTTGGGAAGAATGTTCATGTATATGTTATGTTATGGACTGCATAGTTTGGTAATGTTTTGATGAGTGAATTATGTGTTATGAAATTTCTATCGAGACTAGGTCAAGAAATTGTTTTAACAATGTTAATATTGGACTTTTGTTTTATGTGATGTTTTATATGTTTAAATGATTTTATTGATGTTGAAATAATTTTATGAAATTGAAATATATGTTAGTATGAATTTTTAAATTAAAATATATGAGTTTTAATTGTTAGAAAATGTTTTCAAAAGATTACTCACTACCTTATTATTGTTGGCAGATTTCATGTTCGAAATGTATAGGTTCTTTTTAGATACTTAATGTAATTTTTATGACTAAAGAAAAATTATGGTAATTTGTTTATGTATTAAGTTTACCCCTGTTAAGTATGGTGTCTAGAGTATGTGTGAATATTAAGTTTTTAAGTCTTGAATCCTTGTAGGTCAGTGAAGTGTATGTGTTAATGATTTTATGTTTTGATGATTATAGTTATGGATGCATGTTATGAATTATGTTTGTATGAGATGAATGTATATGTGATGTAATATGAATGGATGTTTTATTCTATTATAATAAGTAGTAATTTTATTTTGTATCTTTAAATGACTAAATGGCATGAACACACAAGGGATCGAGCACATCGAGACCGCGGTGTCGTCACCAATTCATATAAGGTTAAGTAAGCTGGCTTCTAAGGTAAGTACATTCTCACCTGCAACATGATTGTTATAAAGGTTTGGAAATATGTTCTTGATGATATCTATGATGGATTTTATGATGGTTTCATATAAAGTTTCCTTATGAAATATTTTGATGTTCATAAAGTTATGCATGTATGATAATAATGAATTTTCAAGGCATGAAAAATTATGTATATATATGTATCACCTAATAAGTGTTATACACCAATGTTATGATATGATATGATATGATATGGTGTCATGTTTGGTTTAGGATTAGCTACTCCTCTCCAATCATCATGACGCGCCTACAATGATGATTATGGTGCAACACTTGGGCCCTTAAGATAAAATAGAATAAGTTTTAATATGGTCAGTGTAATGAAAGATATGTTTTTATGAAAATGTGCTTAATGCACTATTATGATATGATGATGATGACGACGATGATAATGATGTTTATGAAATGTTTTTAAATTGTGAGAATTCTATGTACTTACTAAGCTTTAGCTTATTCAAGTTTATATCATGTTGCGGATAAGGGTAAGAAAGTCATGGAGTAGGTGGAGGACATGGAAAGGCATGTGAGCATAAGGAAGATGAATTGTAACCGAAAGAACGCCAATGAAGCAAGTTTTATGATTTAAGCTATGGTTTAATTATTTGAACATATTTTTATGAGGTGTTTTAAAGAATTTAAGAACTATGTTTTAATATTTTATTTTATCATTTTAAGAATTTGATCTTCCGCATTTTGAAAAGTTAAATTTGTCTTAAAATTAAGTTTTCTAAAAGTTTTTGGCTCTGTCGGCCTGCCGATCATCATTGGTCGGCATGCCGATGTAAGAATGTTTGGCCTGCCGATCTCATTTTTGGTCTACCAAACATTGAAAGTTTTTAAACCCTGTTTTACAGAGCCTCTGTCGGCCTGCCGGTTGACGATTTTCGGCCTACCGACCATGTTCGGCCTGCCGAACTATGGGAGCAAATAATTCTAAATGATGTGGTGTTTCATAAGTTATGATTTTACTATTTGGTATATTTACTTTATTAAAGGATGTTTATGATCAATTTAATATTCAATTGAATTATTAATAGTATGGATTAAATTATTCAATGTTGTAAAAAAAAAAAAGTATGTATGGATCTTGGTTACGATTTCCTTAACTACATTTACAATTAAAGTTCCAAATAAGTATGTAATGTATCAATGTAATGACATCTGTGACATCCGTAAGGGGGGCATTACACTTACTACTTTTAGAAACATTTATTTGAAAGTAATTATACTGTAGGCGAGATCTATTTGCTTAAAATTTCCTATCCTCTATCGGAACAAATTTAGTATAGAAACATCCATCAAAAGTGTAAGAATAATTTATCATATGATATTTTAATTTTAGCATAATTGTAAGAATGTTGTTCATTTTTTAGACTGCATTGCTCTTTATCAAACTATCATAAATATCGTTATTTCTATTATAAGAATTAATAAATTAAATCCTCATATTTTTAGTTTTCCTTAATTGCTTTTAATAATTTGTACTATGATTGATAATTAATTTATTATCTTACTGTTATCTAAGCCTATATAACTTTAATTAACTTATTAATATTTACATAACTTTATGGTTTATGAATTAAATTCAAAATAACTATTTTCTTAATTCATTTATTGTGATCGTGATTGGTGCAAAGCCTGCCTTAAGAGTTCCTAAGGTGTTTCATACATCGTATCATCAAAACTTTGTCCCTAGTGGGGTCTTGGACTAATACCGGTGTTGGGCCCTTGTCTAGCATCGTAATGCCAAGGATCTATTGTATTTAGGTTTTCATAGTACTCATTCAAATGTTTATTTTGAGAAATTTTAAATTTTATAGAAATTATATCCATATATTTTAAAGTTTCATTATTAAAAATCCTATTTTAAAATAACATCTGCGTTTGGTAAAATTGAATTATGTCCCTAATGATAGTAAACTATAGACTTGTATAGTCTATCGAGTACCAAAATTTCTTTGTTCACTATAAAATAGAATTATGTCCGTAAACGAGCGTTTATTTATAAAACTAGTACCGAGAGATACTTTGGTTAGTTTTAAAAGTTACCATAAAACTATATGTTAATGACAGTTTTTCTTTTAGTGTTTTTCTTCATGAAAGTTTCTTGTTTTAAATATGGGATCTAAAACTTTCATGTTTATTAAAATCCTGTTCACTGTCATTAGCATATCCATTTTTTGGTTATTTTTGCAAACTTTACGCGTTGTTAAAATTTTGACTATTTTTATTAACCTAATTTAAAGTCCAGTTCAAAGACAAACTCTTGCAAAATTTTCTTCATGAAAGTTCTTTATTTCCTCAAAATCTAAAACTTTTCTTTTTTGGGAAAAATTATGATTCAAAATTCTTGGAAGTCGTTATTGTCAAAAATAAAACTGTTTTTAATGGTAAAAACTACAACCAGATTTAACTACCTGTAACTATGTTATAGAGACGAAATTTCAAATTTTTTTCTTCACAAAATTTCTTTGTTTTATCAAGATCTCAAACTCTTATGTTCGGCAAAAATTATAATTTGTCCTCAAAAAGGCCCCAAAACATGATAAACAGTGATAACCCACCATATGTATAGTTTTTGAATCGTTTTGGAACACTTTCTATAATCGTATTTTAGAGGCAGAATTTGAAAAATTTTTCTTCATAAAAGTTGTCTCCTCAAAATCAAAGACTTTCTTGTTTGTTGAAAATTGTGATTTGGAACCAAAAAGGATCGAACCACCAAAACATTGGCTATCGCCCTTGGAAATAGTTTTGGACAGCAAGAAAAACTATTTTTGGCAGCTTAGGTAGTTTTTAAAAACTACTCAAAAATCCGACTTAGAGTTAAAACTATGGTTTTTTTTTTTTATTTTTTTTACAGTCACGGAGTTTTGTTTAAAACATGGAAATCTAAATTTTGTGTTCTGTAAAAGTTTGAAATCAAACCCTAAGGCTTTTTTTTTGGTGATCAAAGTTAGTAGAAATTTTTTTTCTACAACACCAAACATATAAATAACAAAACTAAGCATGCATAATCTAACTTTTTACAACAATATACATGCAAAACTCTACTAACCAATACATATAGAGATTATTACAAACCATTACCATACTTCACTCATGAAAATACAAACTTTTAATCAACTAGGAGATTTAAGAAGGAAAGTTTAGAACTTTTTATCCTTAAAGAATCTATCTTAATGAAAGCTCTAAGAAAGTTAGTTCCTTATACTTCTTCTTCTTGGTTTAGTCATTAATTCACAAACTAACTAAGTCAAAATACAACCTTTGTTTTATCTATGTTGGAAAAATAGTAAGCAGCAAAATTTTTAAAATTTTTATATTAGAGTATTTTTCAAAACACAAGTTTGATACACTATATGTATAAATTAACCAGATCTTACTGACCTTGGAATGCTAAAGAACTCCCGTAATCTGTGAAGAGAAGTAACGCTCCAGAAAAGCCTCAACCAACTAGTCTTCTTTGCTATCTCTATCCACAATCGAAGTGAGTGTGGGCTCACACGTATAGCTCTTCCTCTAGGCGACTCTCCTTCCAACCAATTGAGAGAACCCAAAGCTAGTGTTCGTGATTTGTGAACAAGAGCTCTTAAGGTGTTTTAGAATCTCACTATCAGAGCTTTACTCTTGCTCTTTCAATTGATCTAAATAATATTGAAACTCACTCCCTTTTTATAGAGGTTGGGCCCAGGAGTCAGTCCTTATCAGATAATGCCTCTAAAATTCAAATCAGAATCAAATTTAGATCAATATCTGATGAAATTCGCGTAAAAATGCATGATCTTTTTATCACGCAATCGACATGCCGATCTATCTAATCGGCATGAACTTGCCCTATTGGCAGGCCTAACCTAAGGATCGGCATGCCAAATTGCCGGTAAAAAATCTCAACGAATCTTTTATTTTTCACCCGAGATTCTATAGGATAAAGTCTTAGTTTTAATTCAAATAACCCAATGGAGAAGTTATCTAATTAAAACAACTTTATATAGACAATCTCTAAGAAAATAAATGAATTCCTCATAATTCTACAAGTTTATCTTGATTTAATTTATTCAAAATTAAATCAAATGATAAACAGATAAGAATTATACAATCCCAATAATTCAACAAGTTTACATGAATTAATTTTGTCACAAAATTAATTCAACCGGCAAACAGACATGAATTATTTGATTCTTTAGAATTTCAACCAATCTGATAAATCTGACATAAGTCACCAATTATTGGAAAAACACGCCGTATCATTATAGGATTTTATGAGATAGCAAAGAGGACTTGATGGACCTATATAGTTCAAGCTCCTGATAATTATGAAACCCAATACCCCATATATATATTTCATAATTATCAGCTCCAACGCTACACCACTAAAAGCTTAGAGCTGCACACTCGAACTATATAGAATTACGAAGCCAGTGTAGCTAAGTCTGCATGACATATCATAGTGTATTGTATCCCCATAAGATTATCCATAATTGGTTTAAGGACAAGTTTTGTCTTACCTTCCCGATTATTTTTATCTTACGTTCCATTGTCTCACCATCAGAAAACTTACCATCTAAAGATAGTATACCATTTGGTTACACCTATGTATCCAAATGGTTGAGCGCTCTAGTTTTCCAATTATAGGATAATGTATATAGGAGGATATCACTCCTCCTAAAGAGGAGCTATGGATTCCATGTCTATGAATAATAGGTCTACGCTATCAAGAGTTATGCCTCCAACATACCGGCATGCATGCCACTATTAAAATGTGGGTGTCACCCTTCGGTATATCAAAAGACACAAGTCATGACAATGAGCCCACTATTCATTTCAGGATTAAGATAAAATACAAATGATTGTCTAAAGTAAATCAATTTGCCGAGACAAAATTATTAATCCAATCAATTCACTTTATGTCCCAATCCAACACATCGTCACCTATACAATGTGCCAATGTTTCTATTCACGGAGTCCACTTCCGATGGCCAAGAAAAACCATCTCCTAATAGGTATATAGACAACATAACAATCTTCACATGAATAAAGTGCCAACTTTATTCCCTCTATTGCAGATCTTATATTTTAGACCGTCACCTTAAGAATCGTGTCTTCCGCATAATCTATCCATCATATGCCCAATTCTTAAAGGTTTAGACCGGCAGTCTTAGACTATTGTTTGCTTAACATACATTCAACAATTATGATCATAAAGAGGACAAGTTATGGTATATAAATGAATTCTTTATTAATAAAATGTCTTCAAAAACATATTACATTTTTACTCCTTGGGACATACATGTCTAACAATCTCCCACTTGCACTAAGTGAGTAAATATGAGAAATCTCGCATCCCCATAGCTTCCACATGCCTGTCCAATACTCTTCCAGTAAGTGTCTTCGCGAATAGATCAGCTACATTGTCCTCTGACGTGATTTTGCAAACCGCGACATGTTCACCCTCGACGAAGACCTTTATTACATGATACTTTCGATCAATATGTTTACTCTTCTTGTGAAATCTTGGTTCCTTAGCATTAGCTACAGTTACACTGTTATCACAGTATAGTGATACTATTTTATCTATACTAGGAACTACCTCAAGATTCCCAGGGAACTTACAGAGCCACACTGCTTCTTTTGAAGTATCACTTGCTGCCACATACTCAGCCTCCATTGTTGAACTGAAGTGTAATCTTACTTCACACTTCTTCAATTGAAGGCACCGCCTCCCAGAGTAAACACAAAACCTGAAGTCGATCTCCTAGAATTCAGACAAGATTGAAAATCTGAGTCAGTGTATCCTAGATGAGTCAAATCCTCACCCGAATAATGCAACTCAGTGGTTTGGTCCTAGATCCACTTGAAATCGACTAACAATCCCGACCACATAACAAATATCTAGTCATGTGCAAACCATGACATACATGAGACTACCTACTGTCAAAGCATAAGGCACCTTCTTTATGTATTCTCTTTGTTCCTTAGACTTTGGAGAGTCTTTCTTAGAAAGAGTAATTCCAGACCTAGATGGTTGCCCACCTTTCTTAGAATCCTCAATTGCAAACCTTATGAGAATTCTATCTATGTAGCCGGCCTAGGACAAAGCTATCATTTTGTTCTTCCTATCCTAAAAGATCTAGATACTGAGATCAAAATTAGCCACCCAAGTCCTTCATGTCAAACTGCTTAGTCAACCATAATTTGATCGATGACAACGCCCCAATCTCATTGCCAATTAGCAGAATGTCATCCATATAGAGCAGTAGAAAAACCACCTTCCCATCCTTAATGTTTTTGTAAACACATGGCTCATCCATATTTTGTGAGAACCCATAAGTCTTGACACTTGATCAAATCTTATGTTCCAAGAATGAGAAACCTGCTTAAGTCCATAAATTGACTTTAGCAGTTTACAAACCTTATCCTCTTGACCCTTGACCTTGAACCCATTTGGTTGTCCCATATAAATGGACTCATCAAGATAGCTATTTAGAAAAACTGTCTTGACATCCATATGCCAAATCTCGTAGTCGAGAGCGGCAGTTATGGACAAGAGAATCCGGGTGGGCTTAAGCATGGCTACAGGCGAAAAGGTTTCCTCATAATCGATTCCTTCCTTTTGCATATAACCCTTAGCTACCAGTCTAGCCTTAAAGGTTTTCACCTTTCCATCCACTCCTCTTTTCCTCTTGTAGATCCACTTATACCCTATGGGTTTCACCCCTTTAGGAATATCTACAAGTTCCTATACCTGATTAGTCTCCATAGACTTCATCTCTGTGTTCATGGCCTCTGTCTAGAGTTTCAAATCAACATCCGCCATAGCCTCGTGTAAGTATAAGGATCCTAGTCATATTCATCTGGTTCAGCGAAGAAGGCCTCCCCATTGAATATATACGTTTAAGATTGACGCCCAATCCTCCCGCTACACTGAAGCCCCTTAGGTTGTTCTTCAAGTTTGTTTGGTCTTTCTACACTGATCAGAAATGTTTCATTTGGAACCTCCAGAGTGATTGGATCACTCCTTAACTCTTCAAGCACCACTTTGCTTCGAGGCCTAAATTTGTCCATGTAACTCTCCTCAAGGAAAGTTGCATTAGGCAAAACCATGACTTTATTTTCCTTTGGGTTATAGCAATAACCCCCTTTAGTCCCTTTTGGATATCTTATAAACACGTAAACTTTCGAACGTGCTTCCAACTTATTCGTATACTTAAACAGGGCATGAGCCGGACATCCCCATATACGAATATGGTTTAAGGATGTCTTTTCTCCCATCTATAACTCGTGAGGAGTTTTAGGGACCAATTTTGAAGGCACATTATTTAAAAGATAACATGTGATTTGCAGTGCATATCCCCAAAAGGATAAAGGCAATGATGAATAACTCATCATGGACCTGACCATGTTCAATAATGTCCTATTTCTTCTCTCTGCTATGCCATTCTGTTGTAGAGTGCCTAGCGCAGTAAAATGGGATAAAATCTGATTTTCTAATAAGTGTCTCAGAAATTCATCAGAAAGGTGTTCTCCACCTCTATCATATCGAAGTGCCTTTATGGGCTACCTAATTGCTTTTCCACTTCAGCCCAAAATTCCCTGAACTTGTCAAAAGTTTTGCTTTTGTGGTGTATCAGGTACATATACCCATACCTTGAGTAATCATCAATAAAAGTGACAAAGTACTCAAACCCTCCTCGTGCTTGGATGTTCATTGGTCCGCAAACATTACTATGCACAAGTTCTAGAACTCCTTCAGCCTTATTGCCCTTAGACCCGAATGGCCTTTTGGTCATTTTCCCACCAAACAAGATTCACATTGAGGTATAGATTTAACCTTTAAGTAACTTAAAGGTCCATCTCATACCAACCTTTAGATCCTATTCAGATTAATATAACCAAGGCGCAAATGCCAAAGGTAAGTCTTATTAGAGTGAGAAGTTTTAAGTCTTTTAAAGTTATTATCATTCATCTTAGCATTAAGCAGTAAGTCTATCTTAGGTTTGATAAAATATATATTATTTTGCATCCATCCAAAACAGATAAAAGGTTAGTTTTTAGAATCACCACTTTATTATTAAAAGAAACCAAATAGGAGTCTTTAAATAAACAAGCTACAGAAATTAAATTCCTCTTAAATTTAGGAACATAGAAACAATCTCGCAAAATTAAATTCCTATAATTATCAAAATGAAGATGGATGTCTCCCACTGCCTTTGATAAGACCAAGGATCCATCGTCCGTATGAAGTGTGAAGTCATCATGAAGCAGACTTCTCGTTTCTTTGAACCCTTGTAGAGAAACACAAACATGATTAGTTGCACTAGAATCTATGACCCAAATGCCACTGGATTCCTTAACCAAACAAGTTTCTAAATACAGAAGATCACACATTCCTCCATTCGCAAGGAAGTCCTTGCAATGCTTCTTTATGTGCCAAACCTTCCCACAAAAGAAGCACTTAAGCTTCTTTGGGTTCTTCTTCTTCTTCTTTTTGTTCTTGTTGTTAGCAGGAATAGAAGACTTCCCGTTCTTGGCCCATTGTTTCTTTCCATTCTTAGAATTGGTATTGAAACCAGACGCAGCCGCCAAATTGGCCTCTCCACCTGCAAGAGACTCCCTGATCAATAGTTTGAACTTCTGTAACTGTTTCATCAATTCTGTTAAGGTCATATCCCGTCTATTGCTTAAATTAAAAGTAGCTCTAAATATAATAAACTCCTTAGACAGAGTCTCAAACACCATAGTCATCTGAGTTTTAGCATCGATGTTGGCTCCGTTGTTTATGCCTTAGTGAGGTAACCCATCACCAACATCATGTGCTCTTTTGCAGACGTCCCCAGTCTCTACTTACAGTTAAAAAAGTTTCCAAAGCACCCCTTGCTGCTTTGTTAGGGCTTGGCCTCCAAACATGTCTTCAAGATTATCCAAGATCTACTTAGCAGTATCATAATCCTCATGTTGAGCCTATAGCACATTATTCATGCTAACCATAGCATAGTAGCGGGCTTGATCATTTGCATTTTTCCAGCAGTCGTATGCTTAGAATTGCTCATTAGTGGAGTCTCCCATAGGCTCAGGAGGACAAGGAGTTGTCAGCACAAATTTTAGTTTCTCAAAGGAGAGGACGATATCCAGGTTCTGTTTCCAATTATTATAATCCTCTCCGATTAATAGGTTTTTGTCAAGTATCAAAGATAAAGCATTTTTAGACATTTTTAATCTACAATAAAGAATCATATTCCAAACATAAGAAAACATATCATAATAATTTAGTAAGATAACACAATCATACAAATATGTTTATGTGTCAAAACCTTAAAAATATCACAACCTTACAACGATAATTCCCAGCTCATAATTCAACAAGCTCCTGGGGGAGTCATGTCAAATTCAATCAAGAACACGTATCCTCTCATGATTAATATATGCAATTTAGGACCCGTATGATCTAGCATATGTTAATAATCATTTCTTTGGCAATTAATTTTATTAACAGAGTTCCAAGGGGAGGTTAATAATAAAATTAACATGAGTGTATAACCATCATTTCAATATTTTATTCATGATTAATAATCACCACCTAGGGGTGTGCAACCATAAATCTTGCTAAAATACCTTATTTTCTTCGAGATCTAATCTGGTACATGATAGAAATCCCTTCATAGGGGTCAAGACCACCATGTTCTTCCTATGGACCAACGATGGTGGCCTTAGGTCTTCTCTTCGAAAACCTTCTCCCACTCAATCTTTTGAAATCAAGCTTTTATTTTAGAATGACATACATGAACAATTTTAATATGAGCGGCACCCCTATTCTATATGACATGTTATCAATATACCTGGCAAATCATATTATAATGTAAACAAGCAAAGCTACAAGTAAAACAAAAATAAGTAACCGCAATATTATGGTTCTACCCTAGAGAATAGAAAACAAAAATTAAAAGAGAATAATCGAAACATATTATCGATTCTTCACCCTCAAGCTGTATCCTTCTTCATGTAATCCCTATCTTCAAGTCTTTAATCCCGTATGAATCGAATATTTTAAATTTCTGGTCATATCCAAATTTTAACGTTGCTCAGAATTGCCTCAAGAATAAAATTAAAATTGCTCCGAAAACTGCACCTTTTATAGAAAAATTTTTAGCTTTTTGTTGGCAAGCTGATCTCCACAAATCGGCCTATCGGTTCAACTAATCAATGATGCAAGCCTTGGAGCTGTACAAGTTAGGAGCCATGTTCGTGATCCCTTAAGCCGTTCAAGTGGTCCAATCATGAGGTCTAAGGCCAAGCGATTCAAGGAGGCATTGAACGGGCTGATTCAACAAGTTTGTGATGTGCCACATAATTGGAGCCCCGGCATAGGCCCAAGTCAATCTCAAGAGAGCCTTGTCACGATGATTAAGGTTCTAGAAGATTCACATTGATGATGTGCATGATTCCAGTAAATTGTGTGGCAGATTTATAATTTCAGGAAACTTTTCTATTTTGGAATGACACGTGGGTGCCATGTCATCATGTTTAAGCCTCGTCATCAATTTATTTTCCTGGTGTAATTTTTGTATTTTCTTAGTTGTCAAATTAGGTTTTGTTAGGCATAAAACAAACCTAGATATTTTCCCTTTTCTAGATTAGGTTAGGCGTATTTTAGGGGATAAGATTAGCAAATTTCCTTTTGTGTTATTTTAGGGCTTAATTTCACATGGGAAAGAGCCAAATAAGGGATTTTCTAAGTCAACCTTTGCTTAGGGATTCTTTTGGGTTGAAAATTGTTCCCATATAACTGTAAACACTTTGTTATTTTGAATTAATCAATCAGATCATTATTCACAAATTTGGTGAGGCTTTTCTTGCGTTCTTCTTATTTTCTTGAGAAGACTCTTTAAACTTATCAAGATTAATCTTGTGGCGTTCAACAAGCTGACTTATCATCTAGGGTTTTTAAGTGTTCTTGAAATTCTAGGTGTGGCATCTTCCTATCCGTGGTTCTTGGTTCGTGTCTCACTAGATTATGGGTCAAGGCTCAACAAACGTGTGTCTTAAGGGATTAAGGGTTCGAATTCCAGATTTGGTGTTGGGTCTTGTCACGTTAGTTGGTGGGGTTCATATCAATCAAACTCTTTAACTAATGTGCCAAATTTATTAGTTTTAGTGTTACTCCACTAAAAACCTGAAACTGAACTCTTGAGATTATAGTAAACTTACTCAAAGAAGATTGGCAAGTTGTCCATTGTTTGATTATTACATATAAGTCAGTCCTCCATAAATACTTCCTAATAAGAGCTAAGTTCAATTTTCATTTACCTCTCTTATTATATCTTTATCCTTGAGTTCCAATAATTCTCTAATGAACATTTAATTCATAATTTTATTATGAACGAGCGCTCTACTATTTAAACCTCAAATTGTCACTTAAAAAAGCTATTTTTCTAACTTCCATAGGGAAGGAATGGATTTCATATCTGTACAATATTATTCCTAGCCATTTATTACATTATGTTTCCAAGATGCAAAGTTATAGTTTATGTTTGACAAATCTTACCAAGCAAGTCAAAAAACATAATGTCATAAACAAGAGTCTAATAAATATTCAGGATTAAGACTATCAAATATATGATCATGATAGTGATAAATTTGAATACTCTATTTGTGACGGATGATTATTAGAGATTCATAATTTATTTGGTCTAGTCCTATATAATCTCATTATATAAAGTACCTCCAATCCAATGTCTCTAAATCAATAGCCTGGATAAGACTATTTCATTCCAAATGAGATTGGACCGTACTTGTAATATTTAATTAAAGATCCCAAACTTTAATTAATTATTATGGACTATTTAGATTATTATCTATAAATTTTATCTCTCAGCATATAAGACTTATATGCTAAATTTATAGTCACATAAATAATCATGGAATTTTCTTGATATTTATAAATGTATTCATAATACATATAAGCAACCAAAATAATTATAAATGTCACTTTATTTATTTATTAATAATATATACAATGTCAAAACATTTAGGGCACAATCTCAACAGGAGCCTCTCCTAGAAGTTTATGATTCAACCCCATCAATAATGTTCGAATGACAAATAAAAAACTATATAAATCTATTCTCAAGTTGGACGGATTAGGTGAGAATATGACAAATCAAAACATAATTTACTGCAACTTGTGGCAGCATTTTTAATCAATATATGTACAAAGAATCTAAGGCTACGAAACGCGATGGTGAATGTCTAATATAAACTTGTGATGCATGGAATTTTTAATGTCAAGCTAAGTGATATGTATAAAGGCAAAATGGGTACCTCTCCTGCATTTTGTCTTTCTTGCTGGTGCTTCTCATCAGCACTACTGTCATCCTCCCATCGAGTTCAAATGCGCTCAGCGCAAGTTTGTAGTTTGACTACTTGTATACTATACTGATCTTTTTTCTTTAATTTGTATTAATCCACACAAAATTTTGTATCATTAGGCATAGAATATGATAAATGAGATGATGACGATCTACCCGTGCTCCGATGAAATCCTCGTATATTTAATCCTAGTTATCAGAACTATTCTTTCTTTGTCCATGCATGATATATACATAAATGTTACCAAAGTGGCCAAAACTTATTTAATTATTTACTTTGATAGAAATGAAAGTAATGAGGAAGCTAAGGGATTCCTTGCCATTTTCTCCACCTCCTCTAGTTTCCAACAATAATGATCTTGTCACGCCCTGGAGTACGGGAGATGACGTGGTGGATTATTTAAATTAATTTAAAAGAGGATTTAATTAAAATTTAGAGTTTAAGGGGTTAGATTAAGTATAAAATGTGGGGTTCATTAAAACATTTAAAAAGGAGTTCATATACATTAGACAATTTAAAACATTAAATGAATAAATATTAAAACAATAAAGCCGCGTGTATGGGTCCCACAGACCCACAACTTGTGCACACACATGGTACTGACAATATCATAAATACAATCACAGTCCAAGATACAAATAAAGGTAAAATCTTACATGCCTTGATTAAGTGATACAAAGAAAAATTATTTCCTCTATAGCTCCTGAGTTCGGTACGAAGAATCCTCTCCAAACCTAAATAGAAAACCACCTAGAGGGGGAAATTTTAAAACAAATAAAACGTGAGTGAAAAGCTCAGTAGGACTATGTTTTATAAAATAATTTAATTTAAAGAAATAGGTCATTATTTAGGAGTCATTTAAAAGAAACCTTAAATGAATAAAAAAATAAATAAATGAGTAAATTTGAGTAAAGTCGTTCTTACCCAGAACAGTTTACTTAGACAACCAGAAATATCACTTTCTTTTTCCTAGGCAAACCATAATAATATCACCACCGTAGTGGCCCAGCTGGGTTTCGGGACCTGCCCCCAAGGTCGATCACTACACGACCCGATCTCTGATATGGCATCATGTCTATGTGTTTATTATCATCATCATTCAAAACCCAATTACCGAGTGTTGTCATTTACATTCATTATGAAGTTCATTTTTGTTCACGGTATATTAAAATATAGCCGACAAATTCATTTTCCAAACAACCGTTGAAAACACTTTAATAGAAATCCTTTTCAAAGCCAAATCATTTCAAAACCAGGCTACCAAAGAAATGGGGTAGAAGTCCTACCTCAATACTCATGCTGGTGCCCCACACCGTAACCCCGGTCTGCTATACGTTAGCTCCGCGGAACCACGAACTATCCTAGATACAAACTAAGTCGATCAATATCTAGTTTGAGACATTCTATGTTACTAAACCATTTCATGATATCCTAGTGTGCCATTTGTATCTTTAAAATCAGTCTATAAGGTTGGAATTTAAATCAGGGTTCAAAATCGTAAAAACGGGTGAAAATCACAAAATTTTCTATGCCTCGGTCGGCCTGCCAGACTCCCTGCTTCGACCGGCCGAACTGTACAGTTTGGCCTGCCGGAAGTCAGGTCCGGTCGGCCGGTCATTTCCTTAGGTTCGGCCTGCCGGACGGAAGAACACCGGCCTGCCGATCCCTATTCCGGCCTGCCGAACACACAGTTTGGCCTGCCGAACTTAGAAAACCCAGAAATTTCAGCCACAGGTTTCTCGATCCCCAAAACACAAATCTTGATTCTAACCTGTTTTTCTCAAATCCCAGGCATAGAAAATAATCATAGTTGATAGAAAAACATACTAGAACACATTTGGACTCATTTAAACAAGATTTAAATTCAAAAATCTCAAAAATCAGAAAATGAGAAAATAGGGAGAAAAATAAAAAACCTTGAATTCAATCCGTTTTTCTTCAATCTAAGCTTAGATTCTAGGTGCTCTAAGTTCATTTAACTCAAATCCAAGGTTTTCTAGGCTTAAACAAACCTAGATTTCAAAAATGCACAAAATTGAAAATTTTGGAAAAAGTTTAGAAATTTCAAAACTAACCTCGAATTGAAGCTTCAATCCGTGTTCTCGGTTGCTAAATCACGTCCCCGTGCTTCCTCCTTGCTAACCCGAAGCTTGGATTCAAATTTGATTTCAAAAAATTTCAAAGAGAAATTGAGAGAGAGAGAGAGAGACGGCTCGCGGGAGGGAAAGAGAGGAGAGAGAGAGAATCGTGAGAGTGTGAGGAGAGAGGAGGGAAAAAAGGAAATAAATAGAGAGAAACGGTGGGCGGTTTTACTGTGCGAAAACCATGTGCCGTCCATGATTTTGTAAAACGAAGTATTTTTAACATTTTACAAATTGTTGTGTCTTAAAACTCAAAACATCATTTTAAAATAATAAGAAATCATTTGGACTCAACAAATTAACAAAACAACCAAAAATTCAAAATTCAACCCAATAATCAAATTAATGTTAAAACATTAATTATGGCACACTAATTCATCATTTATATTACATTAACATTGAATAAATTTTGGGGCGTTACAACTCTCCACCTGTAAAAGAAATTTCGCCCTTGAAATTTACAACTCATTTCAGAAACAAAACAAATGCGGATGCAATTCCCGCATACTCGACTCTAGCTCCCAAGTGGCTTCATCAACCCCATGATGCTGCCACACGACTTTTACCAACGGTATTTCACGACGACGCAAACTAATCACTTTCCAGTCGATGATCTGAATCGACACTTCCTCGTACGCCGTATCTTCCTGAACCTGCATATCGCGGAATGAAACTATCTTACCCTGCTCAGGTGGACACTTCCTAAGCATCGACACATGAAACACATCGTGCACATGAGAAAGTTTGGCTGGAAGATCAAGCCGATAAGCGACCACACCAACACGCTGAGTGATCTCGAACGGCCCAATATACCTCGGCGCGAGCTTCCCACTCACTCCAAACCGCATAGTTCCCTTACGAGGCGATACCCTCAAGAGAACCAAATCTCCAACCGCGAACTCTAAGGGTCTACGTCTCCTATCCGCGTAACTCTTCTGCCGACTCTAAGCTGCCCTCAATCGATCTCGAATCACCGCGACTTTCTCGTTGCTATCACAGATCTCATCCGGCCCAAGAATAACCCTATCTTCCTGCTTGGCCCAACACACAGGTGACCGACACGGTCGCCCATACAGCACTTCAAATGGTGCCATACCAATACTCGCCTGATAACTATTGTTATATGCGAACTCCGCCAGATGCAAACATTGCTTCCAGTTCCTACCGAAGTCCAATGCACAGGCATGCAACATATCCTCGAGAACTTAAATAACCCACTCAGACTGCCCATCAGTCTGAGGATGAAACACCGTACTGAAGTTCAAATCTGCACCTAAAGCCTCCTAAAAACTCCTCTAGTACTTAGCGTTAAACCTGGTGTCTCGATCAGAGGTGATGGACAAAGGAACTCCATGCAACCTCACAATATTCTATAGATACAACTCTCCGAGAACCTTCCTAGAACACGTCGACCTAAACGGAATGAAATACGCCGATTTCGTCAACCTATCGACCACAACCCAAACTGCATCATGCCGCTGCTCCGTCCTTGGCAAACCTGTGAGGAAATCCATCGTCACATGCTCCCATTTCCACCCTGGAATAGGAAGCGGTTGAAGTTGACCCGTAGGCTTCTGATGCTTGGCTTTCACCTGAAGACACGTCGAACACTTGGCCACGTACTCGCGAACATCTTTCTTTATGCCTCTCCACCAGTACTGCCTCTTCAAATCGCGATACATCTTTGTGCTCCGTGGATGAATAGCGAACTGAGACCTATGAGCTTCGTCCAAAATGGCTTTTGTCACTTCAGCGATAGCTGGAACTGCAAGACGCTCTCGGAAGTACAATGATCCATCTGCATGCACGCTCCAATCTTCAAACTGCTCCCCGTTCTGAATCCGTGACCAAATCCCCTATAAATGCCAATCCTGCCACTGACTTTGCTTCACCATCCGAACAAGAGCTGGAGTCGCTTCGACATGATACACCGAAACTCGATCACAGTCTTCATGATTCCGTAGCCGACACTCACTGTCGCATCCCTACTCCAGTCCTCAAAAACCAAACAAGCGAGAATCCCTGAAGACTTCCTGCTAAGCACATCCGCGACCACGTTAGCTTTCTCAGGATGATACTGCAACGCAAAATCATAATCCTCCATATACTCGATCCATCTACGCTGCTCAAGTTAAGATCCCTCTGAGTGAACAAATATCTTAAACTCTTGTGATCGGAGAAGACCTGAAACGACGCTCCATACAAGTAACACCTCCAAATCTTCAGCGCGTAAATCACCACCGCGAGCTTTAAATCATGAGTAGGATAATTCCGCTCGTGAGGTCGTAGCTGTCTCGATCCGTATGCAACTACACATCCATGCTGCATCAACACATATCCAAGTCCGTGCCCTGAAGCATCCGTATAAACCTCATACAGCTCGTCACTGCTAGGAATAACTAATACTGGAGCTGAAGTCAACCGGTTCTTCAATTCCTGAAAAGCAAGCTCACAATTTTTGTTCCACTCAAACCTGACATTTTTCTTGATCAATCTCGTCAACGGAGCTACAATCTTCGAAAAATCCTTTACAAATTTCCTGTAATATCCAGCAAGACCTAAGAAGCTGTGAATCTCCTCTACATTCCTTGGTCGTTCCCATTCCAATATAGCTTCAATCTTGGACGGATCCACAGAAATACCATGCTCTGAGATAACATGACCCAGAAACTTGACCTCAGTCAACCAAAACTCGCATTTTTCCCTCTTAGCATACAACTGGTGCTCCCGCAAAGTCTGAAGCATGATCCAGAGATGCTGTTCATGCTCCTCCCAAGTCTTAGAATACACAAGAATGTCATCGATGAACACAATCACGAACTGATCCAGATATGGCCTAAATATCCTGTTCATCAAATCCATGAAAGCTGCCGGAGCATTCGTCAACCCAAAATACATGACCAGGAATTCAAAGTGCCCATACCGAGTCCTAAAAGCTGTTTTGGGAATATCCTCTTCCTTGATCCTGAGCTGATGATAACCCGACCGCAAATCAATCTTTGAGAAGTACCGCGAACCTCCCAACTGATCAAACAACTCATCAATCCTAGGCACGGGATACTTGTTCTTCACTGTTACACGATTTAGCTGTTGATAATCCACACACAACCTGAGAGTCCCATCGTGCTTCTTAGCAAACAAAATTGGCTCTCCCCACGAAGATGTGCTATTTTGAATATACCCTTTATTAGCAAGCTCCTGAAGTTGGTCCCTCAATTCTTTCATTTCTGCTGCCGCCATACGATAAGGTGCCATAGAAATCGGTGACGTCCTAGGAAACAACTCAATACCAAACTCAATCTCCTGATGCAGTGGTAATCCTGGCAACTCGTTGGGGAAGACATCCTCGAACTCATCAACCACCGGAATTACTACACTGCCACTCAAAGCATAGGGCTCGCAATCTAGGTTGGCAAGAAAAGTACAACAACCTAGATTCCTTCACCCTACTAGACATGACTTCATGAGACGCTCACTCATTAACCAATCACCACTACCTTGGTAAGAGATCACCGTCCCCCTATCAGACACTTGGGTCACTTTTCTAAGTTGGCAGTCCACGACAGCACTATACCTGGACAACCAGTCCATCCCTAGAATTACATCATAGGAGCTCATGGGGAGTATAATCAAATCACTTTTCAAAATCTCATCCCCAATCTTTATTTTACAGGATTTACACATACAATTTACACACACCCGCCCCAAGGGAGAAGTTATGACTAGGGGTTCATTAAACTCTTCTATCTCTAATCCCAAGGCATGTACAAAAGAACTCGAAATGAGAGAATGAGAGGCACCAGTATCAAATAAAATGTGAGCTAAAGATCTAGAAACCAAGATTGTACCATCGACAACCACGTTACCAGTCTGAGAATATGACCCTCCAGATGCCATTGCATGAACCTTCACTGACGCCTTCCCTTTTCCTCTACCGACGTTGCTGGGTCCTGGATCACTCGGCCGATGCTGTTGAGATGGAGACGACTGCACACTACCTATACTCGACACTCGATACTGAGGAACACTGCGCTGAAAATGCTACGACTGCTGCCCCCGTGCCGAATATGAGAACTGTTGGGGAGAGAACTGGGGATACTGCAACTGTGGGTACTACGGAGGCAGAGGTAGGGTCTGAGGCTGAGACTGAGACTGACGACTGGCATCCTCCCCGGTCTAAGATCCAAGACGAGCACTCCTGATAGGGCAATTCCTTTTGATGTGTCCGGGCTGCTGACAGAAATGACAATGAAAGCTGTAGGGATCGCTGCGCCTGCTGCCAGACGAACTGCTGCTACCACTGGTCGCACCGCCTTGCTTGCCTTTCCCTGGAGTTGGACGACTACTGGCGCTCTTCCTACCACTCCTCTGCGGTCCTCCTGAAGCCTTGGCTCGGTCCTCACAATACTGCACATAATCATTCTCCATGGAGATCATCGATGACACAAGCTCTCTGAAACTCCTAATCCATAGAGCAACCAACTGCCACCAAATAGGAGCCTTGAGCCCTTCCTGAAACTTAATACATTTCTCACGCTCCGATGCCATAGTTGATGGAGCAAACCTAGCCAACTCAATAAACTTTGCCTCATACTCCCAAACTGACAGATCACCCTGCTGCAACCTGTAAAACTCAGCTGCCTTCTGATCTCTATACCCCTGCAGAAAATATCGATCATAGAACAGCTCCTTGAACCTGTCCCAACTGATATCACCACCGCGCTCCAGACACTTAGCCTGTTTCCACCAAGTGTTAGTGCCACCCTCGAGCTTATACGCAGCAAACTCCACACGATACTCCTCAGGCACACCAAGAGTATCCAAATGCTTCAAGATCGAATCCAACCAAAAATCTGCTAACTGCAGATCCCCATTGCCATCAAAAGTTAGAACAGACGCCCACCGAAATTCCTTAAAGTACGCATGTCGACTACCAACATCAGAATCTCTTGGTCTAGCCCTGGCTGCCATCTGTCGGAAAGCCACAAACATAGACCTCATCATGCTCTCATCATTTCTGAACTCGGCGTCAGCTATCGAACAACGTCTAGGTGCCATTCTCTCACTCTTGAAAACAAAATTTAGACTGTCAGAGGTATTTCATTGTTAAACCTATGTGTGCACAATTCCCAAGGTTCATGACCTTGAGCTCTGATACCATTCTGTCATGCCCCAGAGTACGGGAGATGACGTGGCAAATTATTTAAATTAATTTAAAAGAGGATTTAATTAAAATCCAGAGTTTAAGGGGTTAGATTAAGTATAAAATGTGGGGTTCATTAAAACACTTTATAAGGAGTTCATATACATTAGACAATTTAAAACATTAAACGAATAAATATTAAAACAATAAAGCCACATGTATGGGTCCCACAGACCCACAACTTGTGCACAAACATGGTATTGACAATATCATAAATACAATCACAGTCCAAGATAAAAATAAAGTTAAAATATTACATGCCTTGATTAAGTGATACAAAGAAAAATTATTTCTTCTATAGCTCCTGAGTTCAGTCCGAAGAATCCTCTCCAAACCTAAATGGAAAACCACCTAGAGGGGGAAAATTTAAAACAAATAAAACGTGAGCGAAAAGCTCAGTAGGACTATGTTTTATAAAATAATTTAATTTAAAGAAAGAGGTCATTATTCACGAGTCATTTAAAAGAAACCTTAAATGAATAAATAAATAAATAAATGAGTAAATTTGAGTAAAGTCGTTCTTACCCGGAACAGTTTACTTAGACAACCAGAAATATCACTTTCTTTTTCCTAGGCAAACCATAATAATATCACCACCGTAGTGGCCCAGCTGGGTTTCGGGACCTGCCCCCATGGTCGATCACTACATGACCCGATCTCTAATATGGCATCATGCCTATGTGTTTATTATCATCATCATTCAAAACCCAATTACCGAGTGTTGTCATTTACATTCATTATGAAGTTCATTTCTGTTTACGGTATATTAAAATATAGCCGACAAATTCACTTTCCAAACAACCGTTGAAAACACTTTAATAGAAATCCTTTTCAAAGCCAAATCATTTCAAAACCAGGCTACCAAAGAAATGGGGTAGAAGTCCTACCTCAATACTCGTGTTGGTGCCCCACACCGTAACCCCGGTCCGCTATACGTTAGCTCCGTGGAACCACGAATGATCCTAGATACAAACTAAGTCAATCAATATCTAGTTCAAGACATTCTATGTTACTAAACCATTTCATGATGTCCTAGTGTGCCATTTGTATCTTTAAAATCAGTCTATAAGGTTGGAATTTAAATCAGGGTTCAAAATAGTGAAAACGGGTGAAAATCACAAAATTTTCTATGCCTTGGTCGGCCTGTCGGACTCCCTACTTCGGCTGGCCGAACTGTACTGTACAGTTCGGCCTGCCGGAAGTCAGGTCCGGTCGGCCGGTCATTTCCCCAGGTTTGGCCTGCCGAACACGCAGTTCGGCCTGCCAAACTAGGAAAACCCAGAAATTCCAACCACGGGTTTCTCGATCCCCAAAACACAAATCTTGATTCTAACCTATTTTTCTCAAATCTCAGGCATAGAAAATAATCATAGTTGATAGAAAAACATACTAGAACACATTTGGACTCATTTAAACAAGATTTAAACTCAAAAATCTGAAAATTTGAAAATAGGGAGAAAAATGAAAAATCTTGCATTCAATATTTTTTTCTTCAATCTAAGCTGAGATTCTAGGTGCTCTAAGTTCATTTAACTCAAATCTAAGGTTTTCTAGGCTTAAACAAACCTAGATTTCAAAAATGCACAAAACTGAAAATTTTGGAAAAAGTTTAGAAATTTCAAAACTAACCTCGAATCGAAGCTTCAATCCGCATTCTCGGTTGCTAAATCACGTCCTCGAGCTTCCTCCTTGCTAACCCGAAGCTTGGATTCGAATTTGATTTCAAAAAATTTCAAAGAGAAATTGAGAGAGAGAGAGAGAGACGGCTCACGGGAGGGAAAGAGAGGAGAGAGAGAGAATCATGAGAGTGTGAGGAGAGAGGAGGGAAAAAAAGGAAATAAATAGAGAGAAACGGTGGGCGGTTTTACTGTGCAAAAACCATGTGCCGCCCACGATTTTGTAAAACGGAGTATTTTTAACATTTTACAAATTGTTGTGTCTTAAAACTCAAAACATCATTTTAAAATAATAAGAAATCATTTGGACTCAACAAATTAACAAAACAACCAAAAATTCAAAATTCAACCCAATAATCAAATTAATTTTAAAACATTGATTATGGCACACTAATTCATCATTTATATTACATTAACATTGAATAAATTTTGGGGCGTTACAGATCCGGTGGATTATGCACCCAAGGAACCAACATTTGCATCTGATCATTTTTGAGTGCATAATTCGATAACGGATTGTTGACTTCTGGCTAGACATTTATTAACCAAGTTGTTTATTTGTTTTTTGTTTTGTTTTTTTTAAGTTTCTTTTGCTTTTGTGGATGTGAGTGTACAATTGGCCAACTTATGCCGAAATCAATAACCTGCGAATTTTTAAAATACTTTAATCCGTTATTGTAGTTCCTCCATAATTTTGGTACTTAGATTGTTGATAATTAAACAAATAAAATAGTAACGTCTTTTTGTGAGTGTCTTATACATGTCTCTTAGCAAGCTTGCTAATGTGTGAAGCAAATGCAACTGCTTCAATTATGTAATAAAGCTATAGTAGTGGTCAAACGTCGAGGGAAATGGAAGTTATACATAAATTTTAGGTGAGAACTAGTCAACACTACTAAAAATAGTACATTTGGTGATGCCTATTTTGCAACCGTTTGCTTAGGAGCTGAACTCTTGTGCTGCACTTTAGACAACGGTTTACCATAAACCATAGACTAATGGTATAGATATGACAACAGTTTTCACTTAACCATCATCTGAAGCAAAGTGGAATTTAGAATTTTTACAAAAATGCCTGGATCTTGTACTCATCCCCCCCTCTCTCTAGCTCTTTCTCTGTCACGCCCCGATGTATGGGAGGTGATGTGGCATATTAATTAAGCTAATTAATGATAATTTTGGTATAAACATGAGTTTAAGTATTTAAATTAATTATGAAAATATGGATAATTTTAAAGCCCCTTTTAGACAAGCATTTATAATAATTAAACAAATAAGAATATCAAAGTGAATGATTAGAAAGTGCAAAGAAATAAAAGAAACAAGAATGGGTCCCATGACCCTCGTCCTGTGCAGACACATAGTACTGACAATATTATATTACAACCACAGTCCAAGTAAAGAGAAAATAAAATGTTGCATGTCTTTATTTTTATAACTTAAATAACCGACTAGGTTCTTTTATTGCTCATGTGTCCTGTCTGTGGACTCCTCTCCAAACCTAAGTTGAAATCCACCTAAAGGGGGAAAGATTTGACAACAAATAAAATGTGAGCAAAAGGCTCAATAGGACTATATTTTAGGAAACATTAAATTTTAAAAGGAAATTTCATTATTCAAGAAATTACTTAAGAAAAAGACTTGAATAAATAAAATTAAACAAAATCATTCTTAACCAAAGCAGTTTATTAGTCGACTAGAAAGAACATCATTTTCTTTTCTTGGACAAACCATATGTGTTAGACATGTATGCCCTAAGGAGTAAAAATGTAATATGTTTTTGGATACATTTTGTAACGTCCCGAAATTTATTTAATGTTAATGTAATGTAAATGATGAATTAGTGTGCCATAATTAAAGTTTTAACTTTAATTAGATTATTTGGTTGGATTTTTAGTTTTTGGTTGTTTTGTTAAATTGATGTGTTCAAAAGATTCCTTGTTGATTTAAAATGATGTTTTGAGTTTTAAAACACAACAATTTGTAAAATGTTAAAAATACTCCGTTTTACAAAACTGTGGGCGGCACATGGTTTTCGCACAGTAAAACCGCCCACCGATTTTCTCTATTTATTTCTCTCTTCTCTCTCTCTCCCTCTTCATTCTCACGGGCTCTCTCTCTCTCTCTTCCCTCTCTCTCACTCGGCAGCCTCTCTCTCTCTCTCAATCTCTCTCAAATTTTTGATTTCCATTCGAATCCAAGCTTCGGAACAGCAAGGAGGAAGCTCGGGGACGTGATTCGGCGACCGAGAACGCGGATTGAAGCTTCGATTCGAGGTTAGATTCGAAATTTCTAAACTTTTTCAAAATTTTCGAATTTGTGTGTTTTTGAAATCTAAGTTTGTTTTAGCTTAGAAAACTGTGGATTTGTGTTAAATGAGCTTAGAACAACTAGAATCTAAACCTAGATTGAAGAAAAACGGATTGGATTCAAGATTTTCATTTTTCTCCTCTTTTTCTCATTTTTGGATTTTTGAAGATTTTGAGTTCAAATGTTGTTTAAATGATTCCAAACATGTTTTAGAATGTTTTTCTATCAACTATAGTTATTTTTCATGCCTGGGATTTGAGAAAAACAGGTTGGAATTCAGATTTGGATTTTGGGGATCGAGAAACCCGTGGCTGGGATTTCTGGATTTTCCCAGTTCGGCAGGCCGAAGTTCATGTTCGGCAGGCCGAAGTTCATGATCGGCAGGCCGGTGTTCTTCCGATCGGCAGGCCGAATCTGGGGAAATGTTCGGCAGGCCGAACCTCGTTTCCGGCAGGCCGAACTGTGCAGTTCGGCAGGCCGAAGCAGGGCGTCCGGCAGGCCGACCGAGGCATGGAAAAATTTTGTGATTTTTACCCGATTTCACTGTTTTGAACCCTGATTTAAATCCCAACCTTATAGGATGATTTTAATGATACAAATGGCACACTAGGACATCATGAAATGATTTGGTAACATAGAATGTCTCGAACTAGATATTGATTGACTTAGTTGGTATCTAGGATTGTTCGTGGTTCCGTGGAGCTAACGTATAGCGGATCGGGATTACGGTGTGGGGTACCGGCACGAGTACTGAGGTAGGACTTCTATCCTATTTCTTTGGTAGCCTGGTTTTGAAATGATTTGGCTTTGAAAATGATTTCTATCAAAATGTTTTCAACGGTTGTTTGAAAATGATTTTATCGGTTATATTTTGATATACCGTGACATGAAATGAATTTCATAATGAATGTAATTGACAACACTCGGTAATTGGGTTTTGAATGATAATGATAATAAACACATGGGCATGATGCCATATCAGAGATCGGGTCGTGATCGACCTTGGGGGCAGGTCCCGAAACCCAGCTGGGCCACTACGGTGGTGATATCATGGTTTGCCTAGGTAAAAGTAAACTGGTGTTTTGATTTGACGAGTAGACTGTTCTGTGTCAGAACGGTTCTACTCAATTTATTTATTTATTTATTCAAGTTTCTTCTTGCATAACTCCTGATAATGCTATGTTTCTTTGCATTAAATTATTTTATAAAACTTAGTCCTACTGAGCCTTTCGCTCACGTTTTATCTGTTTTAAACCCCCCTTCTAGGTGGTTTCCCATTTAGGTTTGGAGAAGATTCTTCGGACCGAACTCAGGAGCAATAGGAGAATTTATTTACATTCTGTATTTATTAATCAAGGCATGTAAGACTTAACCTTAATTGTACTTGGACTGTAATTGTATTTGTGATATTGTCAGATCCATGTGTGTGCACAAGTTGTGGGTTGTGGAACCCATATTCGCGGTTTTTATTCAATTGTTGTTATTTGTTTAATGATTTTAAATTCTTTATCAAATGTGGTGGAAAAATCTTCTCTATTTCTTGCTTAATTGGATTTTAAACCCTTAATTTTAATTAAATTCTCTTTTAATTAATCTAAATATTCCGCCACGTCACCCCCCGTACTCCGGGGCGTGACAGAATGGTATCAGAGCTCAAGGTTATGAACCTTGGGAATTGTGCACACATAGGTTTGACAATGAAATACCTCTGACAGTCCAAATTTTGTTTTCAGAAGTGAGAGAATGGCACCTAGACGTCGTTCGACAGCTGACGCCGAGTTCGGAAATGATGAGGGCCTGATGAGGTCTATGATTGCGGCTTTCCGACAGATGGCAGCCAGGACTAGACCGGAAGACTCCAGTGTTGGTAGTCGGCATGCCTTCTTTAAGGAATTTCGGCGGGCGTCTATTCCGACTTTTGATGGCAATGGGGATCCGCAGTTAGCAGAGTATTGGTTGGATTCGATCTTGAAGCATCTTGATACCCTTGGTGTGCCTGAGGAGTATCGTGTGGAATTCGCGGCGTATAAGCTCGAGGGTGGCGCTAACACCTGGTGGAAACAAACTAAGCGTCTGGAGCGCGGTGGCGATATCGGTTGGGACAAGTTCGAGGATCTGTTCTATGATCGGTATTTTCCGCAGGGGTATAGAGATCAGAAAGCAGCTGAGTTTTATAGACTGCAGCAGGGTGATCTTTCAGTTCGGGAGTATGAGGCAAAGTTTAGCGAGTTGGCTAGGTTTGCTCCATCAGCTGTGGCATCGGAGCGCGAGAAATGCATCAAGTTCCAGGAAGGACTCAAGGCTCCTATTCGGCGGCAGTTGGTTGCTCTACGGCTTAGGAGTTTCGGAGAGCTTGTGTCGTCGGCGATCTCCGTGGAGAATGATTACGTGCAGTATTGTGAGGACCGAGCCAAGGCTTCAGGAGGACCGCAGAGGAGTGGCAGGAAGAGCACCAGTAGTCGTCCAGCTCCGGGGAAAGGCAAGCAAGGCGGTGCGACCAGTGGCAGTAGCAGTTCGTCTGGCAGCGGGCGCAGCAATCCCTACAGCTTTCATTGTCATTTCTGTCAGCAGCCCGGACACATCAAGAGGAATTGCCCGATTAGGAGTGCTCGTCTTGGATCGCAGACCGGGGAGGATGCCAGTCGTTCGTCTCAGCCTCAGCCTCAGACCCTACCTCCGCCTCTGCAGTACCCGCAGTTGCAGTATCCGCAGTTTTCTCCTCAGCAATTCTCATATCCGGCACGGGGACAGCAGCCGCAGTATTTTCAGCGCAGTGTTCCTCAGTATAGAGCTCCGAGTACAGGTAGTGTGCAGTCATCTCCATCTCAGCAGTATCGGCCGAGTAATGCAGGACCCAGCAATGTCGGTAGAGGAAAAGGGAAGGCGCCAGTGCAGGTTCATGCAATGGCATCTGGAGGGTCAGATTCTCAGATTGGTAACGCGGTTGTCGATGGTATGGTTTTGGTTTCTAGATCTCTAGCTCGCGTTTTATTTGATACCGGTGCCTCTCATTCTCTCATTTCGAGTTCTTTTGTACATGCCTTGGGATTAGAAGTAGAAGAGTTTAAGGAACCCCTAGTTATAATTTCTCCCTTGGGGCGGGTGTGTGTGAATTGTATGTGTAAATCTTGTAAAATAAAGATTGGGGATGAGATTTTGAAAAGTGATTTGATTATACTCCCCATGAGTTCCTATGATGTGATTTTAGGGATGGACTGGTTGTCCAAGTATAGTGCAGTTGTGGACTGCCAACTTAGAAAAGTGACCCTAGTGTCTGATAGGGGAACGGTAATCACTTACCAGGGTGGTGGTGATTGGCTAATGAGTGAGCGTCTCATGAAGTCATGTCTAGGAGGGCGAAGGAATCTAGATTGTTTTGCTTTTCTTGCCAATCTAGATTGCGAGCCCTATGTTTCGAGTAGTAGTGTAGCGATTCCGGTGGTTGGTGAGTTCGAGGATGTCTTCCCCGACGAGTTATCAGGGTTACCACCGCATCGGGAGATTGAGTTTGGTATCGAGTTGTTTCCAGGGACATCACCGATTTCTATGGCACCTTATCGGATGGCGCCGGCAGAAATGAAGGAATTGAGGAGGCAACTTCAGGAGCTTGTTGATAAAGGATATATTCGGAATAGCACATCTCCATGGGGAGCACCAGTTTTGTTCGCTAAGAAGCACGATGGGACTCTCAGGTTATGTGTGGATTATCGGCAGCTGAATCATGTTACGGTGAAGAACAAGTATCCTTTGCCTAGGATTGATGAGCTATTTGATCAGTTGGGAGGTTCGCGATACTTCTCGAAGATCGATTTGCGATCAGGTTATCATCAGCTCAGGATCAAGGAAGAGGATATTCCCAAGACAGCTTTTAGGACTCGGTATGGGCACTTCGAGTTTCTGGTTATGTCTTTCGGGTTGACGAATGCTCCAGCAGCTTTTATGGACTTGATGAACAGGATATTTCGGCCATATCTGGATCAGTTTGTGATCGTGTTCATCGATGATATTCTTGTGTATTCTAAGACATGGGAGGAGCATGAGCAGCATCTTCGGGTCGTGCTTCAGACTTTGCGGGAGCACCAGTTGTATGCTAAGAGGGAAAAGTGTGAGTTCTGGTTGACTGAGGTCAAATTTCTGGGTCATGTCATTTCGGAGCATGGTATTTCAGTGGATCCGTCCAAGATTGAAGCTATATTGGAGTGGGAACGACCAAGGAATGTAGCGGGGATTCGCAGCTTCTTAGGTCTTGCTGGATATTACAGGAAATTTGTAAAGGACTTTTCGAAGATTGCAGCTCCGTTGACGAGGTTGATCAGGAAAAACGTCAGGTTTGAGTGGGATGAAGACTGTGAGTCTGCTTTTCAGGAATTGAAGAACCGATTGACTTCAGCTCCAGTATTAGTTATTCCTAGTAGTGACGAGCCGTATGAGGTTTATGCTGATGCTTCAGGGCGCGGACTTGGATGCGTGTTGATGCAGCATGGACGTGTGGTTGCGTACGGATCGAGACAGCTACGACCTCACGAGCGAAATTATCCTACTCACGATTTAGAGCTTGCAGCGGTGATCTACGCGCTGAAGATTTGGAGATGTTACTTGTATGGAGCATCGTTTCAGGTCTTCTCCGATCATAAGAGTTTGAGGCATTTGTTCACTCAGAGGGATCTCAACTTGAGGCAGCGCAGATGGGTGGAGTACATGGAGGATTATGATTTCGCGTTGCAGTATCATCCCGGAAAAGCTAATGTGGTAGCGGACGCGCTTAGCAGGAAATCTTCAGGGATTCTCGCTTGTTTGATTTTTGAGGACTGGAGCAGGGATGCGACAGTGAGTGAGTATCGGCTACAGTATCATGACGACGGTGATCGAGTTTTGTTGTATCACGTGGAAGCGACTCCAGCTCTTGTTCGGATGGTGAAGCAAGGTCAGTGGCAGGATCGACATTTGCAGGGGATTTGGTCGCGGATTCAGAACGGGGAGCAGTTCGAGGAATGGAGCGTGCATGCAGATGGATCGTTGTACTTCCGGGAGCGTCTTGCAGTTCCAGTTATCGCCGAGGTGACGAAAGCCGTTCTAGATGAAGCTCATAGGTCTCAGTTTGCTATTCATCCGGGGAGCACCAAGATGTATCGTGATTTGAAGAGGCACTATTGGTGGAGAGGTATGAAGAAAGATGTTCGCGAGTACGTGGCCAAGTGTTCGACGTGTCTCCAGGTGAAAGCTGAGCACCAGAAGCCTGCAGGTCAGCTTCAGCCGCTTCCTATTCCAGGGTGGAAATGGGAGCATGTGACGATGGATTTCCTCACAGGTTTGCCGAGGACGGAGCAGCGGCATGATGCAGTTTGGGTTGTGGTCGACAGGTTGACGAAATCGGCGCATTTCATTCCGTTTAGGTCGACATGTTCCAGGAAGATTCTCGGGGAGTTGTATATGCAGAACATTGTGAGGTTGCATGGAGTTCCTTTGTCCATCACCTCTGATCGAGATACCAGGTTTAATGCTAAGTACTGGAGGAGTTTTCAGGAGGCTTTGGGTACGGATTTGAACTTCAGTACGGCGTTTCATCCTCAGACTGATGGACAGTCTGAGCGGGTTATTCAGGTTCTCGAGGATATGTTGCGTGCTTGTGCGTTGGACTTCGGCGGGAATTGGAAGCAATATTTGCATTTGGCGGAGTTCGCGTACAACAACAGTTATCAGGCGAGTATCGGTATGGCACCATTTGAGGCGTTGTATGGGCGACCGTGTCGGTCACCTGTGTGTTGGGCCGAACCGGAAGATAGAGTTATTCTTGGGCCAGATGAGATTCGTGACAGCAACGAGAAAGTCGTGGTGATTCGGGATCGATTGAGGGCAGCTCAGAGTCGGCAGAAGAGCTACGCGGATAGGAGACGTAGACCTTTAGAGTTCGCGGTTGGAGATTTTGTTCTCTTGAGGGTGTCACCTCGTAAGGGAACTATGCGGTTCGGAGTGAGTGGGAAACTCGCGCCGAGGTATATTGGGCCGTTCGAGATCACTCAGCGTGTTGGTGTGGTCGCTTATCGGCTTGATCTTTCGCCCGAACTTTCTCATGTGCACGATGTGTTTCATGTGTCTATGCTTAGGAAGTGTCCACCTGAGCAGGGTAAGATAGTATCGTTTCGCGATGTGCAGGTTCAGGAGGATACGACGTACGAAGAAGTGCCGATTCAGATCATCGACCGGAAAGTGATTAGCTTGCGTCGTCGTGAGATACCGTTGGTAAAGGTCGTGTGGCAGCATCACGGTGTTGATGAAGCCACTTGGGAACTAGAGTCGGGTATGCGGGAGTTATATCCGCATTTGTTTTGCTTTTGAGATGAGTTGTAAATTTCGAGGACGAAATTTCTTTAAGGGGTGGAGAGCTGTAACGTCCCGAAATTTATTTAATGTTAATGTAATGTAAATGATGAATTAGTGTGCCATAATTAAAGTTTTAACTTTAATTAGATTATTTGGTTGGATTTTTTAGTTTTTGGTTGTTTTGTTAAATTGATGTGTTCAAAAGATTCCTTGTTGATTTGAAATGATGTTTTGAGTTTTAAAACACAACAATTTGTAAAATGTTAAAAATACTCCGTTTTACAAAACCGTGGGCGGCACATGGTTTTCGCACAGTAAAACCGCCCACCGATTTTCTCTATTTATTTCTCTCTTTTCTCTCTCTCCCTCTTCATTCTCACGGGCTCTCTCTCTCTCTTCCCTCTCTTCTCTGGACTCTCTCGGCAGCCTCTCTCTCTCTCTCTCAATCTCTCTCAAATTTTTGATTTCCATTCGAATCCAAGCTTCGGAACAGCAAGGAGGAAGCTCGGGGACGTGATTCGGCGACCGAGAACGCGGATTGAAGCTTCGATTCGAGGTTAGATTCGAAATTTCTAAACTTTTTCAAAATTTTCGAATTTGTGTGTTTTTGAAATCTAAGTTTGTTTTAACTTAGAAAACTGTGGATTTGTGTTAAATGAGCTTAGAACAACTAGAATCTAAACCTAGATTGAAGAAAAACGGATTGGATTCAAGATTTTTCATTTTTCTCCTCTTTTTCTCATTTTCGGATTTTTGAAGATTTTGAGTTCAAATGTTGTTTAAATGATTCCAAACATGTTTTAGAATGTTTTTCTATCAACTATAGTTATTTTTCATGCCTGGGATTTGAGAAAAACAGGTTGGAATTCAGATTTGGATTTTGGGGATCGAGAAACCCGTGGCTGGGATTTCTGGATTTTCCCAGTTCGGCAGGCCGAAGTTCATGTTCGGCAGGCCGAAGTTCATGATCGGCAGGCCGGTGTTCTTCCGATCGGCAGGCCGAATCTGGGGAAATGTTCGGCAGGCCGAACCTCGTTTCCGGCAGGCCGAACTGTGCAGTTCGGCAGGCCGAAGCAGGGCGTCCGGCAGGCCGACCGAGGCATGGAAAAATTTTGTGATTTTTACCCGATTTCACTGTTTTGAACCCTGATTTAAATCCCAACCTTATAGGATGATTTTAATGATACAAATGGCACACTAGGACATCATGAAATGATTTGGTAACATAGAATGTCTCGAACTAGATATTGATTGACTTAGTTGGTATCTAGGATTGTTCGTGGTTCCGTGGAGCTAACGTATAGCGGATCGGGATTACGGTGTGGGGTACCGGCACGAGTACTGAGGTAGGACTTCTATCCTATTTCTTTGGTAGCCTGGTTTTGAAATGATTTGGCTTTGAAAATGATTTCTATCAAAATGTTTTCAACGGTTGTTTGAAAATGATTTTATCGGTTATATTTTTATATACCGTGACATGAAATGAATTTCATAATGAATGTAATTGACAACACTCGGTAATTGGGTTTTGAATGATAATGATAATAAACACATGGGCATGATGCCATATCAGAGATCGGGTCGTGATCGACCTTGGGGGCAGGTCCCGAAACCCAGCTGGGCCACTACGGTGGTGATATCATGGTTTGCCTAGGTAAAAGTAAACTGGTGTTTTGATTTGACGAGTAGACTGTTCTGTGTCAGAACGGTTCTACTCAATTTATTTATTTATTTATTCAAGTTTCTTCTTGCATAACTCCTGATAATGCTATGTTTCTTTGCATTAAATTATTTTATAAAACTTAGTCCTACTGAGCCTTTCGCTCACGTTTTATCTGTTTTAAACCCCCCTTCTAGGTGGTTTCCCATTTAGGTTTGGAGAAGATTCTTCGGACCGAACTCAGGAGCAATAGGAGAATTTATTTACATTCTGTATTTATTAATCAAGGCATGTAAGACTTAACCTTAATTGTACTTGGACTGTAATTGTATTTGTGATATTGTCAGATCCATGTGTGTGCACAAGTTGTGGGTTGTGGAACCCATATTCGCGGTTTTTATTCAATTGTTGTTATTTGTTTAATGATTTTAAATTCTTTATCAAATGTGGTGGAAAAATCTTCTCTATTTCTTGCTTAATTGGATTTTAAACCCTTAATTTTAATTAAATTCTCTTTTAATTAATCTAAATAATCCGCCACGTCACCCCCCGTACTCCGGGGCGTGACACATTTTTTATCAATAAAGAATTTATTCATTTATATATACCAAATCTTGTCCTCTTTACGTTCATATTTGTTAAACATATGTTAAGCAAATAGTAGTCAAGACTATCGGTCTAAACCTTAAGATTTGGGCATATGATGGACGGATTATGTGGAAGACATGATTCTTTAGGTGATGGTCTAAAACATATGATCTGCAATCGAGGCAATAAAGTTGGGCGCTTTATTCATGCAACGATTGTTATGTTGTCTATATCCCTATTGGGAGATGGTTTGTCTTGACCATTGGAGTTGGACTCTATGAATAGAAACATTGGCATGTTGTCATAGGTGACGATGTGTTGGATCGGGACACAAAGTGAATTGATTTGGATTAATAATTCTGTCTTGGCAAATCGATTCACTTTAGACAATCATTTGTATTGTATCTTAATCCTGATATGGATAGTGGGCCCGTTGTCTCGACTTGGGTCTTTTGATGTACCAAAGGGTGACTCCCACATCTCAATAGTGGTATGCATGCCGGAACGTTGGAGGTATGACTCTTGGTAGCGTAGACTTGTTATTCATAGATATGCAATCCATAGCTCCTCTTTAGGAGTAATGATATCCTTTTATATGCATTATCTTGTAATTCGAAAACTGGAGCGCTCAACCATTTGGATACATAGGTATAACCGAATGGTATACTATCTTTTTATGGTAAGTTTTCTAATGGTGAGATAATAGAACGTAAGATAAAAATAATCGGGAAGGTAAGACAAAACTTGTCCTTAAGCTGATTATGGATTATCATATGGGGATATGATACACTTTGATATGTCATGGAGACTTAGCTATACGGGCTTGGAAATTCTATAAAGTTTGAGAGTACAGCTCCAAGCTTTGAGTGGAGTAGCGTTGGAGTTAATAATTATGAAATGTATATCTAGGATATTGGGTTTCATAATTATCATGAGCTTGAACTTTATATGTCCATTTTGGTCCCCTTTTCTAGCTCACAAAATCCTGTAACGATACGGTGTACTTTTTTAATAATTGATGACTTATGACGTATTTATCAGATTTGTTTAAAATTTGAAAGAATCAAATAATTCATGTCTGTTTATTAGTTGAATTAATTTTGTAATAAAATAATTGAAGATAAACTTGTTGAATTATTAGGATCGGATAATTCTTGTCTGTTTATCGGTTGATTTAATTGGATAAATTAAATCAAGATAAACTTGTAGAATTATTGTGAATTGATTTATTTTCTTAGAGATTATCTTGATAAAGTTTGTTTTGATCAGATAACTTCTCTATTGGGTTATTTGAATTAAAACTGAGACTTTATCCTATAGAATCTCAGGTGAAAAATAAAACATTCGCGGCGATATTTACGCGGTAGTTCGGCTTGCTGAGCTACGTGTTTGGCCTGCCGATTGGGCCTGTTCAGCCTGCCGATCAGCGAGAGATAAGATTATGTGTTTTCACACAGATCTTATCAGATATTGATCCAAACTTGATTTTGTTTCAAGTTTTTGAGACCTAATCTGATAAGGACTGACCCCAGGACCAATGGCTATATAAAGGGAGTAAGTCTCATGAGTGACTCAGATCAATTGAGAGATTAAGAGTGATACTCTTCTGGTGAGCATCTGAAAACTCACTGAGAGCTTTTGTTCACAAATCATGAACACTAGCCTTGGGTTCTCTCGATTGGTTGGAAGGAGAGTCACCGGTGGAAAAGTTGTAAGTGTGAGCCCACACTCACTCCGATTGTGGATAGAAAATAGCAAAGAAGACCAGTTGGTTGAGGCTCTTCTAGAATGTTACTTCTCTTCACGGATTGCGGAGGTTCTTTGGCACACAGAAGTTAGTAAGATCTATTTAATTTATACATATAGCATGTCAAACTTGTGTTTTGAAAAAATACTCTGATGTTAAAATTTAAAAAAATTCCCGCTACACACCTCACATTATTTTTCCAATAATTGGTATCAGAGACATAGGTTTTTACATAAGGTTACGAGTTTGTGATCATACTATATGTATAAATTTTGTGATCTTAGTCTCTCTTATGCTTGAATTTATTTTTATAGAGAGTTGGCACTTTAGGTTTTTATATAATTATATGTTGTCATGGATTATATGGTGAATGTTCATTAATTAATTATGGTTGTTTAAATTGTTATTTAATTATTTATTGATTAATTAATTTATACCAGTTTTGGTTCCTTAGGGGTTAGAATATATATCTAGGTTTTTCATGTAATTAGATGGTGGACTATCATCTCCGTCTAAAAATTGTTATTTAATTTTAAATTTGTGAGAATTTTGTAATTAAATAATTATTCAGAGAAGATGAATCAAGAAGATGGATGATGGCGCACCCAAGTGTTTCTTGAGTCTCTAACTTTATGTTTTTGAATTGTTGAAAATAAAATTGATGAATTGCATTAAAATTGTATTTTCTGGAATGCAAATTTTTGCTCGATCGGCATGCCGAACACCACAGTTCGGCAGGCCGATGGTCACAGATCGGCAGGCCGAACGTGTGGTTCAGCAGGCCGTCAGTGGGGCAGAAATTGGTTGGCTCTGCCAGTAGGCCAAACTCTCATGGATCGACAGGTCAATTTTTTCGATCGACAGGCCGATGGAGCATGACCAACAGGCCGATCACCTAGATCGGCCTGCCGACCAAGAGCTGAAAAAATTTCTAGAAAAGGTGTAATCTTTTACAGTGCAGTTTTAATTTTATTTTTGAGACAATTCTGAGAAACATTAAATTTGGATATGACAGGAAATATAAAGTATTTGATTCATATGGGATTGAAGACTTGAAGATGGGAATTACGTGAAGAAGGATACAACTTAAGGATTCAAGGATGAAGAATCGATATATGTCTCGATTATTCTCTTGTAATCTTAGTTTTATATTCTCTAGGGTGGAACCATAATATTATGGTAATTACTATTTTTCTTGTAGCTTTGTTTGATTGCTTTGCTTGTCTGCATTATAATATCATTTGCCATGTATATTGATAACATGTCATATAGAATAGGAAGTGCCGCTCATATTAAAATTGTTCACGCATAATTTTAAAATAAAACCTTGATTTCAAACGATTGAGTGGGAGAAGGTTTTCGAAGAGAGAACCTAAGGCCTCCATCGTTGGTCCATAGGCAGAACATGGTGGTCCCGACCCCTAGGAAGGGATTTCTATCATGTATCGGATTGGATCTCTGAGAAGATAAGGTATTTTAGCATGATTTATGGTTGCACACCCCTAGGTGGTGATTATAAACCATGGATAAAATATTAAAACGATGGTTATACACTCACATTAATTTTATTATTAACCTCCCGTAGGAGCTCTGTTAATAAAATTAATGGCCAAAGAAATGATTATTAATATATGCTGGATCATACGGGTCCGGGATGGCATATATTAATCAGGAGGGGATCCATGTTCCTAATTGAATTTAGCATGATGCCCCTAGGATATTTTTAAAGTTGTAAGGTTGTGATATTTTTAAAGTTTTGACACATAAACATATTTGTAAGTTTTTACATGATTGTGTTATCTTACTAAATTATTATATGTTTACTTATATTTGGTATATGATTCTTTATTGTAGATTAAAAATGTCTAAAAATGTTTTATCATCGATACTTGACAAAAATCTGTTAACTGGTGAGAATTATAATGATTGGAACTAGAACCTGGATATCGTCCTGTCCTTTGAGAAACTGAAATATGTACTGAGAACCCCTTGTCCTCCCGAGCCTACGGGAGACTCATCTAATGAGCAATTCCAAGCGTATGACCACTGGAAAGATGCTAATGATCAGGCCCGCTGCTATGTTATGGCCAGCATGAATAATGTGCTACAGGCTCAACATTAGGATTTTGAGACTACGAAGCAGATCTTGGATAATCTTGAGGATATGTTTGTAGGCCAAGCCATAACAAAGTGGCAAGGGGTGCTTCAGAAACTCTTAAACTGTAGACAGAGGCCGGGGACATCTGTAAAGGAGCACATGATGTTGGTCATGGGATACCTCACTGAGGCTCAAACCAATGGAGCCGACATCGATGCTGAAACTCAGATGACTATGGTCTTTGAGTCTTTGTCTAACGAATTTATTCCATTTAGAGCTACATTTAATTTAAGCAATAGACAGGATATGACTTTAACAGAACTAATGAAATAGTTACAGGAGTTTGAACTGCTGATCAGGGAGTCTCCTGTGGGTGGCGAGGCCAACATAGTAGCTGCTTCTAGTTCCAACCCCAACTCTAGGAATGGAAAGAAGCAACGGGCCAAGAACGGGAAGTCTTTTGTTCCTGCTAACACCAAGAGCAAGAAGAAGAAGAAGAAGAACCCAAAGGAGCTTAAGTGTTTCTTTTGGGGTAAAGTCGGGCATATTAAGAAGCATTGCAAGGACTTCCTTTCAAGAGGAGGTAGCTGTGATCTTCTATATTTAGAAACTTGTTTGGTTGAGGAATCCAATGACATTTGGGGCATAGATTCCGGTGCAACTAATCATGTTTGTGTTTCTCCATAGGGGTTCAAAGAAACAAGAAGTTTGCTACATGGACTTCGTAAAAACAAATCTTTTATCTGTTCTAGATGGATGCAAAATAATCTATATTTTATCAAACCTAAGATGGACTTATTGCTTAATGCTGAGATGAATGATAATAACTCTAAAAGACTTAAAACTTCTCACTATAATAAGACTTATCTTTGGCATTTGCGCCTTGGTCACATTAACCTAAATAGGATTCAAAAATTGGTAAGGGATGGACCTTTGAGTCACTTAAAGGTGGAATCTATACCTCAATGTGAATCTTGTTTGGAGGGTAAAATGACCAAAAGACCATACGGGTATAAAGGCAATAGGGCCAAAGGGGTTTTAGAACTTGTGCATAGTGATGTTTGCAGACTGATGAACATCCAGGCACGAGGAGGGTATGAGTACTTCCTCACTTTTATTGACGATTACTCAAGATATGGGTATGTGTGCCTGATGCACCACAAAAGTGAAACTTTTGACAAGTTCAAGGAGTTTCGGGTTGAAGTGGAAAAGCAATTGGGTAGACCCATAAAGGCACTTTGATCCGATCGAGGTAGGGAATACCTTTCTAATTAGCTCTTGGGACACTTTTTAGAGAATGGGATTTTATCCCATTTGACTATGCCGGGCACTCCGCAGCAGATTGGCATAGCAGAAAGAAGAAATAGGACTTTGTTGGACATAGTCAGGTCCATGATGAGTTATTCATCATTACCTTTATCCTTTTGGGGATATGCACTGCAAACTGCATGTTATCTTTTGAACAATGTGCCTTCAAAATCGGTCCCTAAAACTCCTCACGAGTTGCGAACAAGAAGGAAGACATCCTTAAACCATATTGCATATGGGGATGTCTGGCTCATGTCCTGTTTAAGGATTCGAATAGGTTGGAAGCATGTTCAAAAGTTTGGTGTTTGTAGGATATCCAAAAGGAACTAAAGGGGTTATTTTTATAACCCGAAGGAAAATAAAGTCGTGGTTTATGCTAATGCAACTTTCCTTGAGGAGAGTTATATGGACAACTTTAAACCTCGAAGCAAAGTGGTGCTTGAGGAGTTAAGGAGTGATCCGATCACTCCAGAGGTTCCGAATGAAACCCTTCCAATCAGTGTAGAAAAACCAAACAAACTTGAGCAACAATCTTAGGGGCTTCAGTGTAGTGGGAGGATTGGGCGTCAGCCTGAAAGGTATATTTTCAATGGGGAGGTCTTCTTGGCTGAACTGGATGAACATGATAGGGATCCTTATACTTACGCAAAAGCTATGGAGGATGTTGATTCAAAACTCTGGACAGAGGCCATGAACATAGAGATGAAGTCTATGGAGACTAATCAGGTCCAGAAGCTTGTGGATCTTCCCGAAGGGGTAAAACCCATAGGGTGTAAGTGGATCTACAAGAGGAAAAAAGGAGTGGATGGAAAGGTCGAAACCTTCAAGGCTAGATTGGTAGCTAAGGGTTATACACAAAAGGAAGGAATCGATTATGAGGAAACCTTTTCGCCTGTAGCCATGCTTAAGTCCATCTGGATTCTCTTGTCCATAGCTACTGCTCTCAACTACGAGATTTGGCAGATGGATGTCAAGACGGCTTTTCTAAATGGCTATCTTGATGAGTCCATTTATATGGAACAACCAGACAGATTCAAGGTCACGGGTCAAGTGGGTAAGTTTTGTAAGCTGCTAAAGTCAATTTATGGACTTAAGCAGGCTTCTCATTCTTGGAGCATAAGATTTGATCAGGTGATCAAGACTTATGGGTTCTCACAAAATGTGGATGAACCATGTGTTTACAAACACATTAAGGATGGGAAGGTGGTTTTTCTATTGCTCTATGTAGATGACATTCTGCTAATTGGCAATGACGTTGGGGCGTTGTCATCAGTCAAATTATGGTTGACCAAGCAGTTTGACATGAAGGACTTGGGTGAGGCTAATTTTGTTCTCGGCATCCAGATCTTTCAAGATAGGAAGAACAAAATGATAGCTTTGTCACAGGCTGGCTACATAGATAAAATTCTCAGGAGGTTTGCAATGCAAAATTCCAAGAAAGGTGGGCGACCATCTAGGTCTTGAATTACTCTTTCTAGGAAAGACTCCCCAAAGTCTTATGAAGAAAAAGAATACATGAAGAAGGTGCCTTATGCTTTGACAGTTGGTAGTCTCATGTATGCCATGCTTTGCACATGACCGGATATAAGTTATGCGGTCGGGATTGTAAGTCAATTTCAGCCGGATCTAGGACCAAACCACTGGGTTACAGTAAAGCATATTTTCAAGTATGTGAGAAGGACTCGAGGGTAAATGCTTGTATATTCGGGTGAGGACCTCCTCTAGGATATACTGACTCAGATTTTCAATACTGTCTAGATTCTAGAAAATCGACTTCTGGGTTTGTGTTTACTTTGGGTGGCAATGCCATCAGTTGGAGAAGTGCGAAGCAAGATTGCACTTCGGATTCAACGATGGAGGCCGAGTATGTGGCAGCTAGTGATGCTTCGAAAGAAGTAGTGTGGCTTTGCAAGTTCCTTGGGGATCTTGAGGTTGTTCCTGGCATGGATAAGGTAGTATCACTATACTGTGATAACAACGCGATGGCAGCTAATGCTAAGGAACAAAGATTTCATAAGAAGAGGAAGCATATTGATCGGAAGTATCATGTGATAAAGGACTTCGTTGAGGGAGGGCATGTCATGGTGTGCAAGATCGCGTCAGAGGATAATTTAGCTGATCCATTTACGAAGACACTAATAGGGAGAGTCTTCGAGAGGCATGTGGAAGCTATGGGGATGCGAGATTTGCTGTATTTACTCACTTAGTGCTAGTGGGAGATTGTTAGACATGTATGCCCGAAGGAGTAAGAATGTAATACGTTTTTGGAGACATTTTTTATCAATAAAGAATTTATTCATTTATATATACCAAATCTTGTCCTCTTTACGTTCATATTTGTTGAATGTATGTTAAGCAAACAGTAGTCTAAGACTGTCAGTCTAAACCTTAAGAATTGGGCATATGATGGACGGATTATGTGGAAGACACGATTCTTAAGGTGATAGTTGAAAACATATTATCCGCAATCGAGGGAATAAAGTTGGGCGCCTTATTCATGCAAGGATTGTTATGTTGTCTATATCCCTATTGGGAGATGGTTTGTCTTGACTATCAGAGTTGGACTCCGTGAATGGAAACTTTGGCATGTTGTCATAGGTGACGATGTGTTGGATCAGGACACAAAGTGAATTGATTTGGATTAATAATTCTGTCTTGGCAAATCGATTCACTTTAGACAATCATTTGTATTGTATCTTAAACCTGAGATGGATAGTGGGCCCGTTATCTCGACTTGTGTCTTTTGATGTACCAAAGGGTGACTCCCACATCTCAATAGTGGTATGCATGCGGGTACGTTGGAGGCATGACTCTTGATAGCGTAGACTTGTTATTCATAGATATGGAATCCATAGCTCCTCTTTAGGAGTAATGATATCCTCTTATATGCGTTATCCTGTAATTGAAAAACTAGAGCGCTCAACCATTTGGATACATAGGTGTAACAAAATGGTATACGATCGTTTGATGGTAAGTTTTCTAATGGTGAGATAATGGAATGTAAGATAAAAATAATCAGGAAGGTAAGACAGAACTTGTCCTTAAGTCGATTATGGATTATCATATGGGGATATGATACACTTTGATATGTCATGGAGACTTAGCTATACGGGCTTGGAAATTCTATAAAGTTTGAGAGTACAGCTCCAAGCTTTGAGTGGAGTAGCGTTGGAGTTAATAATTGTGAAATGTATATCTAGGATATTGGGTTTCATAATTATCATGAGCTTGAACTTTATAGGTCCATTTTGGTCCCCTTTGCTAGCTCACAAAATCCTGTAACGATACGGAGTGCTTTTTCAATAATTGATGACTTATGACGTATTTATCAGATTTGTTTAAAATTTGAAAGAATCAAATAATTCATGTCTTTTTATTAGTTGAATTAATTTTGTAATAAAATAGTTTAAGATAAACTTGTTGAATTATTAGGATCGGATAATTCTTGTCTGTTTATCGGTTGATTTAATTGGATAAATTAAATCAAGATAAACTTGTAGAATTATTGTGAATTGATTTATTTTTCTAGAGATTATCTTGATAAAGTTTGTTTTGATCAGATAACTTCTCTATTTGAATTAAAAATGAGGCTTTATCTTATAGAATCTCGGCTGGAAAATAAAAGATTCACGGAGATATTTACGCGGCAGTTCGGCCTGCCGATTTGGCCTGTTCGGCCAGTCGATTAGGTTGTTCAGCCTACCGATCAGGGACAGATAACATTATGCATTTTCACGCGGATCTTATCAGATATTGATCCAAACTTGATTTTGCTTTGAGTTTTTGAGACCTAATCTGATAAGGACTGACCTCAGGACCAATTGCTATATAAAGTGAGTAAGTCTCATGAGTTACTCAGATTAATTGAGAGATTAAGAGTGATGCTCTTCTGGTGAGCATCTGAAAACTCCCTGAGAGCTTTTGTTCACAAATCACGAACAGTAGCTTTGGGTTCTCTCGATTTGTTGGAAGAAGAGTCACCGGTGGAAGAGCTGTACGTGTAAACCCACACTCACTCTGATTGTGGATAGAGAATAACAAAGAAGACCAGTTGGTTGAGGCTCTTTTGGAACATTACTTCTCTTCACGGATTGCGGAGGTTCTGTGGCACACAAAGGTTAGTAAGATCTATTTAATTTATACATATAGCATGTCAAACTTGTGTTTTGGAAAAATACTCTGATGTTAAAATTTAAAAAAATTCTCGCTGCGCACCTCACATTATTTTTTCCAACAATATGTATAACACTACTGTAGTGGCCTAGTTGAGTTTTGGGATCTACCCCCAAGGTCGCACGCTATATGACCCGATCTCTGATATGGCATCATGCCCTTATATTCCTTTCTATTATTATTGAAAACCCATTTACTAGGTATTTTAATTTACATTCATTATGAAATTCACCTCAATCCACGATTTATAGAAATAATTGATAAATTTCTTTTTTCAATCAACCGCTGAAAACATTTTGATAAAAACTCTTTTTATGGCCAAAATCATTTGAAATTGGGTTACCAAAGAAAAGAGGTAGAAGTCCTAGCTCAATACTCATGCCGGTGTCCCACATTGTAATCTCGGTCCACTATACGTTAGCTCCACGGAACCCTAAACGACCTTAAATAGAAACTAGGTCTATCAGTATCTAATTTAAGATATTCTACATTGCTAAACTATTTCATGGTGTCCTAGTGTGCCATTTGTATTTATAAAATCGTTTTATAAGATTAGAATTTCAATCGAGGTTCAAAACAGTAAAAATGGATGAAAAATTATAAAATCTCACCATTGCCGGTCGGCCTGTCGGTCACCCTAGTTCGGTCGACCGAACTGTGCAGTTTGGCTAACCAAAAGACCAGTCTGGTTGGTTGAACTTTTCCAGGTTTGGCTTGTCGGACGTATAAATCCAGCCTGCCGAACTCATGAATCCAGCCTACCAAACTGAAAAATTTCAAAATTTTCTAGGCATTGGTTCTCGGCCTCCCAAGCCCTAATCTTCATTTTAACCAGTTTTTCTCAGTTCTTAGCCATGGAAATCAATCATAGATGATAGAAAAACATAGTAGAACACTTTTAAACTAATTTAAACAAGATTTGCATACAAATTCCAAGAAAATCTAAAAATGGAGAAAAATAGAGAAAAATGAAAAATCTTGATTCGAATTCGTTTTTCTTCAAACAAAGCTTAGATTCCAGTTGTTTTAAGTTTCTCTAACTTAGATCAAAGGTTTTCTAAGTTCAAATAATCTTAAATTTCAAAATGCAAGAAAAATTGAAAATTTGAAAAAGTTTTGAAAATTTGAAAACTAACCTTGGATTAAGCTTTGAATTGTGTTTTTGGTCGTCCAATCGAGCTCTCGAGCTTCCAATCTACTAAGTACTAAAGCTTGGGCATGATTTAAAATCAAAAATTTGGAGAGAGATTAAGAGAGAAAGAGAGACAGAAAGAGAGAGAGAGACAAACGAGAGGGAGAGTGAGAGAGAGAATGAGCGAGAGTGAGGGAGAGAAAATGAGAGAGGAGAGATTAAAAGAGGGAAAATGGGCGGTTTTACTGTGCAAAAATCATGCACCGCCCATGTTTTTGTAAAACGGGATATATTTGACTTCTGACAAATTATTATATTCCAAATATTCAAAATGACAATTAAAATAATTATAAACAACTAAAAGTCATTAAAATAATCAAAACAACTTTAAATTCAAAAATTTTACTAAATGATCAAATTAAGTTGAAAATATTCATCATGGCACACTAATCCACCATTTTACATTCTAATATCACTTAATTAATTTCGAGGCATTATAACTCTCCACCCCAAAAAGAAATTTCACCCTCAAAATTTAAATATTTGTTCAAGAAACAAAACAGATGCAGATACAACTCTTGCATGCTCGACTCCAATTACCAAGTGGCTTCATCAACCTCATGATGCTGCCACATGACCTTTACTAATGGTATATCATGACGACGCAAGCTGATCACTTTTCGATCGATATTCGAAATCGACACTTCCTCGTATGTCGTGTCTTCCTGAACCTGTACATCGTGAAATGAAACTACCTTACTCTACTCAGGATGGCACTTCCTAAGCATCGAAACATGGAACACGTCATGAACATGAGAAAGTTCAGGAGGAAGGTCAATCTGATAAGCGACCACACCAATACGCTGAGTAATCTTGAATGGCCCAATATATCTCAGTACAAGCTTACCACTTACTCCAAATCGCATAATGCCTTTGCAAGGCATTACTTTCAAGAGAAAAAAATCTCCAACCGTAAATTCCAAGGGTCGACGTCTTCTATCCACATAACTCTTCTATCGACTCTGAGCTGCCTTCAATCGATTTTGAATTACGACAACTTTCTCGTTGTTATCACGAATCTCATCCTACCCAAGAATAATCCTGTCTTCTGGTTCTGCGTAACACACTGGTAATCGACATGGTCGTCCATACAATGCCTTTGCTCCATCCTTGGCAAACCGGTAAGGAAATCCATCGTCATGTGCTCCCATTTCCACCCTAGAATAGGAAGTGGCTGAGGCTGACCTACTAGCTTCTGATGCTTGAATTTCACCTGAAGGCACATCACACACTTGGCTTCATATTCCCAGACATCCTTCTTCATCCCTCTCCACCAATATTGCCTCTTTAGATCACGATACATCTTCATGCTTCCTGGATGAATGGCGAATTGAGACTTGTGGGCTTCATCCATGACGGCTTTTGTCACCTCTACAATTGTTGAAATTGCTAGGCACTCCAAGAAGTACAACGATCCATTTCCATGTACTCTCTATTCTTCAAATTGCTCTCTGTTCTGAATCCGCATATAGATTCCCCGCAGATGTTGATCCTGCCATTGATTTTGTTTCACCATCTGAACAAAAGCTGGGGTCGTCTCCATATGGTACACCGAAACTCGATCATAGTCTTCATAATACTGTAGTCTGTACTCACTCATTGTCATATATCATTTCCAATCTTCAAGAGCCAAACAAGCGAGAATTCCTAAAGACTTCCTGTTAAGCAAATCTGCGACTACGTTAGCTTTCCCAGGATGGTCTACAGCGCGAAATCATATTCTTCCATATACTCCATCCATTTCCGCTGCCTTAAGTTGAGATCCCTTTGAGTGAACAGATACCTCAAGCTCTTATGATCAGAGAAAACCTGAAATGTCACCCCATACAAATAGCATTTCTAAATCTTCAGTGCATGAATCACCGTTGCGAGCTCCAAATCGTGAGTAGGATAATTCTGCTCGTGAGGTCATAGCTGCCTTGATCCATACGCCACCACGCGTCCATGTTGCATCAATACACATCAAAGTCCAAGCCATGAAGCATCTGCGTAAGCCTCGTACGGCTCATCATTGTTGGGAATAGCCAATGCTAGGGCTAAAGTCAACTGATTCTTTAATTCCTAAAAAGCGAGCTCACATTTTTCATCCCATTCAAACCTGACGTTCTTCCTGATCAATCTTGTCAGCGACGCTACGATCTTCAAAAAATCCCTTACAAATTTTCAATAGTACCTTGTAAGTCCCAAGAAACTATGGATTTTTGCTACATTCCTCGATCGTTCCCATTCCACTATGGCTTCTACCTTGGACGGATCCACTGAAATACCTTGCTCGAAGAAGACATGACCTAGAAACTTAACTTCTGTTAACCAAAACTTGCACTTTTCTTTCTTGGCATACAATTGGTGCTCCCATAGAGTCTGAAGGATGATCCTGAGATGCTGCTCATGCTCCTCCCAAGTCTTAGAATATACCAGGATATCGTCGATAAACACAATCATGAACTGATCTAGATATGGCCTAAATATCTTGTTCATCAAATCCATGAAAGCTGTTGGAGCGTTTGTCAACCCAAATGGCATCACCATAAACTCAAAGTGTCCATACCGGGTCTTAAAAGCTGTTTTAGGAGTGCCTTCTTCCTTTATCCTAAGCTAATGGTATCCTGACTGCAAATCAATCTTTGAGAAATACTGCGAACCTCTCAGCTGATCAAACAGTTCATCGATCCTGGGCAAAGGATACTTATTCTTCACCATGACCCGATTCAGCTGTCGATAATCTATACACAACCTAAGAGTCCCATCATGTTTCTTAACGAACAAAACCGGTGCTCCCCACAGCGATGTACTATTCTGAATATACCCCTTATCAGCAAGCTCCTGAAGTTGCTTTCTCAAGTCTTCCATTTCTATTGGCTCCATCATATAAGGTACTACTAAAATTGGTGTTGTTCTTGGAAGTAACTCAATACCAAATTTGATATCCCGATGCGATGGTAATCCTAGCAATTCATCGGGGAAGACATCTACAAATTCATTCACCACTGGGATTGCTGCATTTCTTCTCGAGGCATAGGGCTCTATTTCTAGGTTCATGAGGAAGGCATAGCAAGCTAGGTTCTTCTGCCCTCCAAGACATGTCTTACAAAATGCTCACTTATTAACTGATCACCACCATCCTGGTAAGTGATCATCGTCCCCCTATTAGACACTAGGGTCACTTTTCTAAGCTGACAGTCTACAACTACATTATACTTGGACAGCCAGTCTATCCCTAGGATTACATCATATGATCTCATGGGGAGTACAATCAAATCACATTTCAAAATCTCATCCCTGATCTTTATGTTACAAGCTTACATGCACAATTCACACACACCCGCCCCAAGGGTGAAGCTATAACTAGGGTTCATTAAACTCTTCTATTTCTAATCCTAAGGCATGTACAAAAGAACTTGAAATGAGAGAATGAGTGGCACTTGTATCGAATAAAACATGAGCTAAGGATTAAGAAACTAGGATCATACCATCGACAACCCCATTGCTACTCTGGGCATCTAAACTCCCTGTCGCCATCGCATGAACCTAAATTGGAGCTTTTCCATTTCCTCTGCCAGCATTACTAGGTCCTAGAATAGTCAGCCGATACTATTGTGATGAAGGCGACTGCATGCTATCTATACTCGATGCTTGGTACTGAGGAATGTTATGTTGGAAGTTCTATGGCTATTGTCCTTGTGCTGGGTATGGCGATTGCTAAGGAGAGAACTGGTGGAACTGGAGCTGAGGGTATTGCTAAGATGGAGGTAGGGTCTAAGGCTAAGGCTGACGACTAGCTCCTTCTTCGGTCTGAGATCCTAGACGAGCACTCCTGATCGTACAATTCCTCTTGATATATCCTGGCTATTGGTAATAATTACAATGAAAACTATAGGAGTTGTTGCACCCGCTGCTTGATGAACTGCTGCTACCGCTATTCATGCCACCCTGTTTGTTCTTTCTCAAAGTTGGAAGGCTACTAGTACTCCTCCTACCGCTCCTCTAGGATCTTTCAAATGTCTTTGCTTGATCCTCACAATACTGTGTATAATCATTTTTCACTGATATTGCTGACAACACAAGCTCTCCAAAACTTCTAAGTCGCAGGGCAACCACCTGTCGTTGAATAGGAGCCTTGAGCCCTTCTTGAAAATTAATACATTTCTCGTGTTCTAACGCTACTGTCGATGGAGCAAACCTGGCCAGCTCATTAAACCTTGCCTCTTACTCCCAAACGGACAAGTCACCCTGTTGCAACCTGTAGAATTTAGCCGCCTTTTGGTCTCTATACCATTGCAAAAAATATCTATCTTAGAACAGCTCCTCAAACCTGTCCCAACTGATGTTACCATTGTTTTCCAAGCGTTTAGCTTGCTTCCACCAAGTATTGGCGCCACCTTCGAACTTATATGCAGCTAACTCTACACGATACTTAGTTGGCACACCAAGAGTATCCAAGTGTTTTACGATCGAGTCCAGCCAATATTCTGCCACTTGTGGATCCCCATTTCCATTGAAAGTTAGTATAGACGCACGCTAGAATTCCTTAAAATACCTATGCTTTTGACAAACATTAAAATCCTCTGACCTTGCCCTAGCTGCCACTGCCAAAATGCAGCAAACATGGCTCTTATCATGCCCTCATCATTTCCAAACTCAGCGTCAGCTATCGAACATCGTCCAAGTGCCATTCTCTCACTTCTAAAAACAAAATTTGTACTGTCAATTGTATTTCATTGTCATACTTATGTGTGCACAATTCCTAAGGTTCATAACCTTGAGGTCTTATACCATTCTGTCACACCCCAAAGTACAGGAGGTGACGTGGTGGGTTAATTAAGCTAATTAATGAGAATTTTAGTGAAAACATGAGCTTAAGTATTTAAATTAATTATGAAAATATGGACAATTATAAAGCCCCTTTTAGAACAAGAATTTATAAAAATTTAACAAATAAGAATATCAAAGTGAATGATAAGAAAGTGAAAAGAAATAAAAGAAACGAGAATGGGTCCCACTGACCCACATCCTGCGCACACACATAGTACTGACAATATTATATTACAACCACAGTCCAAGTAAAGAGAAAGTTAAAATGTTACATGTCTTGATTTTTATAACTTAAATAACCTACTAGGTTCCTCTACTACTCTTGCATCCTGTCTGTGGATTCCTCTCCTAACCTAAGTTTAAATCCACCTAGAGGGGGAAAGATTTGAAAACAAATATAATGTGAGTAAAACGCTCAGTAGGACTATATTTTAGGAAACGTTAAATTTTAAAAGGAAATTTCATTATTCAAGAAATTACTTAAGAAAAGGACTTGAATAAATAAAATTAAACAAAATCAGTCTTAACCAAAGCAGTTTATTGGTCGACCAAAAAGAACATCATTTTCTTTTCCTGGGCAAACCATATGTACAACACCACCGTAGTGGCCCAGTTGGATTTTGGGACTTGCCCCCAAGATCACACGCTACACGACCCGATCTTTGATATGGCATCATGCCCTTTGTAACGCCCTGAAATTTATTTAATGTTAACGTAATATAAATGATGAATTAGTGTGCCATAATTAATGTTTTAACATTAATTAGATTATTTGGTTGGATTTTGAATTTTGGTTGTTTTGTTAATTTTTTGAATCCAAATGATTTCTTATTGTTTTAAATTGATGTTTTGAGTTTTAAAACACAACAATTTGCAAAATGTTACAAATAGTCTGTTTTACAAAACTGTGGGCGGCACATGGTTTTTGCACAGTAAAATTGCCCACCATTTTTCTCTATTTATTCCCTTTCTCTCCCTCTCTCTCTCTTCACTCTCTCAGCTCTCACTCTCTCTCCTCTCTCCCGTGACTCTCTCTCTCGGTTTCCTCTCCTCTCTCTCAAATTTTCTCTCAAAATTTTGAATTAAATTCGAATCCAAGCTTTGGGTTAGCAAGGAGGAAGCTCGGGGACGTGATTTGGTAACCGAGAATGCGGATTGAAGCTTCGATTCGAGGTTAGTTTTGAAATTTCTAAACTTTTTTCAAAATTTCCAATTTTGTGCATTTTTGAAATCTAGGTTTGTTTAAGCTTAGAAAACCTTGGATTTGAGTTAAATGAACTTAGAACCACTAGAATCTAAGCTTAGATTGAAGAAAAATGGATTGAATTCAAGATTTTTCATTTTTCTCCCTATTTTCTCATTTTCAAATTTTTCAAGATTTTTGAGTTTAAATCTTGTTTAAATGAGTCCAAATGTGTTCTAATATGTTTTTCTATCAACTATGATTATTTTCTATGCCTGGGATTTGAGAAAAATAGGTTGGAATCAAGATTTGAATTTTGGGGATCAAAAAACCCGTGGCTGGGATTTCTGGGTTTTCCTAGTTCAGCAGGCCGAACCGCGTGTTCGGTAGGCCGAAATAGGGATCGGTAGCTGGTGTTCTTCTATCTGGCAGGCCGAACCTGGGGAAATGACCGACCGACCGGACCTGACTTTCGGCAGGCCGAACTGTACAGTTCGGCCAGTCGAAGCAGGGAGTCCGGCAGGCCGACCGAGTCATAGAAAATTTTGTGATTTTCACCCGTTTTCACTGTTTTGAACCCTGATTTAAATTCTAACCTTATAGGATGATTTTGAAGGTACAAATGGCACACTAGGACATCATGAAATGGTTTAGTAACATAGAATGTCTTGAACAAGATATTGATCGACTTAGTTTGTATCTAGGATCGTTCGTGGTTCTGCAGAGCTAACGTGTAGTGGACCGGGATTATGGTGTGGGGTACTGGCACGAGTATTGAGGTAGGACTTCTACCCCACTTCTTTGGTAGCCTGGTTTTGAAATGATTTGGATTTGAAAAGGATTTCTATTAGAATGTTTTCAACGGTTGTTTGAAAAATGAATTTATCGGTTATATTTTGATATACCGTGAACTGAAATGAATTTCATAATGAATGTAAATGACAACACTCGGTAATTGGGTTTTGAATGATAATAATAAACATATAGGCATGATGCCATATCAGAGATCGGGTCGTGTAGCGATCGACCTTGGGGGCAGGTCCCGAAACCCAACTGGGCCACTACGGTGGTGATATTATAATGGTTTGCCTAGGAAACGAAAATGATATTTCTAGTTATCCAAGTAAAGTGTTCTGGGTAAGAATGGTTTTACTTAAAATTGTTTATTTATTTATCTATTTATTTATTCAAGCTTTCTTTTAAATAACTCTTGAATAATGACCTGTTTCTTTGAATTAAATTATTTTATAAAACATAGTCCTACTGAGGCTTTCGCTCACGTTTTACTTGTTTTAAATTTTCCCCTCTAGGTGGTTTCCCATTTAGGTTTGGAGAGGATTCTTCAGACCGAACTCAGGAGCAATAGAGGAATTAATTTATATTTTTTACCATTTAATTAAGGCATGTAAGATTTTAACTTTATTTGTATTTGGACTGTGATTGTATTTATAATATTGTCAGTATCATGTGTGTGCACAAGTTGTGGGTCTGTGGGACCCATACTCGCGGCTTTGTTGTTTTAATATTTATATGTTTAATGTTTTAAGTTGTCTAATATATATGAACTCTCTATAGAGTGTTTTAATGAAACTCACATTTTATACTTAATTCAACCCCTTAAACTCTAGATTTTAATTAAATTCTCTTTTAATTAATTTAAATAATCCACCACGTCACCTCCCGTACTCCGGGGCGTGACAGAATGGTATCAGAGCTCAAGGTTATGAACCTTGGGAATTGTGCACACATAGATTTGACAATGAAATACCTCTGACAGTCAAAATTTTGTTTTCAGAAGTGAGAGAATGGCACCTAGACGTCGTTCGATAGCCGACGCTGAGTTTGGAAATGATGAGAGCATGATGAGGTCCATGTTTGCGGCTTTCTGTTAGATGGTAGCCAGGGCTAGACCAGGAGATTCTGATGTTGGTAGTAGGCATACGTAGGGGCGTCTATTCTGACTTTTGATGGCCATGGAGATCTGCAGTTAGCAGAGTATTGGTTGGATTCGATCTTGAAGCATTTGGATACTCTTGGTGTGCCTAAGGAGTATCGTGTGGAGTTTGCTGCGTATAAGCTCGAGGGTGGCGCTAACACTTGGTGGAAACAGGCCAAGCGTCTGGAGCGCGGTGGTGATATCAGTTGGGACAGGTTTGAGGAGCTATTTTATGATCGATATTTTTCGCAGGGGTATAGAGATCAGAAGGCAGCTGAGTTCTACAAGTTGCAGCAGGGTGAGTTGTCAGTTCGGGAGTATAAGGCAAAGTTTAATGAGTTGGCTAGGTTTGCTCCATCAGCTGTGGCATCGGAGCGTGAAAAGTGTATTAAGTTTCAGGAAGGGCTCAAGGCTCCTATTCGGCAGCAGTTGGTTGCTCTATGGCTTAAGAGTTTTGGAGAGCTTGTGTCGTCGGCGATCTCTGTGGAGAATGATTATGTGCAGTATTGTGAGGACCGAGCCAAGGCTTCAGGAGGACCGCAGAGGAGTGGCAAGAAGAGCACCAGTAATCGTCCAGCTCTGGGGAAAGGCAAGCAAGGCGGCGCGACCAGTGGTAGCAGCAGTTCGTCTGGCAGCGGGAGCAGCAATCCCTACAGTTTTCATTGTCATTTCTGTCAGCAGCCCAGACACATCAAGAGGAATTGCCTGATCAGGAGTGCTCATCTTGGATCTCAGACCGGGGAGGATGTCAGTCGTCACTCTCAGCCTCAGACCCTACCTCTGCCTCCGCAGTACCTGTAGTTGCAGTATCTGTAGTTCTCTCCTCAGCAATTCTCATATCCGACACGGGGGCAGCAGCCGCAGCATTTTTAGTGCAGTGTTCCTCAGTATAGAGCACTGAGTACAGGTAGTGTACAGTCGTCTCCATGTCAGCAGCATCGGCCGAGTAATCCAGGACCCAGCAATGTCGGTAAAGGAAAAGGGAAGGCGCCAGTGTAGGTTCATGCAATGGCATCTGGAGGGTCAGATTCTCAGACTAGTAACGCGGTTGTCGATGGTATGATCTTGTTTCTAGATCTTTAGCTCGTGTTTTATTCGATACCGGTGCCTCTCATTCTCTCATTTTGAGTTCTTTTGTACATGCCTTGGGATTAGAGATAGAAGAGTTTAATGAACCCCTAGTTATAACTTCTCCCTTGGGGCGGGTATGTGTAAATTGTATGTGTAAATCCTGTAAAATAAAGATTGGGGATGAGATTTTGAAAAGTGATTTGATTATACTCCCCATGAGCTCCTATGATGCAATTCTAGGGATGGACTGGTTGTCCAGGTATAATACAATCGTGGACTGCCAACTTAGAAAAATGACCCTAGTGTCTGATAGAGGGACGATGATCACTTACCAGGGTGGTGGTGATTGGTTAATGAGTGAGCGTCTCATGAAGTCGTGTCTAGGAGGGCGAAGGAATCTAGGTTGTTGTGCTTTTCTTGCCAACCTAGATTGCGAGCCCTATGCTTTGAGAGGCAGTGTGACGATTCTGGTGGTTGATGAGTTTGAGGATGTCTTCCCCGATGAGTTGCCAGGATTACCAACGCATCGGGAAATTGAGTTTGGTATCGAGTTGTTTCCAAGGACAGCACTGATTTCTATGGCACCTTATCGGATGGCACCGGCAGAAATGAAGGAATTGAGGAAGCAACTTCAGGAGCTTGCTGATAAAGGGTATATTCGAAATAGCACATCTCTGTAGGGAGCACCGATTTTGTTTTCTAAGAAGCATGATGGGACTCTCAGGTTGTGTGTGGATTATCGACAGTTAAATCGTGTTACGGTGAAGAACAAGTATCCCTTGCCTAGGATTGATGAGTTGTTTGATCAGTTAAGAGGTTCGCGATACTTCTCGAAGATTGATTTGCAGTCGGGTTATCATCAGCTCAGGATTAGGGAAGAGGATATTCCCAAGATAGCTTTTAGGACTCGGTATGGGCACTTTGAGTTCCTGGTTATGTCGTTTGGGTTGACGAATGCTCCGGTAGCTTTTATGGATTTGATGAACAGGATATTTATGCCGTATCTAGATCAGTTTATGATTGTGTTCATCGATGATATTCTTGTGTATTCCAAGACTTGGGAGGAGCATGAGCAGCATCTTTGGATCGTGCTTCAGACTCTGCGGGAGCACCAGTTGTATGCTAAGAGGGAAAAGTGTGAGTTCTGGTTGACTGAGGTCAAGTTTCTGGGTCATGTTATCTCGGAGCATGGTATTTCTATGGATCCGTCCAAGATTGAAGCTATATTGGAATGGGAACGACCAAGGAATGTAGCAGAGATTCGCAGCTTCTTAGGTCTTGCTGGATATTACAGGAAATTTGTAAAGGATTTTTCAAAGATTGCAGCTCCGTTGACAAGATTGATCAAGAAAAAGGTTAGGTTTGAGTGGAATGAAGATTGTGAGCTTGCTTTTTAGGAATTGAAGAACCGGTTGACTTTCGCTCTAGTGTTAGTTATTCCTAGCAGTGACGAGCCGTATGAGGTTTATGCAGATGCTTCAGGGTACGGACTTGGATGTGTGTTAATGCAGCATGAACGTGTGGTTGTGTACGGATCGAGACAGCTATGACCTCACGAGTGAAATTATCCTACTCATGATTTAGAGCTCGCGGCGGTGATTTACGCGCTGAAGATTTGGAGGTGTTACTTGTATGGAGCGTCGTTTCAGGTATTCTCTAATCACAAGAGTTTGAGGTATCTGTTTACTCAGAGGGATCTCAACTTGAGGCAGCGTAGGTGGATCGAGTATATGGAGGATTATGATTTTGCGTTGCAGTATCATCCTGGGAAAGCTAATGTGGTTGCAAACGCGCTTAGCAGGAAGTCTTCAGGGATTCTCGCTTGTTTTGCTTTTGAGGATTGGAACAGGGATGCGACAATGAGCGAGTTTAGGCTACATTATCATGAAGACTGTGGTCGAGTTTTGGTATATCATGTAGAAGCAACTCCAGCTCTTGTTCAGATGGTGAAACAAAGTCAATGGCAGGATCGGCATTTGTAGGGGATTTGGTCATAGATTCAAAACGGGGAGCAGTTTGAGGAATGGAGCGTGCATGCAGATGGGTCGTTGTATTTTCGGGAGAGTCTTGCAGTTCCAGCTATCGCCGAAGTGACGAAAGCTGTTTTGGACGAAGCTCATAGGTCTTAGTTCGCTATTCATCCGGGGAGCACAAAGATGTATCGCAATTTGAAGAGGCAGTATTGGTGGAGAGGCATGAAGAAAGATGTTTGAGAGTACGTGGCCAAGTGTTCGACGTGTCTTCAGGTGAAAGCTGAGCATCAGAAGCCTGCAGGTCTGCTTCAGCCGCTTCCTATTCCAGGGTGGAAATGGGAGCATGTGACGATGGATTTTCTCACAGGTTGGCCGAGGACGGAGCAACGGCATGATGCAGTTTGGGTCGTGGTCGACAGGTTGACGAAATCGGCGTATTTCATTCTGTTTAGGTCAACGTGTTCGAGGAGGATTCTCGAGGAATTGTATCTGCAGAATATTGTGAGGTTGCATAGGGTTCCTTTGTCCATCACCTCTGATCGAGACACCAGGTTTAATGCTAAGTACTGGAGGAGTTTTTAGGAGGCTTTAGGTACGAATTTGAACTTTAGTACGGTGTTTCATCCTCAGACTGACGGGCAGTCTGAGCGGGTTATTCAGATTCTCGAGGATATGTTGCGTGCCTGTACGTTGGACTTCGACAGGAATTGGAAGCAATGTTTGCATCTGGCGGAGTTCGCATACAACAATAGCTATCAGGCGAGTATCGGTATGGCACCGTTTGAGGCATTGTATGGGCGACCGTGTCGGTCACCTGTGTGTTGGGCTGAGCCAGAAGATAGGGTTATTCTTGGGCCGGATGAGATCCGTGATAGCAATGAGAAAGTCGCGGTGATTTGAGATCGATTGAGGGCAGCTCAGAGTCGGTAGAAGAGCTACGCAGATAGGAGACGTAGACCTTTAGAGTTCACGGTTGGAGATTTCGTTCTCTTGAGGGTATCGCCTCGTAAGGGAACTATGTGGTTCGGAGTGAGTGGGAAGCTCGCGCTGAGGTATATTGGGTTGTTCGAGATCACTTAGCGTGTTGGTGTGGTCGCTTATCGACTTGATCTTCCGCCTAAACTTTCTCATGTTCATGATGTGTTTCATGTGTCGATGCTTAGGAAGTGTCCGCCTGAGCAAGGTAAGATAGTTTCATTCCGCAATGTGCAGGTTCAAGAAGATACGACGTACGAAGAAGTACCGATTCAGATTATCGATCGAAAAGTGATTAGTTTGCATCGTCGTGAGATACCGTTGGTAAAAGTCGCGTGGCAGCATCATGGGGTTGATGAAGCCACTTGGGAGCTAGAGTTGAGTATGCGGGAATTGTATCCGCATTTGTTTTGTTTCTGAAATGAGTTGTAAATTTCGAGGGTGAAATTTCTTTTAGGGGTGGAGAGTTGTAACGCCCCGAAATTTATTTAATGTTAATGTAATATAAATGATGAATTAGTGTGCAATAATTAATGTTTTAACATTAATTAGATTATTTGGTTGGATTTTGAATTTTTGGTTGTTTTGTTAATTTGTTGAATCCAAATGATTTCTTATTGTTTTAAATTGGTGTTTTGAGTTTTAAAACACAACAATTTGCAAAATATTAAAAATAGTCCATTTTACAAAACCATGGGCGGCACATGGTTTTCGCACAGTAAAACCGCCCACTGTTTATCTATTTATTCCCTTTCTCTCCCTCTCTCTCTCTTCACTCTCTCAGCTCTCACTCTCTCTCCTCTCTCCTATGACTCTCTCTCTCGGTTTCCTCTCCTCTCTCTCAAATTTTCTCTCAAAATTTTTTTATCAAATTTGAATCCAAGCTTTGGGTTAGCAAGGAGGAAGCTCGGGGATGTGATTTGGTAACCGAGAACGCGGATTGAAGCTTCTATTTGAGGTTAGTTTTGAAATTTTTAAACTTTTTCCAAAATTTTCAATTTTGTGCATTTTTGAAATCTAGGTTTGTTTAAGCTTAGAAAACTTTGGATTTGAGTTAAATGAACTTAGAACCACTAGAATCTAAGCTTAGATTGAAGAAAAACGGATTGAATTCAAGATTTTTCATTTTTCTCCCTATTTTCTCATTTTCAGATTTTTGAGATTTTTGAGTTTAAATCTTGTTTAAATGAGTCCAAATGTGTTCTAATATGTTTTTCTATCAACTATGATTATTTTCTATGCCTGGGATTTGAGAAAAACAGGTTAGAATCAAGATTTGAATTTTGGGGATCGAGAAACCTGTGGCTGGGATTTCTCGGTTTTCCCAGTTCGGCAGGCCAAACCGTGTGTTCGGTAGGCCGGAAAAGGGATCGGCAGGCCGGTGTTCTTCCATCCGGCAGGCCGAACCTGGGGAAATGACCGGCCGACCGGACCTGACTTCCAGCAGGCCGAACTATACAGTTCGGCCGGTCGAAGCAGGGAGTCCAGCAGGCCGACCGAGGCATAGAAAATTTTGTGATTTTCACCCGTTTTCACTGTTTTGAACCCTGATTTAAATTCCAACCTTATAGGATGATTTTGAAGGTACAAATGGCATACTAGGACATCATGAAATGTTTTAGTAACATAGAACGTCTCGAACTAGATATTGATCGACTTAGTTTGTATCTAGGATCGTTCGTGGTTCCGTAGAGCTAACGTGTAGCGGACCGGGATTACGGTGTGGGGCACCGGCACGAGTATTGAGGTAGGACTTCTACCCCACTTCTTTGGTAGCCTAGTTTTGAAATGATTTGGATTTGAAAAGGATTTCTATTAGAATGTTTTCAACGGTTGTTTGAAAAATGAATTTATCGGTTATATTTTGATATACCGTGAACTGAAATGAATTTCATAATGAATGTAAATGACAACACTTGGTAATTGGGTTTTGAATGATAATAATAAACACATAGGCATGATGCCATATCAGAGATCGGGTCGTGTAGCTATCGACCTTGGGGGCAGGTCCCGAAACCCAGCTGGACCACTATGGTGGTGATATTATTATGGTTTGCCTAGGAAAAGAAAATGATAATTCTGGTTATCCAAGTAAACTGTTCTGGGTAAGAATGGTTTTACTTAAACTTGTTTATTTATTTATCTATTTATTTATTCAAGGTTTCTTTTAAATAACTCCTGAATAATGACCTGTTTCTTTGAATTAAATTATTTTATAAAACATAGTCCTACTGAGCCTTTCGCTCATGTTTTATTTGTTTTAAATTTTCCCCCTCTAGCTAGTTTCCCATTTAGGTTTGGAGAGGATTCTTCGGACCAAACTCAGGAGCAATAGAGGAATTAATTTATATTTTGTACCATTTAATTAAGGCATGTAAGATTTTAACTTTATTTGTATTTGGACTGTGATTGTATTTATAATATTGTCAGTACCATGTGTGTGCATAAGTTGTGGGTCTGTGGGACCCATACTCGCGGCTTTGTTGTTTTAATATTTATACGTTTAATGTTTTAAATTGTCTAATGTATATGAACTCTCTATAGAGTGTTTTAATGAAACTCACATTTTATACTTAATTCAACCCCTTAAAGTCTGGATTTTAATTAAATTCTCTTTTACTTAATTTAAATAATCTGCCACGTCACCTCCCGTACTCTGGGGTGTGACACCCTAATATTCCTCTCTATCATTATTGAAAACCCATTTACCAGGTATTTTCATTTACATTTGTTATGGAGTTCATTATGAAATTCTCCTCAATCCACAATTTATAAAAATAATCGATAAATTTTTTTTTTTCAATCAACCATTGAAAACATTTTGATAAAAACCACTTTTATGGCCAAAATCATTTGGAATTGGGTTACCAAAGAAAATTACTAGAAGTCCTACCTCAATACTCGTGCCGGTGTCCCACACCGTAATCCCGGTCCTCTATACGTTAGCTCCGTAGAACCCCGAATGACCTTAAATAGAAACTAGGTCTATCAGTATCTAGTTTAAGATATTCTACGTTGCTAAACTATTTCATGGCATCCTAGTGTGCCATTTGTATTTACAAAATCATTTTATAAAGTTGCAATTTTAATCAAGGTTTAAAACAGTAAAAACGAATGAAAAATCACAAAATCTCACCATGTCCGATCGGCTTGCCAGTCACCCTAGTTCGGCCGACCGAACTGCTGCCAGAAGACCAAGTCCAGTCGGCCAAACCTTTCTAGGTTCGGCCTGCCAGATGTATGAATTTGGCCTACCGAACCCATGAATTTGGCCTGCCGAACTGAAAAATTCTAGAATTTTCTAGGCACGGGTTCTCGGCCTCCCGAGCCCCAACCTTTATTTCAACCTTTTTTTCTCAATTCTCAGGCATGGAAATCAATCATAGATGATAGAAAAACATAGTAGAACACTTTTAAACTAATTTAAACAAGATTTGCACACAAAATCCAAGAAAATCTAAAAATGGAGAAAAAAGGAGAAAAATAAAAAATATTGATTCGAATTCATTTTTCTTCAAACAAACCTCAGATTCTAGTTGTTCTAAGTTTCCCTAACTTAGATCAAAGGTTTTCTAAGTTCAAGTAAGCTTAAATTTCAAAACGCTAGAAAAATTAAAAAATTGAATAAGTTTTGAAATTTGAAGACTAACCCTGGATTAAGCTTTGAATTGTGTTTTTGGCCGTCCAATCAAGCTCTCGAGCTTCCAATCTGCTAAGTACTGAAGTTTGGGTGTGATTTGGAATCAAAAATTTGGAGAGAGATTGAGAGAGAGAGAGACAGAAAGAGAGAGAGAGAGACAGGCGAGAGGGATAGTGAGAGAGAGAATGAGCGAGAGTGAGGGAGAGAAAATGAGAGAGGAGAGATTAAAAGAGGGAAAATGGGCGGTTTTACTATGTAAAAACCATGCGCCGCCCATATTTTTGTAAAATGGGATATATTTGACTTCTGACAAGTTGTTATTGTTCCAAATATTCAAAATGACAATTAAAATAATTAGAAACAACTAAAAGTCATTAAAATAATCAAAATAACTTTAAATTAAAAAATTTTACCAAAGTATCAAATTAAGTTTAAAATATTTGTTATGGCACACTAATCTACCATTTTACATTCTAATATCACTTCATTAATTTCAGGGCATTACAACTCTCCACCCCTAAAAGAAAGTTTACCCTCAAAATTTACATATTAGTTTAGAAACAAAATAGATGTGGATAGAACTTCTGCATGCTCGACTCCAATTCCCAAGTGGCTTCATCAATCCTATGATGCTGCCACATGACCTTTACTAACGGTATATCACGACGACGCAAGCTGATCATTTTTTGATCGATAATCTGAATCGACAGTTCCTTGTATATCGTGTCTTCCCAAACCTGTACATCGTGAAATGAAACTACCTTACTCTGCTCAGGCGGGCACTTCCTAAGCATTGACATGTGGAACACGTCGTGAACATGACAAAGTTTAGGAGGAAGGTCTAGCTCATAAGTGACCACACCAACACACTGAGTAATCTCGAACGGTCCAACATACTTGGTGCAAGCTTACCACTTACTTTGAACCGCATAATGCCTTTACGAGGTAATACTTTCAAGAGAAAAAAATCTCCTACCGTAAATTCAAAGGGTCGACGTCTTCTATCCGCATAACTCTTTTGTCGACATTATAATATCACTTAATTTATTTCAGAGTGTTACGTTCTCTCTCTCTCTCATAGTTGCTCTCTCCCTATCTTTCTCTCCCCCCCCATCCTCTCTCTCTCTCCCTTTTGTCCTCACCGATCACCATTGAACAAGCCGCCTTCGTGCTAGCAGGCCATTGCCCAAGACAGCCTCACCCTAGCAAGCCCTCGCCCAAGCCTTGCTTGCCCTCAACCTCATCCAAATTAGCCACCCAAAGCTTGTCCTTGCCGTCCCAACCCGTCGTGGTCATCATCCTTTCACCACCACCATCTTCTTCGCACCCTCGTTCTTGACTCAATGGCTACTCTGTCCTCCAACAATGATATTGTTTTTTTCTCAATATCTATAACATCTTGTTGTAAATTAAAACTGTTATTGTTGTTAGTGATGGAATTTGTTGAGTTAGATGGTATAATTACGGAATTTGCTTATTGTAGAATTTGTTGCTGTCATTTGTTGAATTATGTTTATTGTTTTGAATTTAGTTTGTGAGATTGTGAAATTAGTTTGTGCAATTAGCTGATTGTGGAAATTGTTGGAGTTAATTTAGTTGGTTTTGTTTTGTTGGGATCAATTTTGTAGATTTTATAACGCAAGTGTAATAACCCTATCTATATGACTATTACTTAACTACTCAAATATATATTTATTTAGGTTACATAATTTCATGGAACATTTTTTTTCTCAAACACTATTTGAAATGTTTTAATTAACCTTACTAGTTAAAATTTTTAAACTATTTTTACTTTTTGAGCAACAGAAATTAGTAACATATTATAGTGATTAAAAAATCATCCCATACATACATACATACTACTAGAGTCATACAGTTTTACATATTATCAAAAGATCTTCATTAATAAAAGTAGTTGCAGAAATTAAAACGTACAATATCAATTTCTCAAAACTTTACTCTGATCATCTACCGTTTCATCACCATCCATCAGGCATTATTGACAGGTTGCTTACCTATAGCATGAACATGCTTGGATGAGTTTTTGCTCAGCAAGTTAGAACTATAACTTGCAAAATATATTTAAAATAATATATAACTATAACATGCATGTGCTAATTATGCTCAATTATGATCATTATTTTCAATTATGATCATTATTTTGTTGGGCTCAAATAGTCGTACTGGTTGCACGCGTTCAATAGGAAATTAGGGTTTACAAGGTCCCAACAACACCGTGATCTAATTTATTTTAAATTTCATTGTTAAAACTTAAGCTTCCTCGAAAGTTGAGAGTTTAGCATGACACTTAAATTTAATTTGTCCTTAAGGGTTTCACCGAGTGATTTAATAAATATGTAGTATAGCATGGCATAGTATACTTAAACATGAAATTAAATATGCTTACTACTTTTAGAAACATTTATTTGAAACTAATTATACTGTTGGCAAGATTCTCAGTTGCCTGTTTGCTTATAGTAGGATTCTCTATTTGCTTAAAATTTATCCTCTATCGGAACAAATTCAGTATAGAAACATCCATCAAAAGTGTAAGAATAATTTATCATATGATATTTTAATTTTAGCATAATTGTAAGAATTTTGTTCATTTTTTAGACTGCATTGCTCTTTATCAAACTATCATAAATATTGTTATTTCTATTATAAGAATTAATAAATTAAATCCTCATATTTTTAGTTTTCCTTAATTGCTTTTAATAATTTGTACTATGATTGATAATTAATTAATTTAAATAATTAATTATTATCTTACTATTAACTAAGCCTATATAACTTTAATTAACTTATTAATATTTACATAACTTTATGGTTTATGAATTAAATTTGAAATAACTATTTTCTTAATTCATTTATTGTGCTCGTGATTGGTCCAAAGACTGCCTTAAAAGTTCCTATGGTGTTTCATACATCGTATCGTCAAAACTTTGTCCCTAGTGGGGTCTTGGACTAATACCGGTGTTGGGCCCGCGTCTAGCATTGTAATACCAAGGATCTATCATATTTAGGTTTTCATAATACTCATTCAAATGTTTATTTTGAGAACTTTTAAAGTTTATAGAAATTATATCCATATATTTTAAAGTTTCATTATTAAAAATCCTATTTTAAAATAACGTCCGTGTTTGGTAAAATAGAATTATGTCCCTAATGATAGTAAACTATAGACTTGTATAGTTTATCGAGTACCAAAATTTCTTTGTTCACTATAAAATAGAATTATGTCCCTAAACGAGCGTTTATTTTATAAAACTAGTACCGAGAGATACTTTTGGATAGTTTTAAAAGTTACCATAAAACTATATGTTAAAGACAGTTTTTCTTTTAGTGTTTTTCTTCATGAGAGTTTCATGTTTTAAATATGGGATCTAAAACTTTCATGTTTATTAAAATCCCGTTCACTGTCATTAGCATATCCATTTTTTGGTTATTTTTGTAAACTTTATGCATTGTTAAAATTTTGACTATTTTTATTAACCAAATTTAAAGTCCAATTCAAAGACAAACTCTTGCAAAATTTTCTTCATGAAAGTTCTTTATTTCGTCAAAATCTAAAACTTTTCTTTTTTGGCAAAAATTGTGATTCAAATTGTTGGAAGTCGTTTTTGTCAAAAATAAAAACTATTTTTAATGGTAAAAACTGCAACCAGATTTAACTACCTGTAACTATGTTATAGAGACGAAATTTCAAAATTTTTTCTTCACAAAATTTCTTTGTTTTATCAAGATCTCAAACTCTTATGTTCGGCAAAAATTATAATTTGTCAAAGGCCCCAAAACATGATAAACAGTGATAACCCACCATATATATAGTTTTTGGATAGTTTGCGATAACTTTCTATAACCGTATTTTAGAGGCAGAATTTGAAAAAATTTTCTTCATAAAAGTTGTCTCCTCAAAATCAAAGACTTTCTTGTTTGGTGAAAATTGTGATTTGGAACCAAAAAAGATTGAACCAGCCAAAACATTGGCCATCACCCTTGGAAATAGTTTTGGACAGCAAGAAAAACTATTTTTGGCAGCTTAGGTAGTTTTTAGAAACTACTCGAAAATCTGACTTAGAGTCAAAACTATGGTTTTTTTTGCATTTTTTTTACAGTCACGGAGTTTTGTTTAAAACATGGAAATCTAAAATTTTGTGTTCAGAAAAAGTTTGAAATCGAACCCTAAGGCTTTTTTTTTGTGATCAAAGTTAGTAGAAATTTTTTGTCTACAACACCAAACATATAAATAGCAAAACTAAACATGCATAATCTAACTTTTTACAACAATATACAGGCAAAACTCTACTAACCAACACATATAGAGATTATTACAAACCATTACCATACTTAACTCATGAAAATACAAACTTTTAATCAACTAAGAGATTTAAGAAGGAAAGTTTAGAACTTTTTATCCTTAAAGAATCTATCTTAATAAAAGCTCTAAGAAAGTTAGTTCCTTCTGCTTCTTCTTCTTGGTTTAGTCATTAAATCACAAACTAACTAAGTCAAAATACAACCTTTGTTTTATCTATGTAAAAAAAGAAGAAAATTTAGAAATTACCATTAATGAATACCCTTGGAACCCACTCTAGAACATCCAACTTCTTCTCCTTCTTCTTCTATGTTTTCTAACTAAGAATTTATGGTCGAATGAAAGAGAAATTTTTTTTGGAGGAAACCCTCAAATGGAACCGGTTTTTGGAGAGGAAGAAGAAGAGAAAATGAAGCAAAATGGAGTCTTGATGTCACGCCCCGGAGTACGGGAGGTGACGTGGCGGTTTATTTAAATTAATTAAAAGAAGAATTTAATTGAAATCAAGAATTTTATTGGTTACATTAAATAATAAAAGGTGGTAGTTTCAAAAACAACATTGTATAAAAGAATTCATAACATTAAGCAATTGAAATCATTAAACGAATAATAAAATAATAAAGAGCCGTGAGTATGGGTCCCACTGACCTACAACTTGTGCACACACATAGTACTGATAATATAATAATAATAATACAACCACAGTCCAAGCGTAAAGAAAGTTAAAAACATTACATGCCTTAATTAAATATTACAAATAAATCTACTAATCTTTCTACTGCTCCTGAGTTTGGTATGTTGAATCCTCTCCGAACATAAATGGGAAACCACCTAGAAGGGGGAAAAATTTAAAAACAAAGAAAATGTGAGCGAAAGGCTTAGGAGGATAGTATTTTATCAAATTAATTAAAAGAAACATTGAATAAATAAATAAATTTAAATAAAACTGTTCTTACTCAAAACAGTGTACTCGAACAACCAGAAATATCATTTTCTTTTCTAAGCAAACCATAAGAATATCACCACTGTAGTGGCCCAGCTGGGTTTCTGGACCTGCCTTCAAGGTCGATCGCTACACAACCCGATCTCTGATATGGCATCATGCCTATGTGTTTATTTTCATCATCATTCAAAACCCATTTACTGAGTATTGTCATTTACATTTATTATGAAGTTCATTTCAGTTCACGGTATATTAAAATATAACCGATAAATTCATTTTCAAACAACCGTTGAAAACATTTTAATAGAAATCCTTTTCAAAGCCAACTCATTTTGCAACTAGGCTACCAAGGAATGGGGTAGAAGTCCTACCCGATACTCGTGTCAGTGCCCCACACCGTAATCCCGGTCCGTCATACGTTAGCTCTGTGGAACCACGAACGATCCTAGATACACACTAAGTCGATCAATATCTAGCTCGAGACATTCTATGTTACTAAACTATTTCATGATGTCCTAGTGTGCCATTTGTATCTTTAAAATCATTTTACAATGTTGGAATTTCAATCGGGGTTCAAAACAATGAAAACGGGTGAAAAATCACAAAATTGGCCCATGCCCTGCCGGCCTGCCAAAAGCCCTACTTCGGCCGGCCGAACTGTGCAGTTCGGCCTGCCGAAAACCAAGTCCAGTCAACCGAACAATTTCTAGGTTCAGCCTATCGGACAGATGAATTTTGGCCTGCTGATCCTTTGAATCCGGCCTACCAAACACGAAGTTCGGCCTGCCAAACTGGAAAAACCCAAAAATTCCAGCCACGGGTTTTCGATCCCCCAAAATCCAAATCTTGATTTTAACCTGTTTTTCTCAAATCTCAGGCATGGAAAACAATCATAAATGATAGAAAAACATACTAGAACACTTTTGAACTCATTTAAACAAGATTCAAACACAAATATCTCAAAAAATCCAAAAATGGGGAAAAATGAGGAAAAATGAAAAATCTTGAATTTAATTCGTTTTTCTTTAAACAAAGCATAGATTCTAGGTGTTCTAAGTACATTTAACTCAAACCAAGAATTCTCTAAGCTAAAACAAACTTAAATCTCAAAAACGCATAAAATTGAAAATTTTGAAAAAGTTTAGAAATTTCAAAACTAACCTCGAATTGAAGCTTTAAATCCATGTTTTTGGTTGCCAAATCTCATCCCCGAGCTTCCTATTCACTAACCCGAAGCTTAGACCCGAATTTGGCTTCAAAATCTTGAAGAAATTTGAGTGGGAAAGAGAGAAACTGAGAGAGAATGAGAGAGAGAGTGAGTAGAGAGAGTGAAGAGAGAGGGAGAGGAGAGAGAATAAATAGAGAGAAACGGTGGGCGGTTTTACTGTACGAAAACCAAATGCCACCAACGGTTTTGTAAAACGAAATATTTTTAACATTTTACAAATTGTTGTGATTTTAAAACTCAAAACATCATTATAAAACAATAAGAAATCATTTGAATTTATCAAATTAACAAACACAACCAAAAATTCAAAATTCAACCAAATAATCAAATTAATGTTGAAACATTAATTATGGCACACTAATTCATCACTTATATTACAATAACATTAAATAAATTCTGGGGCGTTACACTTGATGAAGAGTGGTCTATTTATAGAACATGGACTAATTTGGTCTTAGCACCTAACCTATATTTGATTAAGCTTTAAATCACACTTGATTAAACTAAATCTTAGTTTAGTTCCCACTAACGTTGGTACCAATACTTAAGGGGGACAGGAGAGATTTTTGTCTCATTAATTACGCCAAGGACACCGCCAAATCAAGCCTTAAGTCATAGTCAAATCTAGACCTCTGATCTTATCTTCAAAGATTTCTTCTAAATGGATATAATTTATATTGCCAAAGGATGACTAACTTAGCTGACAGGAAAGTTTGGTTTCCATTCCAGACATAGAAGAAGGAAATTTCATGATTTATAATGATTTTCTGAAATGGGGTTAGTAACTATCCTTTTGAAAGGAGTTAAAGTAGTCATGTAAGGTTCATGATAGCTTAAAGACCATAAGAGGAACTACCTAACCCATGGTTTGGAACTTGCAATGGTGCTTTTTGCAGTAAAAAGATGGCAACACTATTTGTATGAAGCGAAATGTGAGATCTACATAAATCATCAGAGCCTTGAGTATATCTTCACTTGGAAGGAACTAAACATCATATAACAAAGATGGCTAGAATTGGTGAAAGATTATGACTATAAGATCCTTTATTACCCCAAGAAAGCAAACAAAGTAGTCAGTGTGCTACGTCAAAAATCTGTAGTAATACTTATGGCAATTAGTATTCTACCTCAGCTTCTATAGAAGGACATTAACGACCTTAGTGTTGAGATGATTTCAGGGAAGTTATCAACATTAACACTTCAACCAACCATCCTCAAACACATGAAGGGCGGTCTGGAACTTGATCCTACTTTGATTAAGATAAGAGAGGAGGTCCTTGAAAGAAAATAAACAGATTTTAGTCTTTTGAAGAATCCTCCACCACAAGGGAAGGATATGCATTCCTAATGATGAAGAAACAAAGAACAGGTTCTTTCATAAATGCATGAAACACCACATTCTCTCTTTCCAAGAGAAACTAAGATGTATGTAGATTTGAAAGCGAATTTTTTATGGTCTAGAATAAAGAAGAAAGTTGTTGAATTTGTATCGAAATACCTACTTGTTAGAAAGTTAAGGTAAAACATCATCATCCAGTAGGTAAATTGCAAAAGATTAGCTTCCTAGAATAGAATTGGGACTAAATAACAATTGATTTTATGGTCGGATTGCCTAAGACATCCAATGGCAATGTTGCAATCTAGATTATTGTACATCAAATGACCAAATCTAATCACTTTTTACCTATCAAGGTTAGTTATTCTGTGGAATGATTAGCTGAGTTGTATGTTTCAAAGACATCTAATGGAAAAGTTACCTCGAGTGGTTCAAATTTTTGGGACAAAAATTTTTGAGGGGTAGATAGTAATGACCGAGAAAGTCCTATAATTAAATAATGTAATTTATATATTTAAGTCAAGGATTTTCCTGGAAATATAATGCATAATCTTTTGTGACTGAAGTATTTACAATAATAATATAAATATTCCAAAAATTCTATAGTAAATTTGAAAGTTAAATAATTAGCTTTGTGATTAAATAATTTGGTTGATAAATTCTTTTTGCAATTTAAGGCGAAAGAAATTTCAATCGTAAATAACCTAAAAAATTTACTTACAAGAATTGTGAAGTATAGTGATGTTAGCAATATATTGAGAAACACCCTAATGCTCAACAATACCTTAATTGTCAATTAGTTTAAAATCGGAGTCATGTGATTATCAATTTCGATAGAAAACGCTATGCCAATTCAAAAATTGACATTGTCGCAAAAGTATGTCGTTATTGAATTTAAATACAGAAAACTTCAAGTTGGGATTTTTATTAAATCTTGAAATAATTTTAAGATTAAAAACAGTCTAATCTCGATATGCGATTAAGATGTACTTTCATAATTAGTAAGATAGCGATTAGTGTTTTATTGTATTTGAGTAGTAAGAAAGGTAGTACTATAGCACTAGTAAGCCTTCCATTTAGCTCCTAGAAGCTTTCTTTGCACTTCATGGTCTATTCATGCTTATTTCATTTGCTTGAGGAAGCCATGAGTGGTATTACTGTTGGAAAAATAGTACGCAGCAAAATTTTTAAATTTTTATATCAGAGTATTTTTCAAAACACAAGTTTGATACACTATATGTATAAATTAACCAGATGTTACTGACCTTTGAATGCTGAAGAACTCCCGCAATCCGTGAAGAGAAGTAATGTTCCAAAAGAGCCTCAACCAACTAGTCTTCTTTACTATCTCCATCCACGATCGAAAGGAGTGTGGGCTCACATGTATAGCTCTTCCTCCAGGTGACTCTCCTTCCAACCAATTGAGAGGACCCAAAGCTAGTGTTCGTGATTTATGAACACGAGCTCTCAGGGTGTTTCAGAATCTCACTATCAGAGCTTTACTCTTGCTCTTTTAATTGATCTAAATAATAGTGAAACTCACTCCCTTTCTAAAGAGGTTGGGCCTAGGAGTCAGTCCTTATCAGATAATGCCTCCAAAATTCAAATCAGAATCAAATTTAGATCAATATCTGATGAAATTCGCGTAAAATACGTGATTTTTTTATAACGCGATCGGCATGCCGATCTATCCAACCAGCATGAACTTGCCACATTGGCAGGCCTAACCTAAGGATCGGCATGCCGAACTGCCGATAAAAATTCTCAACGAATCTTTTATTTTCCACTCGAGATTCTATAGGATAAAGACTTAGTTTTAATTCAAATAACCCAATGTAGAAGTTGTCTAATTAAAACAACTTTATCTAGAGAATCTCTAAGAAAAAAAATGAATTCCTCATAATTCTACAAGTTGATCCTGATTTAATTTATTCAAAATTAAATCAAATGATAAATAGATAAGAGTTATCCAATCCCAATAATTCAACAAGTTTACTTGAATTAATTTTGTCACAAAATTAATTCAACTGGCAAACAGACATGAATTATTTGATTCTTCAGAATTTCAACAAATTTGATAAATCTGACATAAGTCACCAATTGTTAGAAAAACACGCCGTATCATTACAGGATTTTATGAGATAGCAAAAGGGACTTGATGGACCTATATAGTTCAAGCTCCTGATAATTATGAAACCCAATATCCCAGATATATATTTCATAATTATCAACTCCAACTATATAGAAATACGAAGCCAATGTAGCTAAGTCTCCATTGTAACACCCACCTATTTTTATGTAATGAATCACGTTAAGTTAGTAACGATGTTAAGGAAATTTCATTAATAATTTATGTTATATGTTATGATATATGATTTTTAATGTTACTAACTTTTATGTCAAGTTTTATGACAGGTGACGACCACATGGAATCATTGTGCTCAAGTGTTCATGAGTATTTTAATATATGTTTATTTATGATGCAATGATGAATTAAATGTTTTAATGTATGGCATTTAAGGACAGTTTGGTAGGCCGGACTTTCAAGTTCGGTAGGCTAAAAAGTCTGCCCAAGATCATCAGGCCGAAGGAAACCATCGGCAGGCCGAACTTGGTGGAACTGGTAGCCCGAAAGGGAAAAATCTGCAGGCCGAACCAGCTGATGAGCAGTCAGCAGAAATCTCTCCAAATTTATTGCTGAGATAATTACATTAAATGGGTAATTTATTGTGATTAATTGGCATATTAAAGGAATAATTTTGTCAGTTAAGGAAATTAAAAGGTTGACTTCACATTGATTTGTGTCATTTTAAATGGTTTTCTATTTTAAGAGGGCAAAACATGGTAAGTGATGAGTGATTGTTTGACTTCCCTCTTTTCTCTCCTTCCTCCATGCCAATGAGCCATCAATGAGTAAGAAAATTCTGACTTAATGGAGGGTATTGAATGTTCATCGATTATGCTCATTACATTAAAAAAATTTTAACGTTCTTTTACTCAGTTTTTCTCTCATCCTCTCACGTCTTTTCTCTCAATTTCTAAGACCCTTCCTTGTCTTTCCTCTCTTCCTCTTCTCTTGTCCACGAATTCCATCCTCTTTCCTCTCAAAAAAAAAAAAAATTATGTGCAAGTATTGAAAGAAAAAGTTATATTTTGCTGGTTGAATTCAAGAAATTTGAGAAGAAAATTTTTAAGGTAAGGACTCGTTTCTTTGTGTTTTTGAAAAGAATTCTCCTCCTCCAATTGTCTGCAATATCTTTCTCTAGGTATTGTATTTTGTCTTGAGTTTTTAATATGATGTTCATGTATGTATTATGTGATGTTTTTCCAAGATTCATGTCATTTCGGTGTTCTATGAAAAATATGAATTTTCTATCCTCTACCCTTCACAGTAAAAAATTACTGTTTGACTATAATGCATGAAAAATGTAATGTTTATTTAAGGGGTAAATGAATGATGTTTTCCATGAAAGTTGACAAGAATGAGTATATTTTATGTTACGAAATTTCTATGAGAAAAATGTTTTAATATTGTTATTTTTGGATTTTTGTTTTATAAAATGTTTTATATGTTTAAATAATTTTGATTGACGATGAAATATTTTTATGATGTCAAAATTCATGATAATAAGATGTTTGTATGAATTTTAAAATATATGTATTTTAATTATTAGAAAATGTTTTCAAAACATTTTCATGATTGTAATGTATGAGATGTTTTGATGATAATTTTATGTTTTCACAATTATGGTTGTGAATTATGTTTGTAATATGAGATGAATGTAAATATGAATTATGTTTGTAATATGAGATGAATGTAAATATGAATGTTATATGAATGGATGTTTTATGATAAGTATTAATTTTATTGTATTTTTAAATGGATAAATGGCATGAACACTCAAAGGAACGAGCACATTGAGACCGCGACATCGTCACCAAACCGTATTAAGGTTAAGTAAGCTAGCTGTTAAGGTAAGTACATTCTCACCTGCAACATGACACGTTTTACAAGGTTTGATGATATGTTCACAATGATATTTATGATGATTTTATGGTTATTTTCCTTAAAGGATTTCTTATGAAAGATTATCATGATTTAAAGTTATGCATGTACGATGATGACATGTTTCAAAGTATGAAAATTATGTATATATGTATCACCTAATAAGTGTTGCACAACAATGTTATGAAATGATATATTATGATGTCATGTTTGGTTTAGGAATAGCTACCCTTCTCCTCTCATGACGGCGCGCCTACAATGATGAGTCCTTAAGATAAAATGGAATAAGTTTTAATATGGTCAATGTAATGAAAGATATGTTTCTATGAAATTGTGCTTAAGGCACTTTTATGATATGATGATGATGATGTATATGAAATGTTTTTAAATGTGAGAATAATAAGTACTTACTAAGCATTAGCTTAATCAAGTTTTATGTCATGTTGAAGATAAGGATAAGAAGATCATGGAATAGGCGGAGGACATGGGAAGGCATGTGAGTACAAAGCACGATGAATTGTAACAGGAAGAATGCCAAGAAGAATGTTTTTATGTTTTAAATCAAGTTTTATATTTTGAACACATTTTGATGTTAAGTTTTAAGAATATTTGAACTATGGTTTTATACTTTATTTTATCTTTTTAAAGAATTTTGATCTTCAGCAATTTTTGTATGAAAAGTTAATTCTGTTTTACAAATTAAGTTTTTCTCAAGGATTTTGGCTCGGTCGGCCTGCCGAACGTCATGGGTCAGCCTGTCGATGTTTGAAAGTTTGGCCTGCCGATCAAGTTTTCAGCCTACCAGACGATGATGAGTTTTTAAGCCAGATTTGCAAAGCCTCTGCCGGCCTGTTGGTTGAGGAATTCTAGCCTGCCGATCATGTTCGGCCTGCCGAAGTTCCAAGTTCGGCCTGCCAAACTGTGGGAGCATGTTCTATTAAATGATGTGATATTTTTTTTATAAGTTATGATTTTACAACTTGGTATGTCTATTTTATTAAAATAAGTTCCTGCTTAATTTAAAGTGTAATTGAATAAATTATGATATGGAATAAGTTAAGCAATGTTATTTAAAAAAAAAATGTATGAATGGATCCTGGTTAAGTATGTTTAACTACGTTTACAATTAAAAGTATCGTATAAGTTTTGTAATTGTGTTTATGTTTAAAGTTTAAACAAGTATGAATGTACGAAAGTAACAACATCTGTGACATCCGTAAGGGGGGCGTTACAGGCTTTGGTATCAGAGCAAATTTCTGATTACAATTCATATCACCACACGTCAATCCAAGTCCTCCAAGTAAGTATGTTATAAAGTTAGATGCTTTGACGCAAGTATGATGATAAGATTAAGGTTTAGATGTTTAACGATTAATGATCTAGTAGTGAAAACCTGTCTCATAATTGGAAGATTATTTCTAAGTTTTGATTCTTTTAGGAGAATTAACGATGGACGGTCATAGAAGAATGCAGACTTGCACCCAAACCAATGAAAGACTCATGACAATGATTGCTGAACTACAAAGGCAGTTGGAGGAACAAAGAAGGGAAATTGCTATGTTAAGGGCCAGCGGCCAGAATGACGAACGACGAGGCAATGATGTGCCTCCTCCTCCTTCGCAGCCACAAGTCAACGAAGTTCCAGCTTCTGCTCCTGAACCAAAAGCGGCCTATCAGGAACCCCTACTAGTCAGATGGAAGAAAGTTAAGCCAGTAGACTTTGAGGGTTCAAAGGATCCACTAGTAGCTCAAGGATGGTTGAAGATGATTGAGGCCACCCTAAGACTCATGGATTTCACGGACAATGAAAAGGTCCTCTGTGCATCATACTGCCTCACTATGGAGGCCAGAATTTGGTGGGATGGCATTGAAATGAGCAGGAATGTTGAAGAAATGACATGGGCTGACTTCATTCATGAATTCAACACGAAGTTCTTCCATATGAATGTTACAAGGAAGCATTATGAGGAGTTCAAGAGTTTACATCAGGGGGATATGTCAGTCACTGATGTGGTGATAAAGTTTGACCAACTTGTTCGTCTATGTCCAGGAATGGTTATGGATGAAAGTGAAAGTGTTAGAAGACTGATCAGAGTTCTTAGGCTTGAAATTGTTGCTATTGTGGATGGGGCAAGTCCACCCAGGAGTCAAGAACAGGTTGTCATGAGAGCCCAACGTGCGGAGTTCCATCTATCCAAGTTAAGAAGGAACCAGCCTCAGTCAGGCCAACAGGTTAATAATGCAAACAACCAGAACCGCCCTCCACACAGGAACAACAACAACAACAGCAACAACAACAACCAAAACTGGAGGAATAACAAGAGGAAGGGCAATCCTCAAAACCAGCAGGGCCAAGACAACAAGAGGCACAATGATGGTCAGCACAACGACAATAACAGGCGATTTCAACCATGTGCCAAATGTGGAAAGAAGCATCCAGGGGAATGTCATTTAGGAACAAACCAATGTTTCATTTGTGGGCATGAAGACCACTTTGTTAAGAACTGCCCCAAGCTGATGAATGCAAATGCCTTGCAGAGAGAACCTGCTCAAGCCCAGCTTCATCAGATGTAAGCTTCCCTTGAAGGGCCATTTATTAGTCAAGGGAGAATTGAAGCCCCATCGATGAATGCCCGAATCTATGCCATGATGAAAGAACAAGTGGTTGCTGAAGCCTCCAATGTGGTCACAGGTCAGATAACAAGTTTATCTAATAATGCTTATGTCCTTTTCGATACTGGTGCCACACATTCTTTTGTATCTATGTCATATGCTAAGAAGTTAGAGGTTCGTTTATAGCCTATGAGACAGGGATTCACTTTTCAGCATTCTATAGATGCATTGTACTTGCTCACTGTTTGCATACAGTACCCCTATGGATTTCTGATAGGGAGTTATTCGTCGACCTTATTGTGATCGACATGCATGACTACGGCATGATTCTTGGGATGGATTTCCTAAGCAAGTATAATGCCGCTATTGAATGCTGAAAACGAAAGGTGATCTTCCATCCTGAAGGTGATCAGAAGTTTATTTATATTGGCGAGTCCAGAAAGAAACCTAGTATGTTTCTATCAGCAATGAAAGCAAGGAAGTTATTAGCAAGTGGCTGTATGGGCTATCTGGCGAACATTGTAGACAAAAGCCAAGAAGAAAAGATAAGAATTAAAGATGTGCCTATTGTTCATGAATATACGGATGTGTTTCCTGATGATTTATGAGTCTATCGCCAGAAAGAGAAGTTGAATTCAAGATTGAGCTCGCTCCTGGCATCGATCCAATCTCAAAAGCGCCTTACAGAATGGCCTCGGTAGAGTTAAAGGAGCTTCACACGCAATTAAAGGAGCTACTTGACAAAGGTTTCATCAGGCCAAGTCACTCACCATGGGGAGCTCCAGTCATGTTTGTAAAGAAGAAGGATGGCACTATGAGACTCTATATTGACTACAGAGAGCTGAACAGGGGGACAATCAAGAACAAGTACCTATTGCTGCTAATTGATGATTTGTTCGATCAGCTTAAGGGTGCATCGATGTTCTCAAATATTGATCTACGATCGGGATATCATCAGTTGAAGGTTAAAGAAAGAGATTTTTCCAAGACTGCCTTCAGGTCGAGGTATGGTCACCATGAATTCATAGTTATGCCTTTTGGTCTAACGAATGCACTGGCTGCTTTTATGGATTTGATGAACCGGGTATTCAAGGATTTCCTCGATAAATTTGTTGTTGTATTTATCGATGATATTCTTGTCTATTCTAAGAATCAAGAAGAACATGAGGAGCATCTAAGGATTGTACTGGAGACTTTAAGAAGACACCAGCTGTATGCAAAGTTCTCTAAATGCAAATTTTGGCTTGATAAAGTGTCTTTCTTGGGGCATGTTATTTCAAAGGAAGGAATTATGGTTGACCCTGCTAAAGTAGAAGCCATTCTCAACTGGAAGCAACCGATGAATGCAAGTGCAATAAGGAGCTACTTGCTTTTAGCAGGTTATTATCGGAGATTCGTAGAAGATTTCTCCAAGATAGTAGCTCCACTCATGAACCTGACCCGCAAGGGAAAGAAGTATGAATGGACAGATGCATGTGAAAAGAGTTTTCAAGAACTGAAGAAAAGGCTAACGACGGCTCCAGTGTTGGCAATTCCTGAAGGAAATGATGGGTTTGTTATTTATAGTGATGCATCCAAGATGGGCCTCGGAGCTATATTAATGCAAAATGAAAGGGTGATTGCTTATGAGTCAAGACAACTGAAGGATTATGAAAATAACTATCCTACTCATGACCTCGAGTTAGCAGCTGTCGTTTTTGCGTTGAAGATATGGAGGCACTACTTATATGGGGTCCAATGCAAGATCTTAAATGATCATCAAAGTCTGAAGTACTTCTTCACGCAAAGAGACTTGAACATGAGACAACGAAGATGGCTAGAGTTGGTGAAGGCTTACAATTATGAAATCCTTTATCATCCTAGTAAAGCTAACCGAGTGGCTGATGCTCAAAGTAGGAAGTCAGTTGCCACGTTGATGCCAATGCAAGCGATGTCTTGCTCTTACTATGTACGATGAAATTTAGAGAAAACAAGATGACGATGTAAGTCTTGTAAGGATTAAGCAAGAAATGAAAAAAGAAAAATGTCAAGAGTTTCGTGTTGCGGATGATGGAACTCTGTACCTTAAGAACCGCTTATGTGTAAGGGAAAAGATTTTGGCAGAAATTCATGACACTCCTTGCTCTATTCATCCAAGTGCAACAAAGATGTATAATGATCTAAGGGGAAACTTCTGGTGGTTTGGAATGATATGTGATGTTGCAATGTATGTGAAGAAATGTATGACATGTCAGCAAGTTAAAGCAGAACACCAGAGACCTGGTGGCAAACTGCAGTCTATCCAAATACCGGAATAGAAATGGGAGGATATAACTATGGATTTCATTACCGGTTTGCCCAGAACTATGACGGTTATGATGCAATTTGGGTAGTTGTGGATCGACTGACTAAGACGGCGCATTTCATTCCTATCAAGATCACTTACTCTATGGAACGGTTAGTGGAACTCTATGTTAAGGAAATTGTACGACTTCATGGGATTCCCAAGACAATCATCTCAGATCGTGATGGCAGATTCACATCTAAGTTTTGGAAGAGTGTACAGACTGCTATGGGAACCAGGCTATATTTTAGTATAGCTTTTCATCCTCAGACAGATGGCCAAACGGAGAGAACGAGTTTGATTTTAGAGGATATGCTACAGGCTTGTTCTCTCGATTTTAAGACCAACTAGTGTAAAATGTTGTCGTTAGTAGAGTTTGCTTACAACAACAGCTTTCAGGCGACAATTGGGATGGCACCTTATGAAGCACTGTATGGACGAAAGTGTAGGTCGCCTATATGTAGGCACGAAGCTGGTGAAAAGAAGTTGATGGAAAGCGTCGATGTTGAAAGAACTGATTTTGTTAACGAAACTTCTGAGATGATGAAGTTGATAAGAAGAAGAATAGAGACTGCTCAAAGCCGTCAAAAGAGTTATGTTGACAAGAGAAGAAGACCCTTAGAGTTTGCCGTGGACGAATATGTGTTTTTGAAAGTTGCACCAATGAAAGGAGTTATGAGGTTTGGAAAGAAAAGCAAGTTAAGCCTAAGATTTATTGGTCTGTTTGAAATCATTAAGCAAATAGGCAAAGTAGCTTATCAGCTGAAGTTGCCTTCTGAAATGTCCGCAATGCATGATGTATTTCATGTTTCTATGCTCAAGAAGTATGTCTCGGACCCTATGCATGTGATTGAGCCACAAGTGATCGAGATACGAGAAGACTTAAGTTATGAAGAAAAGCTAATGAAGATACTCGATTGAAAAATCAAGACCTTGAGGAATAAAGAAATTCCATTGGTCAAGGTGTTATGGCGAAATCATCAAGTTGAAGAAGCCACATGGGAACGAGAAGATGACATGAGATCTATGTATCTGCATTTATTCTAAGTTTCGAGGATGAAACTTTTATAAGGTGGGGAGAATTGTAACACCCACCTATTTTTATGTAATGAATCACGTTAAGTTAGTAACGATGTTAAGGAAATTTTATTAATAATTTATGTTATATGTTATGATATATGATTTTTAATGTTACAAACTTTTATGTCAAGTTTTATGACAGGTGACGACCTCATGGAATCGTTGTGCTCAAGTGTTCATAAGTATTTTAATATATGTTCATTTATGATGCAATGATGAATTAAATGTTTTAATGTATGGCATTTAAGGACAGTTCGGCAGGCCAGACTTTCAAGTTCGACGGGCCGAAAAGTCTGCCCAAGATCGGCAAGCCGAAGGAAACCATCGACAGGCCGAACTTGGTGGAACCAGCAGGCCAAAAGGGAAAAATAGGCAGGCCGAACACAGTTGACGAGCAGTTAGCAGAAATCTCTCCAAATTTATGGCTGAGATAATTACTTTAAATGGGCAATTTATTGTGATTAATTGGCATATTAAAGGAATAATTTTGTTAGTTAAGGAAATTAAAAGGTTGACTTCGCATTGATTTGTGTCATTTCAAATGGTTTCCTATTTTAAGAGGGCAAAACATGGTAAGTGATGAGTGATTGTTTGACTTCCCTCTTTTCTCTTCTTCCTCCATGCCAATGAGCTATCAATGAGTCAGAAAATTCTGACTTAATGGAGGGTATTGAATGTTCATTGGTTATGCTCATTACGTTAAAAATATTTTAACGTTCTTTTGTTAGACATGTACGCCCTAAGGAGTAAAAATATAATGTTTTTTTTTGAGACATTTTTTATCAATAAAGAATTTATTCTTATATATACCATATCTTGTCCTCTTTACGTTCATGTTTGTTGAATGTATGATAAGCACACAGTGGTCTAAGACTGTTAGTCTAAACCTTAAGAATTGGGCATATGATGGACTGATTATGCGAAAGACACGATTTTTAAGGTGATGGTCTAAAACATATGATCCGCAATCGAGGGAATAAAGTTAGGCACTTTGCTTATGTAAAGCTTGTTATGTTGTCTATATCCCTTTTGGGAGATGCTTTGTCTTGACCATCGGAGTTGGACTCCATGAATAGAAATGTTGGCACGTTGTCATAGGTGATGATGTGTTAAATCAGAACATAAAGTGAATTGATTTTGATTAATAATTCTGTCTTGGCAAATCGATTCACTTTACACAATCACTTGTATTGTATCTTAATCCTGAGGTGAATAGTGGGCCCATTGTCTGGACTTGTGTCTTTTGAAGTACCAATGGTTGACTCCCACATCTCAATAGTGGTACGCATGTCGGTACGTTGGAGGCATGACCCTTGATGGCGTAAACTTGTTATTCATAGATATGGAATCCATAGCTCCTCTTTAGGAGTAATGATATCCTCTTATATGCATTGTCCTGTAATTGGAAAACTAGAGCGCTCAACCATTTGGATACATAGGTGTAACCGAATGGTATACTATTTTTGGATGGTAAGTTTTCTAATAGTGAGACAATGGAATGTAAAATAAAAATAATCGAGAAGGTAAGACAGAACTTGTCCTTAAGCCGATTATGGGTTATCATATGGGGATACGATACACTTTGATATGTCATGGAGACTTAGCTACACGAGCTTCGTAATTTTGTAAAGTTTGAGAGTGCAGCTCCAAGCTTTTAGTGGAGTAGCGTTGGAGTTGATAATTGTGAAATGTATATCTGGGATATGGGGTTTCATAGTTGTCATGAGCTTGAACTTTATAGGCCCATTTTGGTCCCCCTTGCTAGCTCACAAAATCCTGTAACGACACGGCGTGCTTTTCAAATAATTGGTGACTTATGTCAGATTTATCAGATTGGTTTAAAATTTGTAAAAATCAAATAATTCATGTTTGTTTATTGGTTGAATTAATTTTGTAATAAAATTAATTTAAGATAAACTTGTTGAATTATTGGATATGATAATTCTTGTCTGTTTATCGAATGATTTAATTTTGGATAAATTAGATCAAGATAAACTTGTAGAATTATTGTGAATTGATTTATTTTCTTAGAGATTATCTTGATAAAGTTTGTTTTGATCAGACATCTTCTTTATTGGGTTATTTGAATCAAAATTGAGACTTTATCCTTTAGAATCTCGGGTGGAAAATAAAAGATTCGCGGAGATTTTTTCTCGAAAGTTCGGCTTGCCGAATGACGTGGTCGGCCTGCCGATCTGCGGGAGATAAGATTACACGTTTTCATGCAGATCTTATCAGATATTGATCTGACCATGATTCTGTTTCGAGTTTTTGAGACCTAATCTAATAAGGACTGGCCCTAGGACCAATGGCTATAAAAAGGGAGTAAGTCTCATGATTTACTCAGATCAATTGAGAGATTAAGAGTGATACTCTTTTAGTGAGAATTTGAAAACTCCCTGAGACCTTTTGTTCACAAATCATGAACACTAGCTTTGGGTTCTCTCTCTTGGCTGGAAGGAGAGTCACCGGTGGAAGAGCTGTACGTGTGAGCCCACCCTCACTCTGATTGTGGATAGAGAATAGCAAAGAAGACCAGTTGGTTGAGGCTCTTCTGGAACGTTACTTCTCTTCACAGGTTGCAGAAGTTCTTCTCACAAAGGTTAGTAAGATCTATTTAATTTATACATTTAACATGGCAAACTTGTGTTTCAGAAATTACTCTAACAAAAATTTTTAAAATTCCACTGTGCACCGTGTTTCCAACAATTGGTATCAGAGCCCAGGTTTTTACATAAATTTACAAGTTTGTGATCATGTTATATGCATAAATTTTGTGATCTCTATCTCTCCTATGCTTGAATTGAATTTTATAGAGAGATGGCACTCTAGATTTCTATATAATATATATGTTGTCATGGATTATGTGGTGAATGTTTATTAATTAATTATGGTTGATTAAATTATTGTTTAATTATTTATTAATTAATTAATACGGGTTATGGTTCCTTAGAGGTTAGAATATGTATCTAGGTTTTTCATGTAATTAGTTGGTGGACTATCATCTCCGTCTAGGAATTGTTATTTAATTTTTTAAATTTGTAAGAATTTTTTGTAATTAAATAATTATTTGGAGAAGATGGATCTAGAAGAATAATGATGGCGCCCTCAAGTATTTCCTGAGTCTCTAATTTTATGTTTTTGAGTTGTTGAAAATAAAATTGATAAATTGCATTAAAGTTGTATTTTTTAGAATAATTTTTCCTGCTTGATCGGCATGCCGGATGTCATAGTTCGACAAGTTGATGGTCATAGATCTGCAAACCAGACGTGTGGTCCGGCAAGCCGACAGTGAGGCAGAAATTGGGGTGCTCTGCTGGTAGGCCAAACTTTCAGTTCGGCAGGCCGAACCTTCATGACCGACAAATCGATCACCCAGATCGGCCTGCCAACCGAGAGCTGCCAAGTGTCCAAAAAAGGTGCAATTTTTTCGGTGCAGTTTTAATTTTATTTTTGAGACGATTCTGAGAAACATTAAATTTTGATTCATAATGAGATGGAAGACTTGAAAATGGTAATGCATGAAGGCCACAGCTTGAGGATTCAAGGATGAAGAATCGATAAATGCCTCGATTATTCTCTTGTAATCTTTGTTTTTTCTATTCTCTAGGGTGGAACCATAATATTACGGTTATTATTATTTTGCTTGTAGCTTTGCTTAATTGCTTTGCTTGTCTGCATTATAATATGATTTATCATGTATATTGATAACATGTCATATAGGATAGGAAGTGCCGCTCATATTAAAATTGTTTATGCATAATTTTAAAATAAAACCTTGACTTCAAAAGATTGAGTGGGAGAAGGTTTTCGAAGAGAGGACCTAAGGCCTCCATCGTTGGTCCATAGGAAGAACATGGTGGTCCCGACCCCTAGGAAGGGATTTTTATCACGTACCAGATTGGATCTCTAAAAGGATAAGGTATTTTAATATTATTTATGGTTGCACACCCCTAGGTGGTGATTATAAATCATGGATAAAATATTGAAACGATGGTTATACACTCAAGTTAATTTTATTATTAACCTCCCCTAGGAGCTCTGTTAATAAAATTAATGGCCAAAGAAACGATTATTAGTATATGCTGGATCATACGGGTCCTGGATGGCATATATTAATCAGGAGGGGATCCATGTTCCTGATTGAATTTGGCATGACTCCCCTAGGAGCTTGTTGAATTCTGAGTTGGGAATTATCGTTGTAAGGTTGTGATATTTTCAAGGTTTTGACACATAAACACATTTGTATGATTTTACATGATTGTGTTATCTTACTAAATTATTATATATGTTTGCTTATATTTGGTATATGATTCTTTATTATAGATTGAAAATGTCTAAAAATGCTTTATCATCGATACTTGACAAAAACCAATTAACCGACGAGAATTATAACGATTGGAAACAAAACCTGGACATCATCCTATCCTTTGAGAAACTGAAATATGTACTAACAACTCCTTGTCCTCCCGAGCCTACAGGAGACTCAAGTAATGAGCAATTCCAAGCGTACGATCGCTGGAAAGATGCTAATGATTAGGCCCGCTGCTATATTATGGCTAGCATGAACAACGTGCTGTAGGCTCAACATCAGGATTATGAGACTGTGAAGCAGATCTTGGATAATCTTGAAGTTATGTTCGGAGGCCAGGCCATAACAAAGTGGCAAGGGGTGCTTCAAAAACTCTTAAACTGTAGACAGAGACCGGGGACATCTATAAAGGAGCACATGATGTTGGTCATGGGTTACCTCGCTGAGGCTCAAACCAATGGAGCCGACATCGATGCTGAAACTCAGATGACTATGGTCTTTGAGACTCTGTCTAAGGAATTTATTCCATTTATAGCTACTTTTAATTTAAGTAATAGACAGGATATGACCTTGACAGAACTAATGAAACAGTTACAGGAGTTTGAACTGCTGATCAGGGAGTCTCTTGTTGGTGGTGAGGCAAACATGGTAGCTGCTTCCGGTTCCAATCCTAACTCTGGGAATGGAAAGAAGCAACGGGCCAAGAATGGGAAGTCTTCTATTTCTGCTACTACCAAGAGCAAGAAGAAGAAGAAGAAGAACCAAAAGAAGCTTAAGTGCTTCTTCTATGGTAAGGTCAGGCATATAAAGAAGCATTGCAAGGACTTCCTTTCCAAGGGAGGTCGGTGTGATCTTCTATATTTAGAAACTTGTTTGGTTGAGGAATCCAGGGACATCTGGGTCATAGATTCCGATGCAACTAATCATGTTTGTGTTTCTCTACAGGGATTCAAAGAAACGAGAAGTCTACTACTTGAAGACTTAATGCTTCGGATGGGCGATGGATCCTTGGTCTCAGTGGAAGTAGTGGGAGATGTCCATCTTTACTTTGATAACTATAGGAATTTAATTTTGCGAGATTGTTTTTTTGTTCCTAAATTTAAAAGGAATTTAATTTCTGTATCTTCTTTATTTAAAGACTCCTACGTGGTATCTTTTAATGAAAAAGTGGAGATTCGTAAAACAAATCTTTTATATGTTCTGGATGGATGCAAAATAATCTATATTTTATCATACCTAAGATGGACTTATTGCTTAATGCTGAGATAAATGATAATGACTCAAAAAGACTTAAAACTTCTCACTCTAATAAGACTTATCTTTGGCATTTGCGCCTTGGCCATATTAACCTGAATATGATTCAAAGGTTGGTAAGGGATGGACCTTTAAGTCACTTAAAGGTGGAATCTATACCTCAATGTGAATCTTGTTTGGAGGGTAAAATGACCAAAAGACCATACGAGTCTAAGGGCAATAGGGCTGAAGGGGTTCTAGAACTTGTGCATACTGATGTTTGCAGACGGATGAACATCCAGGCACAAGGAAGGTATGAGTACTTCGTCACTTTAATTGACGATTACTCAAGATATGGGTATGTGTACCTGATGCACCACAAAAGCAAAACTTATGATAAGTTCAGGGAGTTTCGGGCTGAAGTGGAAAAGCAATTGGGTAGACCCATAAAGGCACTTTGATCTGATCGAGGTGGGGAATACCTTTCTGATGAGTTCTTGGGACACTTGTTAGAGAATGGGATTTTATCCCATTTGACTGCGCCGGGAACTCCGTAGCAGAATGGCATAGCAGAGAGAAGGAATAGGAGTTTGTTGGACATGATTAGGTCCATGATGAGTTATTCATCATTACCTTTATCCTTTTGGGGATATGCACTACAAATTGCATGTTATCTTTTGAACAATGTGCCTTCAAAATCAGTCCCTAAACCTCCTCACGAGTTGTGGACAAGAAGGAAGACATCCTTAAACCATATTCGCATATGGGGATGTTCGGCTCATGTCCTGTTTAAGGATCCGAATAAGTTGGAAGCACGTTCGAAAGTTTGCATGTTTGTAGGATATCCAAAAGGGACTAAAGGGGGTTATTTTTATAACCCAAAGGAAAATAAAGTCGTGGTTTCAACTAATGCAACTTTCCTTGAGGAGAGTTACATGGACGACTTTAAACCTCGAAGCAAAGTGGTGCTTGAGGAGTTAAGGGGTGATTCGTTCACTATGGAAGTTCCAAACAAAACCATTCCAATCGGTGTAGAAAAACCAAACAAACATGAACAACAATCTCAGGGGCTTTGGCGTAGTGGGAGGATCAGGCATCAACCTGAGAGGTATATGTTCAATGGGGAAGTCTTTTTGGCTGAACCGGATGAACATGACAGGGATCCTTATACTTAGGTAGAAGCTATGGAGGATGTTGATTGAAGACTTTGGACAGAGGCCATGAACATAGAGATGAAGTCTATGGAGACTAATCGAGTCTAGGAGCTTGTGGAACTTCCTGAAAGGGTAAAACCCATAGGGTGTAAGTGGATTTACAAGAGGAAAAGAGGAGTGGATGGAAAGGTCAAAACCTTTCAGGCTAGACTGGAAGCTAAGGGTTATACGCAAAAGGAAGGAATCGATTATGAGGAAACCTTTTCGCCTGTAGCCATGCTTAAGTCCATCTGGATTCTCTTATCCATTGCTACTGCTCTCGACTATGAGATTCGACAGATGGATGTCAAGACGGCTTTGTTGAATGGCTATCTTGATGAGTCCATTTATATAAAACAACCAGACGGGTTCAAGGTCGTGGGTCAAGAGGGTAAGGTTTGTAAGCTGCTGAAGTCAATTTATGGACTTTAGCAGCTTCCCGTTCTTGAAACATAAGATTTGATCAAGTGATCAAGACTTCTAGGTTCTCACAAAATGTGAATGAACCATGTGTTTACAAACACATTAAGGATGGAAAGGTGGTTTTTCTACTGCTCTATGTGGATGACATTCTGCTAATTGGCAATGACGTTGGGGCATTGTCATCGGTCAAATTATGGTTGACCAAGCAGTTTGATGTGAAGGACTTGGGTGAGGCTAATTTTGTTCTTGATATCAAGATCTTTCGGGCTAGGAAGAGCAAAATGATAGCTTTGTCATAGGCCGGCTACATAGATAAAATTCTCAGGAGGTTTGCAATGCAGGATTCCAAGAAAGGTGGGCAACCATCTAGGTATGGAATTACTCTTTCTAAGAAAGACTCTCCAAAGTCTTATGAAGAAAGAGAATACATGAAGAAGGTGCCTTATGCTTCGATAGTGGGTAGTCTCATGTATGCCATGCTTTGCACACGACTGGATATTAGCTATGCGGTCAGGATTGTAAGTCGATTTCAGGCAGATCCAGGACCAAACCATTGGGCTACGGTAAAGCATATTTTCAAGTACTTGAGAAGGACTCGAGGGTATATGCTTGTGTATTCAGGTGAGGACTTAACTCCTCTAGGATACACTGATTCGGATTTTCAATCCTGTCTGGATTCTAGGAAATCGACTTTGGGGTTTGTGTTTACTCTGGGTGGCAGTGCCATCAGCTGGAAAAGTGCAAAGCAAGATTACACTTCGGATTCAACGATGGAGGCCAAGTATGTGGCGGCTAGTGATGCTTTGAAAGAAGCTGTGTGGCTCCGCAAGTTCCTTGGGGATCTTGAAGTAGTTCCTGGTATAGATAAAGTGGTATCACTGCACTGTGATAACAGTGCGGCAGTAGCTAATGCTAAGGAACCAAGATTTCACAAGAAGAGCAAGCATATTGATCGGAAATATCATGTGATAAAGGACTTTGTTGAGGGCAGGCATGTCACGATGTGCAAGATCGCGTCAGAGGACAATTTAGCTGATCCATTTACGAAGACAATTACTAGGAGAGTCTTCGAGAGGCATGTAGAAGCTATGGGGATGCGAAATTTGCTGCATTTACTCACTTAGTGCAAGTGGGAGATTGTTAGACATGTATGCCCAAAGGAGTAAAAATGTAATATGCTTTTTTTGGAGACATTTTTTATCAATAAAGAATTTATTCTTATATATACCAAATCTTGTCCTCTTTACGTTCATGTTTGTTGAATGTATGATAAGCAAACAGTGGTATGAGACTGTCAGTCTAAACCTTAAGAATTGGGCATATGATGGACTGATTATGCGAAAGGCACGATTCTTAAGGTGACAGTCTAAAACATATGATCCGAAATAGAGGAAATAAAGTTGGGCGCTTTGCTCATGTAAAGATTGTTATGTTGTCTATATCCCTTTTTGGAGATGGTTTGTCTTGACCATCGGAGTTGGACTCCATGAATAGAAACGTTGGCGTGTTGTCATAGGTGACGATGTGTTGGATCAGGACATAAAGTGAATTGATTTGGATTAATAATTTTGTTGTAGCAAATCGATTCACTTTAGACAATCACTTGTATTGTTTCTTAATCCTGAGATGAATAGTGGACCCATTGTCTCTACTTGTGTCTTTTGATGTGCCAATGGCTAACTCCCACATCTCAATAGTGGTACGCATGCCAATTCATTAGAGGCATGACTCTTGATGGCATAAACTTGTTATTCATAGATATGGAATCCATAGCTCCTCTTTTGGAGTAATGATATCCTCTTATATGCGTTGTCCTATAATTGGAAAACTGGAGCGCTCAACCATTTGGATACATAGGTGTAACCGAATGGTATACTATCTTTGGATGGTAAATTTTCTAATGGTGAGACAATGGAACGTAAGATAAAAATAATCTAAAAGGTAAGACAGAACTTGTCCTTAAGCCGATTATGGGTTATCATATGGGGATACGATACACTTTGATATGTCATGGAGACTTAGCTACACGAGCTTTGTAATTCTGTAAAGTTCGAGAGTGCAGCTCCAAGCTTTTAGTGGAGTAGCGTTGGAGTTGATAATTGTGAAATGTATATCTGGGATATTGGGTTTCATAATTGTCATGAGCTTGAACTTTATAGGTCCATTTTTGTCCCCTTTGCTAGCTCACAAAATCCTGTAACGACACGGCGTGCTTTTTCAATAATTGGTGACTTATGTCGGATTTATCAGATTGGTTTAAAATTTGTAAGAATCAAATAATTCATGTCTGTTTATTGGTTGAATTAATTTTGTAATAAAATTAATTTAAGATAAACTTGTTGAATTATTGGATATGATAATTCTTGTCTGTTTATCGGTTGATTTAATTTTGGATAAATTAGATCAAGATAAACTTGTAGAATTATTGTGAATTGATTTATTTTCTTAGAGATTATCTTGATAAAGTTTGTTTTGATCAGATATCTTCTCTATTGGGTTATTTGAATTAAAATTGAGACTTTATCCTTTAGAATCTCGGGTGGAAAATAAAAAATTCACAGAGATTTTTTCTCGAGAGTTCGGCCTGCCGAATGACGTGGTCGACCTGCCAAATGGGCCTGTTCGGCCTGCCGATCAGCAGGAGATAAGATTACACGTTTTCATGCAGATCTTATCAGATATTGATCCAAACTTGATTCTGTTTTGAGTTTTTGAGACCTAATCTAATAAGGACTGACCCCAGGACCAATGGCTATAAAAAGGGAGTGAGTCTCATGATTTACACAGACCTAATCCAAATGGTTGAGTGCTCTAATTTTCCAATTATAGGATAATGTATATAGGAGGATATCACTCCTCCTAAAGAGGAGCTATGGATTCCATGTCTATGACTAACAGGTCTACGCTATCAAGAGTTATGCCTCCAACGTACCCGCATGCATACCACTATTAAAATGTGGGTGTCACCCTTTGGTACATCAAAAGACACAAGCCAAGACAATGAGCCCACTATTCGTTTCAGGATTAGGATACAATACAAATGATTGTCTAAAGTGGATTGAATTGCCGAGAGAAAATTATTAATCCAATCAATTCACTTTATATCCCAATCCAACACATCGTCAACTATACAATGTGCCAATGTTTCTATTCATGGAGTCTACCTCCGATGGCCAAGAAAAACCATCTCCTAATAGGTATATAGACAACATAACAATCTTTGCATGAATAAAGTGCCAACTTTATTCCCTCGATTGCGGATCTTATGTTTTAGACCGTCACCTTAAGAATCATGTCTTCCGTCTAATCTATCCATCATATGCTCAATTCTTAAAGGTTTAGACCGGTAGTCTCAGACTATTGTTTGCTTAACATACATTCAACAATTATGAACATAAAGAGGACAAGTTTTGGTATATAAATGAATTCTTTATTGATAAAATGTCTCCAAAAACATATTACATTTTTACTCCTTGGGACATACATGTCTAACAATCTCTCACTTGCACTAAGTGAGTAAATATGGGAAATCTCGCATCCCCATAGCTTCCACATGCCTCTCAAATACTCTTCCCGTAAGTGTCTTCATGAATGGATCAGCTACATTGTCCTCTGACATGATTTTGCAAACCGTGACAAGTTCACCCTCGATGAAGACCTTTATTACATGATACTTTTGATCAATATGTTTACTCTTCTTGTGAAATCTTGGCTCCTTAGTATTAGCTACCGCTACACTGTCATCACGGTATAGTGATACTGTTTTATCTATACTAGGAACTACCTCAAGATCCCCAAGAAACTTGTAAAGCCACACTACTTCTTTTGAAGTATCACTAGCTGCCACATACTTAGCCTCCATTGTTGAACTGAAGTGTAATCTTGCTTCACACTTCTCCAATTGAAGGCACCGCCTCCTAGAGTAAACACAAAACCTAAAGTCGATCTCCTAGAATTCAGGCAAGATTGAAAATCTGAGTCAGTGTATCCTAGATGAGTCAAATCCTCACCCAAAAAACGCAACTCAGTGGTTCAATCCTGGATCTGCCTGAAAATCAACTAACAATCCCGACCACATAACAAATATCCAGTCATGTGCAAAGCATGACATACATGAGACTACCTACTGCCGAAGCATAAGGCACCTTCTTTATGTATTCTCTTTGCTCCTCAGACTTTGGAAAGTCTTTCTTAGAAAGAGTAATTCTAGACCTAGATAGTTGCTCACCTTTCTTGGAATCTTGCATTGCATACCTCCTGCGAATTTTATCTATGTAGCCAACCTAGGACAAAGCTATCATTTTGTTATTCCTATCTTGAAAGATCTGGATACTGAGAACAAAATTAGTCTCACCCAAGTGCTTCATGTCAAACTGCTTAGTCAACCATAATTTAATCGATGATAATGCCCCAATGTCATTGCCAATTAGCAGAATGTCATCTACATAGAGCAGTAGAAAAACCACCTTCCCATCCTTAATGTGTTTGTAAACACATGGCTCATCCACATTTTGTGAGAACCCATAAGTCTTGACACTTGATCAAATCTTATGTTCCAAGAACGAGAAGCCTGCTTAAGTCCATAAATTAACTTTAGCAGCTTACAAACCTTATCCTCTTGACCCTTGACCTTGAACCTATTTGGTTGTTCCATATAAATAGACTCATCAAGATAGCCATTTAGAAAAGCTGTCTTGACATCCACATGCCAAATCTCGTAGTTGACAGCGGCAGCTATGGACAAAAGAATCCAGGTGGGCTTAAGCATGGCTACAAGTGAAAAGGTTTCCTTATAATCAATTCCTTCCTTTTGCATATAACCCTTAGCTACTAGTCTAGCCTTAAAGGTTTCGACCTTTCCATCCACTCCTCTTTTCCCCTTGTAGATCCACTTACACCCTATGGGTTTTACCCCGTTAGGAAGATCCATAAGTTCTCAAACCTGATCAGTCTTCATAGACTTCATCTTTGTGTTCATGGCCTCTGTCTAGAGTTTCGAATCAACATCCTCCATAGCCTCGTGTAAGTATAAGGATCCTAATTATGTTCATTTGGTTCAACGAAGAAGGCCTCTCCATTGAATATATACGTTTAAGATTGACGCCCAATCCTTCCACTATGCCAAAGCCCCTTAGGTTGTTCTTCAAGTTTGTTTGGTCATTCTACCCTGATTAGAACTATTTCATTTGGAACCTCCAAAGTGATTGGATCACTTGTTAACTCTTCAAGCACCACTTTGCTTTGAGGCTTAAAGTCGTCTATGTAACTCTCCTCAAGGAAAGTTACATTAGGCAAAACCATGACTTTATTTTCCTTTGGGTTATAGCAATAACCCCCTTTAGTCCCTTTTGGATATCCTATAAACACGTAAACTTTCAAACGTGCTTCCAACTTATTCACATACTTAAACAGGACATGAGTCAGACATCCCCATATACGAATATGGTTTAAGGATATCTTCTCTCCCATCTATAACTCGTGAGGAGTTCTAGGGACCAATTTTGAAGGCACATTCTTTAAAAGATAACATGCGGTTTGTAGTGCATATCCCTAAAAGGATAAAGACAATGATGAATAACTCATCATGGACCTGACCATATTCAATAAAGTCCTATTTCTTCTCTCTGCTATGTCATTCTGTTGCGGAGTGCCCAACGCAGTCAAATAGGATAAAATCTAATTTTCTAATAAGTGTCCTAGAAACTCATTAGAAATGTATTCTCTACCTCGATCGGATCTAAGTGCCTTTATGGGCTACCTAATTGCTTTTTCACTTCAGCCCAAAACTCCCTGAACTTGTCAAAAGTTTTGCTTTTGTGGTGCATCAGGTACATATACCCATACCTTGAGTAATCATCAATAAAAGTGACAAAGTACTCAAACCCTCCTTGTGCTTGGATGTTCATTGGTCCACAAACATTACTATGCACAAGTTCTAGAACTCCTTCAGCTTTATTGCCCTTAGACCTGAATGGCCTTTTGGTCATTTTACCCACCAAACAAGATTCACATTGAGGTATATATTTCACCTTTAAGTGACTTAAAGGTCCATCCCGTACCAACCTTTGAATCCTATTCAGATTAATATAACCAGGGCGCAAATGCCAAAGATAAGTCTTATTAGTGAGAAGTTTTAAGTCTTTTAAAGTTATTGTCATTCATCTTAGCATTAAGCAGTAAGTCTATCTTAGGTTTGATAAAGTATATATTATTTTGCATCCATCCAAAACAGATAAAAGATTAGTTTCTATGACTCACCACTTTATTATTAAAAGAAACCAAATAAGAGTCTTTAAATAAACAAACTACAGAAATTAAGTTCCTCTTAAATTTAGGAACATAGAAACAATCTCGCAAAATTAAATTCCTATAATTATCAAAATGAAGATGGATGTCTCCCACTGCCTTTGATAAAACCAAGGATCCATCGCCCATCCGAAGCGTGAAGTCTTCATAAAGCAGACTTCTCGTTTCTTTGAACCCCTGTAGAGAGACACAAACATGATTAGTTGCACTAGAATCTATGACCCAAATGTCACTGGATTCCTTAACCACAAAAGTTTCTAAATACAGAAGATCACAACTTCCTCCATTCGAAAGGAAGTCCTTGCAATGCTTCTTTATGTGCCCAAACTTCCCACAAAGGAAGCACTTAAGCTTTTTTGGGTTTTTCTTCTTCTTCTTTTTGCTCTTGTTGTTAGCAGGAATAGAAGACTTGCTGTTCTTGGCTTGTTGTTTCTTTCCATTCTTAGAATTGGTATTGAAACTAGAAGCAGTCGCCAAATTAGCCTCTCCATCCGCAGAAGACTCCCTGATCAACAGTGTCTCATCAATTATGTTAAGGTCATATCCCATCTATTGCTTAAATTAAAAGTAGCCCTAAACAGAATAAACCCCTTAGACAGGTCTCAAAGACCATAGTCATCTGAGTTTTAGCATCGATGTTGGCTCCATTGTTTGTGCCTCAACGAGGTAACCCATCACCAACATCATGTGCTCTTTTACCGACGTCCCCAATCTCTACTTACAGTTAAAGAAGTTTCCAAAGAGCCCCTTACTGCTTTGTTAGGGGCCTCCAAACATATCTTCAAGATTATCCAAGATCTACTTAGCAGTATCATAATCCTCATGTTGAGCTTACAGCACATTATTCATGCTAACCATAACATAGTAGCGGGCCTGATCATTTGCATCTTTCCAGTGATCGTATGCTTAGAATTGCTCATTAGTGGAGTCTCCCATAGGTTCGGGAGGAGAAGGAGTTGTCAGCATGAATTTTAGTTTCTCAAAGGAGAGGACGATATCCAGGTTCCGTTTCCAATCATTATAATCCTCTCTGATTAATAGGTTTTTGTCAAGTATCAAAGATAAAGCGTTTGTAGACATTTTTAATCTACAATAAAGAATCATATACCAAACATAAGCAAACATATCATAATAATTTAGTAAGATAACACAATCATACAAATATGTTTATATGTCAAAACCTTGAAAATATCACAACCTTACAACGATAATTCCCAGCTCAGAATTCAACAAGCTCCTAGGGGAGTCATGTCAAATTCAATTGACAACACTATCCTCTCCTGATTAATATATGCCATCCAGGACCCGTATGATCCAGCATATATTAATAATCATTTCTTTGGCCATTAATTTTATTAACAGAATTCCTAGGGGAGGTTAATAATAAAATTAACATGAGTGTATAACCATCATTTCAATATTTTATTTATGATTAATAATCACCACCTAGGGGTGTGCAACCATAAATCTTGCTAAAATACCTTATTTTCTTAGAGATCTAATATGGTACATGATAGAAATCCCTTCCTAGGGGTCAAGACCACCATGTTCTTCCTATGGACCAATGATGGAGGCCTTAGATCTTCTCTTCAAAAACCTTCTCCCACTTAATCTTTTGAAATCAAGGTTTTATTTTAAAAAGACATACATGAACAATTTTAATATAAGCGGCACTCCCTATTCTATATGACTTGTTATCAATATACATGACAAATCATATTATAATGTAAACAAGCAAGGCAATCAAGCAAAGCTATAAGCAAAACAAAAATAAATAATCGCAATATTATGGTTCCACCCTAGAGAATAGAAAACAAAAATTAAAAGAGAATAATCGAAACATATTATCGATTCTTCACCCTCAAGCTGTATCCTTCTTCATGTAATCCCTATTTTCAAGTCTTCAATCCCGTAGGAATCGAATATTCCAAATTTCTGGTCATATCCAAATTTTAACGTTTCTCAGAATTGCCTCAAGAATAAAATTAAAATTGCTTCGAAAATTGCACCTTTAATGGAAAAATTTCTAGCTTTTTGTTGGCAAACTGATCTCCACAAATCGGCCTATCGGTTCATGACTAATCGGCCTGCCAAACTAGAAGTTCGGCCTGCCGTTAGAGCCACCTAATTTCAACCCCGCAGACTACCTGATGAACCTCATGTCCGGCCTGCCGATCTACAACAATCAGCCTGCCGAACTATGTCGATCGAGCAAAAATCACCCTTTCTAGAGAATACAATTTTTAATGCAATTCATCAATTTTATTTTCAACAATTCAAAATATAAAATTAGAGACTTAGGAAATACCTAGGAGCGCCATTATTCATCTTCTAGATCTGTCTTCTCCAAATGATTATTTAATTACAAAATTCTTACAAATTTAAAATTAAACAATAATTCCTAGACGAAGATGATAGTCTACCATGTAATTACATGACAAACCTAGATACACATTCTAACCTCTAAGGAACCATAAATTGCATAAATTGATTAATTAATAAATAATTAAATAATAATTTAATCAACCATAATTAATTAATAAATATTTACTATATAATCCATGACAACATAAAAATAAATATAGAAACTTAGAGTGCCAACTCTCCATAAAATTAAATTCAAGCATAGGACAGATCAAGATCACATAATTTATACAAATAACGTGATTACAAACTTGTAAATTTACGTAAAAACCATGGTTCTGATACCAATTGTTGAAAAAATAGTAGACAGCAAAATTTTTAAAATTTTTATATCAGAGTATTTTTCAAAACACAAGTTTCATACACTATATATATAAATTAACCAGATCTTACTGACCTTCGAATGCCGAAGAATTCTCGTAATCTGTGAAGAGAAAGCAACACTCTAGAAGAGCCTCAACCAAGTGGTCTTCTTTGCTATTCTCTATCCATGATCGGAGTGAGTGTGGGCTCACACATACAGCTCTTCCTCCAGGCGACTCTCCTTCCAACTAATTAAGAGAACCCAAAGCTAGTATTCGTGATTTGTAAACAAAAGCTCCTAGGGAGTTTCAGAATCTTTCTATCAGAGTTTTACTTTTGATCTCTCAATTGATCCAAATAATAGTGAAACTCACTCCTTTTTATAGAGGTTAGGCCCAGGAGCTAGTCCTTATCAGATAATGCCTCAAAATTTGAATAAGAATCAAATTCAAATCAATATTTGATGAAATACATGTAAAAACATGTGATCTTTTAATCACGGGATTGGCATGCCAATCTGTCTAATCGGCATAATGAACTTACCCCATCGGCATGCCGAACCTGAGGATCGGCATGCCGAACCTGAGGATCGGCATGCCGAACTGTTGATAAAAAAATCTCAGCAAATCTTTTATTTTCCACCCAAGATTCTATCAGATAAAGTCTTAGTTTTAATTCAAATAACCCAATAAAGAAGTTAACTAATTAAAATAGCTTTATCTAGACAATCTATAAGAAAATAAATGAATTCCTGATAATTCTACAAGTTTATGTTGATTTAGTTTATTCAAAATTAACTCAACTGATAAACAGATAAGAATTATCCAATCCCAATAATTCAACAAGTTTATCTTGAATTAATTTTGTAATAAAATTAGTTCAACCGATAAACAGACATGAATTATTTGATTCTTTTGAATTTTAACAAATCCAAGAAATCTGACATAAATTATTAAAAAAACACGCCGTATCGTTATAGGATTTTATGAGCTAGCAAAGGGGACCTGATGGACCTATATAGTTCAAGCTCCCAATAATTATGAAACCCAATATCCCAGATATATATTTCATAATTATCAACTCCAATGGTACTCCACTAAAAGCTTGGAGCTGCCCTTTCAAACTATATAGAATTATGAAGTCCATGTAGTTAAGTCTCCATGACATATCATAGTGTATCGTATCCCCATAGGATTATCCATAATCGGCTTAAGGACAAGTTCTGTCTTAACTTCTCGATTATTTTTATCTTATGTTCCATTATCTCACCATTGAAAAACTTATATCTGAAGACAGTATACCATTTGGTTACACCTATGTATCTAAATGGTTGAGCGCTCCAGTTTTTCAATTACTGGGTAACGCATATAAAAGGATATCACTACTTCTAAAGAGGAGCTATGGATTCCATGCTTATGAAGAACAGGTCTACGCTATCAAGAGTCATGCCTCCAACGTACCGACATGCATAACACTATTAAAATGTGGGTGTCACCCTTTGGTACATTAAAAGACATAAGTCAAGACAACGGGCCCACTATTCATATCAGGATTAAGATACAATACAAATGATTGTCTAAAGTGAATAGATTTGCTGAGACAGAATTATTAATTCAAATCAATTCACTTTATGTCCCGATCCAACACATCGTCACCTATGACAATGTGCCAATGTTTCTATTCATGGAGTCCACCTCCGATGGCGAAGACAAATCATCTCCCAATAGCGATATAGACAACATAACACTCTTTATATGAATAAAGCACCCAAATTTATTCGCTCGATGGTGAATCTTATGTTTTAGACCATCATCTTAAGAATCGTATCTTTCACATAATCTGTCCATCATATGCCTAATTCTTAAAGGTTTAGACCCACATTCTTAGACTATTATTTGCTTAACATATATTCAGCAATCATGAACATAAAAAGGACAAGTTTTGGTATATAAATGAATTCTTTATTGATAAAAATATCTCCAAAAACATATTATATTTTTACTCCTTAGGGCATACATGTCTAACAGTTACTAGCTTTGAGAATCCTACAACAAATCATTGATAATTTCCCATTAAACTGAGAAAACTTTGTATTTCTATCACATTTTTTGAAGTTAACAATTGACTTACTACTTCAATCTTGATGGGATCTACTACAACTCCTTCCTTGGATACTACATTTCCCAAAAATTTTACTTTTTCAGCCAAGATTCATCCTTTGAGAATTTCACATACAACTGATACTCCTCCATGATCTGGCAAGCAATCTATAAGTGCTCTTCATATTCCTTCTTTATTTTAGAATAGACTAGTATATAATCTATGAAGATAATGATAAACTTGTCCAGACAGTCCTTGAACACTCTATTCATCAAATCCATGAATGCTGCAAAAGTGTTGGTCCATCTGAACAGCATCACGAGGAACTTGTAGTGTCCATAACACATCCAAAAGGCTATATTTGGTACATTTTGTTGGAAAAAAACAATGTGAGGTGCGCAACAGGAATTTTTAAAATTTTAACATCAGAGTATTTTTCCAAAACATAAGTTTGACTTGCTATATGTATAAATTAAACAGATCTTACTAACCTTTGTGTGCCGAAGAACCTCCGCGATCCATGAAGAGAAGTAACATTCTAGAAGAGCCTCAACCAACTGGTCTTCTTTGCTATCCTCTATCCACAACCGGAGTGAGTGTGGGCTCATACGTACAACTCTTCCACCGATTACTCTCCTTCCAACCAATCGAGAGAACCCAAAGCTAGTGTTTGTGATTTGTGAACAAAAGCTCTTAGGGAGCTTTCGGATGCTCACCAAAAGAGTATCACTCTTAATCTCTCAATTGATCTGAGTAACTCATGAGACTTACTCCCTTTATATAGCGATTGGTCTTGGGATCAGTCCTTATCAGATTAGGTCTCAAAAACTCAAAACAAAATCAAGTTCGGATCAATATCTGATAAGATCCGTGTGAAAAATGCGTAATCTTATCTCTCGCTAATCGACAAGCCGAACAAGCCCCATGGACAGGCCAAACATGTAGATCAGTAGGCTAAACTACCGTGCAAATATCTCCGTGAATCTTTTATATTTCACCCAAGATTCTATAGGATAAAGTCTCAGTTTTGATTCTAATAACCCAATAGAGAAGTTATTTGATCAGAACAAACTTTATCAAGATAATCTCTAAGAAAATAAATCAATTCACAATAATTCTATAAGTTTATCTTGATTTAATTTATCCAATTAAATCAATCGATAAACAGACAGGAACTATCCGATCCCAATAATTCAACAAGTTTATCTTACATTAATTTTATTATAAAATTAATTCAACCAATAAATAGACATGAATTATTTGATTCTTTCAAATTTTAAACCAATCCGATAAATCCAACATAAGTCACCAATTATTGAAAAGCATACCGTATCGTTACAGAATTTTGTGAGCTAGCAAAGGAAACCAAAATGGACCTATAAAGTTCAAGCTCACGATAATTATGAAAGCCAATAGCCCAGATATACATTTCACAATTATCAACTCCAATGTTTTAGACCGTCACCTTAAGAATCGTGTCTTCTGCATAATCAGTCCATCATATGCCCAATTCTTAAAGGTTTAGACCGATAGACTTAGACTACTGTTTGCTTAAGATACATTCAACAAATATGAACGTAAAGAGGACAAGATTTGGTATATATAAATGAATAAATTCTTTATTGATAAAAATGTCTCCAAAAACGTATTACATTTTTACTCCTTAGGGCATACATATCTAACAATCTCCCACTTGCACTAAGTGAGTAAATACAACAAATCTCGCATCCCCATAGCTTCCACATGTTTCTCGAAGACTCTCCCTGTAAGTGTCTTCATAAATGGATCAGCTAAATTGTCCTCTGAAGCGATCTTGCACATCGTGACATGCCCGCCCTCAACGAAGTCCTTTATCACATGATACTTCTGATCAATATGTTTACTCTTCTTGTGAAATCTTGGTTCCTAGCATTAGCTACCACCGCACTGTTATCACAATATAGTGATACTGCCATATCCATGCTAGGACCTAGCTTAAGATCCCCAAGGAACTTGCAGAGCCACACTGCTTCTTTCCAAGCATCACTAGCTACCACATACTCGACCTCCATCGTTGAATCCGAAGTGTAATCTTGCTTCTCACTTCTCCAACTGATGGCACCACCGCCTAGAGTAAACACAAACCCCGAAGTCAATTTCCTAGAATCCAGAAAGGATTGAAAATCCAAATCAGTATATCCTAGAGGAGTCAGGTCCTCACCTGAATATACAAGCATATACCCTTAAGTCCCTTGCAGGTACTTGAAAATATGCTTTACCGCAACCCAGTGGTTCGGTCTTGGATCTGCTTGAAATCGACTTACAATCCCAACAACATAACTTATATTCGGTCATGTGCAAAGCATGGCATACATGAGACTACCCACTGCTGAAGCATAAGGCACCTTCTTCATGTATTCTCTTTCTTTATAAGACTTTGGGGAGTCTTTCTTAGAAAGAGTAATTCTAGACCTAGATGGTTGCCCACCTTTCTTGGAATCCTGCATTGCAAACCACCTGAGAATTTTATCTATGTAGCTGGCCTAAGACAAAGCTATCATGTTGTTCTTCCTATCTCGAAAGATCTAGACACCGAGAACAAAATTAGCCTCACCCAAGTCCTTCATGTCTAACTGCTTGGTCAATCATAATTTGACCAATGACAATGCTCCATCATCATTGCCAATTAGTAGAATGTCATCTACATAGAGCAGTAGAAAAACCACCTTCCCATCGTTAATGTGTTTGTAAACACATGGTTCATCCACATTTTGTGAGAACCCATAAGTCTTGATCACCTGATCAAATCTTATGTTCCAAGAACGAGAAGCCTACTTAAGTCCATAAATTGACTTTAGCAGCTTACAAACCTTACCCTCTTGACCTGTGACCTTGAACCCGTCTAGTTGTTCCATATAAATGGACTTATCAAGATAGCCATTTAGAAAAGCCATCTCGACATCCATTTGCCAAATCTCATAGTCGAGAGCGACAGCTATGGATAAGAGAATTCGAATGGACTTAAGGATGGCTACAGGTGGAAAGGTTTCCTCATAATCGATTCCTTCCTTTTGCGTATAACCCTTAGCTACCGGTCTAGCCTTAAAGGTTTTGACCTTTCCATCCACCTCTCTTTTCCTCTTGTAGATCCACTTACACCCTATGGGCTTTACCCCTTTGGAAAGATCTATAAGCTCCCAAACATGATTAGTCTCCATAGACTTCATCTCTATGTTCATGGCCTCTGTCCAGAGTTTTGAATCAACATCCTCCATAGCTTCTGCGTAAGTATAAGGATCCCTGTCATGTTCATCTGGTTCAGCCAAGAAGACCTTCCCATTGAACATATACCTCTCAGGTTGACGCCTGATCCTCCCACTACGCCGAAGCCCTAGAGGTTGTCGTTCAAGTTTGTTTCATTTTTCTACACTGATCAGAACGGTTTCATTCGGAACCTCCGAAGTGATTTGATTACTCCTTAACTCCTCAAGCACCACTTTGCTTCGAGGTTTAAAGTTGTCTAGGTAACTCTCCTCAAGAAAAGTTGCATTAGCAGAAACCACGACTTTATTTTCCTTCGGGTTATAAAAATAACCCCCCTTAGTCCCTTTTGGATATCCTACAAACATGCAAAATTTTGAACGTGCTTCCAACTTATTCAGATCCTTAAACTAGACATGAGCTGGACATCCCCATATACGAATATGGTTTAAGGATGTCTTCCTTCTTGTCCACAACTCATGAGGAGTTTTAAGGACCGACTTTGAAGGCACATTGTTCAAAAGATAACATGTAGTTTGTAGTGCATATCCCCAAAAGGATAAAAGTAATGATGAATAACTCATCATGGACCTGACCATGTCCAACGAAGTCCTATTTCTTCTCTCCGCTACGCCATTCTGCTGTGGAGTGCCTGGCGCAGTCAAATGGGATAAAATCCCGTCCTCTAACATGTGTCCCAAGAACTCATCAGAAAGGTATTCTCCACCTCGGTCAGATCAAAGTGCCTTTATGGGTTTACCCAATTGCTTTTCCACTTCAGCCTGAAACTCCCTGAACTTGTCAAAAGTTTCACTTTTGTGATGCATCAGGCACACATACCCATATCTTGAGTAATCATCAATAAAAGTAACAAAGTACTGATACCCTCCTCGTGCCCGGATGTTCAACGGTCCGCAAACATTACTATGCACAAGTTCTAGAACCCCTTCGGCCCTATTGCCTTTAGACCTGTATGGTCTTTTGGTCATTTTAACCTCTAAACAAGATTCACATTGAGGTATAGATTCCACCTTTAAGCAATAAGTCCATCTCAGGTTTGATGAAATATAGATTATTTTACATCCATCTAGAACAGATAAAAGATTTGTTTTTACAATTCACCAATTTTTCATTAAAAGATACCACGTAGGAGTCTTTAAATAAACAAGATACATAAATTAAATTCCTTTTAAATTTAGGAACATAAAAACAATCTTACAAAAAAAAATTCCTAAAGTTATCAAAGTAAAGATGGACATCTCCCACTGCTTCCGCTGAGACCAAGGATCCATCGCCCATCTGAAGCGTGAAGTCTTCATGTAGCAGACTTCTCGTTTCTTTGAACCCCTGTAGAGAAACACAAACATGATTAGTTGCACTGGAATCTATGACCCAAATGTCATTGGATTCCTCAACCAAAAAAGTTTCTAAATACAGAAGATCACACCTACCTCTTTTAGAAAGGAAGTCCTTCCAATGCTTCTTAATATGTCTGACCTTTCCACAGAAGAAGCACTTAAGCTTCTTTGGGTTCTTCTTCTTCTTCTTCTTGCTTTTGGTATTACCAGGAATAAAAGACTTCCAGTTCTTGGCCCGTTGCTTCTTTCCATTCCTAGAGTTAGAATTGGAACCAGAAGAAGCTACCATGTTGGCCTCACCACCCGCAGGAGACTCCCTGATCAACAGTTCAAACTCCTGCAACTATTTCATCAGTTTTGTCAAGGTCATATCCTATCTATTGCTCAAATTAAATATAGCTCTGAATGGAATAAATTCCTTAGACAGAGTCTCAAAGAACATAGTCATCTAAGTTTCAGCATCGATGTCGGCTCCATTGGTTTGAACCTCAGCTAGGTAACCTATGACCAACATCATATGCTCCTTTATAGATGCCCTCGGTCTCTGTCTACAGTTTAAGAGTTTTTGAAGAGCGCCTTGCCGCTTTGTTATGGCCTGGCCTCCAAACATGTCCACAAGATTATCCAAGATTTGCTTTGCAGTCTCAAAATCTTGATGTTGAGCCTACAACATATTATTCATGCTGGCCATAACATAGCAGTGGGCCTAATCATTGGCATCTTTCCAGTGGTCATACGCTTGGAATTGTTCATTAGATGAGTCTCCTGTAGGCTCGGGAGGACAATATGTTGTCAGAACATATTTCAGTTTCTCAAAGGATAGGACGATATCCAGGTTCCGTTTCCAATCACTGTAATTCTCACCAGTTAACAGGTTTTTGTCAAGTATCGATGATAAAGCATTTTTAGACATTTTTAATCTACAATAAAGAATCATATACCAAACATAAGCAAACATACCATAATAATTTAGTAAGATAACACAATCATGTAAAATCATACAAATGTGTTTATGTGTCAAAACTGTAAAAATATCACAACCTTACAACGATAATTCCCAACTTAGAATTCAACAAGCTCCTAGGGGAGTCATGCCAAATTCAATCAGGAACATGGATTAATATATGCCATCTAGGGCCCGTATGATCCAGCATATATTAATAATCGTTTCTTTGGCTATTAATTTTATTAACAGAGCTCCTAGGAGAGGTTGATAATAAAATTAATGTGAGTGTATAACCATCATTTCAATATTTTATCCATGATTTATAATCACCACCTAGGGGTGTGCAACCATAAATCATGCTAAAATACCTTATCCTCTAAAAAATCCAATCTAATACATTATAGAAATCCCTTCCTAGGTGTCGGGACCACCATGTTCTTCCTATGGACCAACAATGGAGGCCTTAGGTTCTCTCTTCGAAAACCTTCTCCCACTCAATCTTTTTGAAATCAAGGTTTTATTTTAAAATTATGCATAAACAATTTTAATATGAGTGGCACTTCCTATTATATATGACATGTTATCAATATACATGGCAAATCATATTATAATGCAGACAAGCAAAGCAATCAAGCAAAGCTACAAGTAAAATAATAATAACCGTAATATTATGACTCCACCCTAGAGAACTGAAAAACTAAGATTACAAGAGAATAATCGAGACATATATCGATTCTTCATCCTTGAATCCTCAAGTTGTATCCTTCTTCACGAAATTCCTATCTTCAAGTCTTCAATCCCGTATGAATCAAAACTTCATATTTCCGGTCATATCTAAATTTATTGTTTCTTAGAATCGTCTCAAAAAAAAAATTAAAATTGCATCGCAAAAATTGCACCTTTTTTTGAAAAATTTGCAGCTCTTGGTCGGTAGGCCGATCTGGGTGATCGGCCTACCGGTCATGCTTCATTGGCCTGTCGATAAAAAAAGATCAACTTGATGACCCATGAGAGTTTGGCATGCCAAACTGGAAGTTCGGCCTGCAGGCAGAGCCAGCCAATTTCTGCCCCACTGACGGTCTGCCGAACCACACGTTTGGCCTACCGATCTGTGACCATAGGCCTGCCAAACTGTGATGTTCGGCATGCCGACCGAGCAGAAATCTCCCATTCTAGAAAATACAATTTTAATGCAATTCATCAATTTTATTTTCAACAATTCAAAAACATAAAAGTAGAGACTCAAGAAGTGTTAGATATGTATGCCCTAAGGAGTAAAAATGTAATACGTTTTTGGAGACTTTTTATCAACAAAGAATTTATTCACTTATATATACCAAATCTTGTCCTCTTTACATTCATATTTGTTGAATGTATGTTAAGCAAACAGTAGTCTGAGACTGTCGGTCTAAACCTTAAGAATTGGGCATTTTATAGACTGATTATACGGAAGACACGATTCTTAAGGTGACGGTCTAAAACATATGATTTGCAATAGAGGGAATAGTTTGGCGCTTTATTCATGTAAAGATTGTTATGTTGTCTATATCCCCTTAGGGAGATCGTTTGTCTTGACCATCAGAGTTGGACTCCGTGAATAGAAACACTAGCACGTTGTCATAGATGACAATGTGTTGGATCGGGACAAAAAGTGAATTGATTTGGATTAATAATTCTATCTCGGCAAATTGATTCACTTTAGATAGTCATTTGTATTGTATCTTAATCCTGAGATGAATTGTGGGCCCATTGTCTCGACTTGTGTCTTTTGATGTACCAAAGGGTGACTTCCACATCTCAATAGTGGTATGCATTCCGGTATGTTGGAGGCATGACACTTGATAGCGTAGACTTGTTATTCATATAAATGGAATCCATAGCTCCTCTTTAGGAGTAATGATATCCTCTTATATGTGTTATCCTGTAATTGGAAAACTGGAGCACTTAACCATTTGGATACATAGGTGTAACTAAATAGTATACTGTCTTTGGATGGTAAGTTTTCTAATGGTGAGATAATAGAACGTAAGATAAAAATAATCGGCAAGGTAAGACAGAACTTATCCTTAAGCCGATTATAGATTTTCATATGGGGATACGATACACATTGATATGTCATGGAGACTTAGCTATACGAGCATCGTAATTTTATAAAGTTTGAGAGTGCAGCTCCAAGCTTTTAGTGGAGTAGTGTTGGAGTTTATAATTGTGAAATGTATATCTGTGATATTGGGCTTCATAATTATCATGAGCTTGAACTTTATAGGTCCATTTTGGTCCCCTTTGCCAGCTCACAAAATTGTGTAACGATACGGCGTGCTTTTTCAATAATTGGTGACTTATGTCAGATTTATCAGATTGGTTTAAAATTTGAAAGAATCAAATAATTCATGTCTGTTTATTGGATAAATTAATTTTGTAATAAAATTAATTTGAGATAAACTTGTTGAATTATTTGGACCAGATAATTCTTGTCTGTTTATCGGTTGATTTAATTGGATAAATTAAATCAAGATAAACTTGTAGAATTATTGTGAATTAATTTATTTTCTTAGAGACAATCTTGATAAAGTTTGTTTTGATTAGATAACTTTTCTATTGGGTTATTTGAATCAAAACTGATACTTTATCCTATAGAATCTCGGGTGGAAAATAAAAGATTCACGAAGATATTTATGCGAGAGTTTGGCCTACCGATCTACGTGTTCGGCCTGCCAGTGGGGTTTGTTCGGCCTGCCGATCAACGAGAGATAAGATTACGCATTTTCATGTGGATCTTATTAGATATTGATCCGAATTTGATTCTATTTCTAGTTTTTGAGACCTAATCTGATAAGGACTGATCCCAAGACCAATCGCTATATAAAGGAAGTAAGTCTCATGATTTACTCAGATCAATTGAGAGATTAAGGGTGATACTCTTCTGGTGAGCATCTGAAAACTCCCTGAGAGCTTTTGTTCACAAATCACGAACACTAGCTTTGGGTTCTATCGATTGGTTGGAAGGAGAGTCACCGGTGGAAGAGCTGTACATGTGAGCCCACACTCACTCCAGTCGTAGATAGAGAATAGCAAAGAAGACTAGTTGGTTGAGGCTCTTCTAGAATGTTACTTCTCTTCACGGATCGCGGAGGTTCTTCGGCACACAAAGGTTAGTAAGATCTGTTTAATTTATACATATAGCATGTCAAACTTGTGTTTTGAAAATTACTCTGATATATAAAATTTTTAAACTCCGCTGCGCACCTCTCACCTATTTTTTCCAACAATTAGTATCAGAGTCGAGGTTTTTTACATAAATTTACAAGTTTGTGATCATGTTATATGCATAAATTTTGCGATCTTAATCTCTCCTATGCTTGAATTAAAATTTTATAGAGAGTGGGCACTCTAGGTTTCTATATTATTATATGTTGTCATGGATTATGTGGTGAATGTTTATTAATTAATTATGGTTGATTAAATCATTGTTTAATTATTTATTAATTAGTTAATACCAGTTATGGTTCCTTAGAGGTTAGAATGTGTATCTAAGTTTTTTCATGTAATTAGATGGCAGACTATCATCTCCGTCTAGGAATTGTTATTTAATTTTAAATTTGTAAGAATTTTGTAATTAAATGATTATTCAGAGAAGACGGATCGAAAAGCTGGATCTTAAAGATTGATGATGGCGCACCCAGGTATTTCTTGAGTCTCTATTTTTATGTTTTTTAATTGTTGAAAATAAAATTGATGAATTGCATTAAAATTGTATTTTTTGGAATGAGGGTTTTCTGCTCGGTCGGCATGCCAGACATCACAGCTCGGTAGGCCGATGGTCATAGATCGGCAGGCCAGACGTGTGGTCCAGCAGGCCGTCAATGGGGCAGAAATTGGCTGGTTCTGCCGACAGGCCAAACTTTCATGGGTCGGTAGGCCGATCTTTTTTATCAGCAGGCCGATGAAGCATGACCAGCAGGCCGATCACCCAGTTCAGCCTGCCGACCGAGAGTTGGAAAATTTCCAAAAAAGGTGTAATTTTTACAGTGTAGTTTTATTTTTATTTTTGAGATGATTCTGAGAAACATTAAATTTGGATATGACCGAAAATAAGAAGTATTTGATTCATACGGGATTGAAGACTTGAAGATGGGAATTATGTTAAGAAGGATACAACTTGAGGATTCAAGGATGAAGAATTGATATATGTTTCGATCATTCTCTTGTAATCTTTGTTTTCGATTCTCTAGGGCGGAACCATAATATTACGGTTATTATTATTTTGCTTGTAGCTTTGCTTGATAGCTTTGCTTGTCTACATTATAATATGATTTGCCATGTATATTGATAACATGTCATATAGAATAGGAAGTGCCGCTCATATTATAATTGTTCATGCATAATTTTAAAATAAAACCTTGACTTCAAAAGATTTAGTGGGAGAAGGTTTTCGAAGAGAGAACCTAAGGCCTCCATTGTTGGTCCATAGGAAGAACATGGTGGTCCCGACCCCTAGGAAGGGATTTCTATAATGTACTAGATTGGATCTCTGAGAGGATAAGGTATTTTAGCATGATTTATGGTTGCACACCCCTAGGTGGTGATTATAAATCATGGATAAAATATTGAAATGATCGTTATACACTCACATTAATTTTATTATCAACCTCCCCTAGGAGCTCTGTTAATAAAATTAATGGCCAAAGAAACGATTATTAATATATGCTGGATCATACGGGCCCCAGATGGCATATATTAATCAAGAGGGGATCCGTGTTCCTAATTGAATTTGGTATGACTCCCTTAGGAGCTTGTTGAATTCTGAGTTGGGAATTATTGTTGTAAGGTTGTGATATTTTCAAGGTTTTGACACATAAACACATTTGTATGATTTTACATGATTGTGTTATCTTACAAAATTATTATGATATGTTTGCTTATGTTTCGTATATGATTCTTTATTGTAGATTAAAAATGTTTAAAAACGCTTTATCATCCATACTTGACAAAAACCTGTTAACTGATAAGAATTACAATGATTGGAAATGGAACCTGGATATTGTCCTGTCCTTTGAGAAACAGAAATATGTTCTGACAACTCCTTGTCCTCCCGAGCCTACAGGAGACTCGTCTAATGAGCAATTCCAAGTGTATGACCGCTGGAAAGATGCTAATGATTAGGCCCGCTGCTGTGTTATGGCCAGCATGAATATTGTGTTGCAGGCTCAACATCAAGATTATGAGTCTGCAAGGTAGATCTTGGGTAATCTTAAGGAGATGTTTGGAGGCCAAGCCATAACAAAGCGGCAAGGGGCACTTCAAAAACTTCTAAACTATAGATAGAGACTGGGGACATCTATAAAGGAGCACATGATGTTGGTCATGGGTTACCTCGTTGAGGCTTAAACCAATGGAGCCGACATCGATGCTGAAACTTAGATGACTATGGTCTTTAAGACTCTGTCTAAGGAATTTATTTTGTTTAGAGCTACTTTTAACTTAAGCAATAGACGGGATATGACCTTGACAGAACTGATGAAACAGTTACAAGAGTTTGAACTGTTGATTAGGGAGTCTCCTGCGGGTGGTGAGGCCAACATGGTAGCTGCTTCTGGTTCTAATTCTAACTCTAGGAATGGAAAGAAGCAACGGGCCAAGAATGGGAAGTCTTCTGTTCCTGCCAACACCAAGAGCAAGAAGAAGAAGAAGAAGAACCCAAAGAAGCTTAAGTGCTTCTTCTGTGGAATGATCAGGCATATTAAGAAGCATTGCCAGGACTTCCTTTCCAAAGGAGGGGTTCAAAGAAATGAGAAGTCTGCTACATGAAGACTTCACGCATCGAATGGGCGATGGATCCTTGGTCTCAGCGGAAGCAGTGGGGGATGTCCATCTTTACTTTGATAATTATAGGAATTTAATTTTGCAAGATTGTTTTTATGTTCCTAAATTTAAAAGGAATTTAATTTTTGTATCTTGTTTATTTAAATACTCCTACGTGGTATCTTTTAATGAAAAAGTGGTGATTCGTAAAAACAAATCTTTTATCTGTTCTGGATGGATGCAAAATAATCTATATTTTATCAAACCTAAGATGGACTTATTGCTTAATGTTGAGATAAATGATAATGACACTAAAAGACTTAAAACTTCTCACTCTAATAAGACTCATCTTTGGCATTTGCGCCTTGGTCATATTAACTTGAATAGGATTCAAAGGTTGGTAAGGAATGGACCTTTAAGTCACTTAAAGGTGAAATCTATACCTCAATGTGAATCTTGTTTGGAGGGTAAAATGACCAAAAGACCATACGGGTCTAAGAGCAATAGGGCCGAGGGGGTTCTAGAACTTGTGCATAGTGATGTTTGCGGACCGATGAACATCCAGGCACGTGGAGGGTATGAGTACTTCGTCACTTTTATTGACGATTACTCAAGATATAGGTATGTGTACCTGATGCACCACAAAAGCAAAACTTTTGACAAGTTTAGGGAGTTTCAGGCTGAAGTCGAAAAGCAATTGGGTAGACCCATAAAGGCACTTCGATCAGCTCGAGGTAGGGAATACCTTTCTGATGAGTTCTTGGGACACTTGTTGGAGAATGGGATTTTATCCCATTTGACTGCGCCGGGCACTTCGCAGTAGAATGGCACAGCGGAGAGAAGAAATAGGACTTTATTGGACATGATTAGATCCATGATGAGTTATTCATCATTGCCTTTATCCTTTTGGGGATATGCACTACAAACCACATGTCATCTTTTGAACAATGTGCCTTCAAAATCGGTCCCCAAAACCCCTCACGAGTTGTGGACAAGAAGGAAGACATCCTTAAACCATATTCGCATATGGGGATGTCTGGCTCATGTCCTGTTTAAGGATCTGAATAAGTTGGAAGCACATTCGGAAGTTTGCATATTTGTAGGATATCCAAAAGGGACTAAAGGGGGTTATTTTTATAACCCAAAGGAAAATAAAGTCATGGTTTCAACTAACGCAACTTTCCTTGAGGCGAGTTACATGGACGACTTTAAACCTCGAAGCAAAGTGATGCTTGAGGAGTTAAGAGGTGATTCGTTCACTCTGGAGGTTTCGAATGAAACCATTCCGATCGGTGTAGAAAAACCAAACGAACCTAAACAACAACCTCAGGGGCTTCGATGTAGTGGGAGGATCGGGCGTCAACCTGAGAGGTATATGTTCAATGGGGAAATCTTCTTGGCTGAACTGGATGAACATGACAGGGATCCTTATACTTACACAGAGGCTATGGAGGACGTTGATTCAAAACTCTGAATAAAGGCCATGAACATTGAGATGAAGTCTATGGAGACAAATCGGGTCTGGGAGCTTGTGGATCTTCCCGAAGGGGTAAAGCCCATAGCATGTAAGTGGATCTACAAAAGGAAAACAGGAGTGGATGGAAAGGTCAAAACCTTTAAGACTAGACTGGTAGCTAAGGGTTATACGCAATAGAAAGGAATCGATTATGAGGAAACCTTTTTGACTGTAGCCATGCTTAAGTCCATCAGGATTCTCTTGTCCATAGCTGCCGCTCTCGACTACGAGATTTGGCAGATGGACATCAAGACGGCTTTTTTGAATGGCTATCTTGACGAGTCCATTTATATGAAACAACCAGACGGGTTCAAGGTCGCGGGTCAAGAGGGTAAGGTTTGTAAGCTGCTAAAGTCAATTTATGGACTTAAGCGGGCTTCCCGTTCTTGGAAAATAAGATTTGATCAGGTGATCCAGACTTATGGGTTCTCACAAAATGTGGATGAACCATGTGTTTATAAACACATAAAGGATGGAAAGGTGGTTTTTCTACTGCTCTATGTAGATGACATTCTGCTAATTGGCAATGACGTTGGGGCATTGTCATGGGTCAAATTATGGTTGACCGAGCAGTTTGACATGAAGGACTTGGGTGAGGCTAATTTTGTTCTCGGTATCCAGATCTTTCGGGATAGGAAGAACAAAATGATAGCTTTGTCACAAGCTGGCGACATAGATAAAATTCTCAGGAGGTTTGCAATGCAGGATTCCAAGAAAGGTGGGCAACCATCTAGGTCTGGAATTACTCTTTCTAAGAAAGACTCTCCAAAGTCTTATGAAGAAAGTGAATACATGAAGAAGGTGCCTTATGCTTCAGTAGTAGGTAGTCTCATGCATGTCATGCTTTGCACACGACCGGATATTAGCTATGCGGATGGGATTGTGAGTCGATTTCAGGTGGATCCAGGACCGAACCATTGGGTTGTGGTAAAACATATTTTCAAGTACCTAAGAAGGACTCGAGGGTATATGCTTGTGTATTAGGGTGAGGACTTGACTCCTCTAGGATACACTAACTCGGATTTTCAATCCTGTCTGGATTCCAAGAAATCCACTTCTGGGTTTGTGTTTACTCTGGGCCGTAGTGCCATCAGTTGGAGAAGTGCGAAGCAAGATTGCACTTCGGATTCAACGATGGAGGCCGAGTATATGGCAGCTAATGATGCTTCGAAAGAAGTAGTGTGGCTCTGCAAGTTCCTTGGGGATCTTGAGATAGTTCCTGGAATGGATAAGGCGGTATCACAGTATTGTGATAACAGTGCGCCGGTAGCGAATGCTAAGGAACCAAGATTCGTAAGAAGAGTAAACATATTGATCGGAATTATCACGTGATAAAGGACTTCGTTGAGGGCGGGCATGTCACGGTGTGCAAGATCGCGTCAGAGGACATTTTAGCTGATCCATTTACGAAGACACTTATAGGGAGAGTCTTCGAGAAACATGTGGAAGCTATAGGGATGCGAGATTTGCTGTATTTACTCACTTAGTGCAAGTGGGAGATTGTTAGATATGTATGCCCTAAGGAGTAAAAATGTAATACGTTGTTGGAGACATTTTTATCAATAAAGAATTTATTCATTTATATATACCAAATCTTGTCCTCTTTATGTTCATATTTGTTGAATGTATGTTAAGCAAACAGTAGTCTGAGACTGTCAGTCTAAACCTTAAGAATTGGGCATATGATGAACTGATTATGCGGAATACACGATTCTTAAGGTGACAGTCTAAAACACATGATCCGCAATCGAGGAAATAAAGTTGGGTGCTTTTTTCATGTAAAGATTGTTATGTTGTCTATATCCCTTTAGGGAGATGGTTTGTCTTGACCATCGGAGTTGGACTCCGTGAATAGAAACATTAGCACATTGTCGTAGATGACGATGTGTTAGATCGGGACATAAAGTGAATTGATTTGTATTAACAATTTTGTCTCGGCAAATCGATTCACTTTAGATAGTCATTTTTAATGTATCTTAATCCTGAGATGAATAGTGGGCCTGTTGTCTCGACTTGTGTCTTTTGATGTACCAAAGCATGACTTCCACATCTCACTAGTGGTATGCATACCGGTACATTGAAGGCATGACTCTTGATAGCGTAGACTTGTTATTCATAGATATGGAATCCATAGCTCCTCTTTAGGAGTAATGATATCCTCTTATATGCGTTGCCTGTAATTGGAAAACTGGAGCGCTCAACCATTTGGATACATAGGTGTAACTGAATGGTATATTATCTATGGATGGTAAGTTTTCTAATGGTGAGACAATGGAATGTAAGATAAAAACAATCGGGAAGGTAAGACAGAACTTGTCCTTAAGCCGATTATGGATGATCATATGGGGATGCGGTACACTATGATATGTCATGGAGACTTAGCTACACGAGCTTCATAATTCTATAAAGTTCGAGAGTGCAGCTCCAAGCTTTTAGTGGAGTAGCATTGGAGTTGATAATTGTGAAATGTATATCTAGGATATTGGGCTTCATAATTATCATGAGCTTGAACTTTATAGGTCCATTTTGGTCCCCTTTGCTAGCTCACAAAATTGTGTAACGATACGGCGTGCTTTTTCAATAATTGGTGACTTATGTCAGATTTATCAGATTGGTTTAAAATTTGAAAGAATCAAATAATTCATGTATGTTTATTGGATAAATTAATTTTGTAATAAAATTAATTTAAGATAAACTTGTTGAATTGTTGGGATCGGATAATTCTTGTCTGATTATCGGTTGATTTAATTGGATAAATTAAATCAAGATAAACTTGTAGAATTATTGTGAATTAATTTATTTTCTTAGAGACTATCTTGATAAAGTTTTTTTTGATCGGATAACTTTTCTATTGGGTTATTTGAATCAAAACTGAGACTTTATCCTATAGAATCTCGGGTGGAAAATAAAAGATTTGTGGAGATATTTATGCGGCAGTTCGGCCTGCCGGTGGGGCTTGTTCGGCCTGTCGATCAGGGTGTTCGGCCTGCCGATCAGCGATAGATAAGATTACGTGTTTTAACGTAGATCTTATCATATATTGATCTGAATTTGATTCTATTTTGAGTTTTTGAGACATAATCTGATAAAGACTGACCTAGGACCAATCGCTATATAAAGGGAGTAAGTCTCATGATTTACTCAGATCAATTGAGAGATTAAGAGTGATACTCTTCTGGTGAGCATCTAAAAACTCCCTGAGAGCTTTTGTTCACAAATCACGAACACTAGCTTTGGGTTCTCTGGATTGGTTGGAAGGAGAGTCACCGGTGGAAGAGCTGTACGTGTGAGCCTACACTCGCTCCGGTCGTGGATAGAGAATGGCGAAGAATACCAGTTGGTTGAGGCTCTTCTGGAACGTTACTTCTCTTCACGGATCGCGGAGGTTCTTTGGCACACAAAGGTTAGTAAGATCCGTTTAATTTATACATATAGCGTGTCAAACTTGTGTTTTAGAAATTACTCTGATATCTAAAATTTTTAAATTCTGCTGCGCACCACTCACCTATTTTTTCCAACAGGAAATACCTGGGTGCGCTATCATCCATCTTCTTGATCCACCTTCCAGTTTCGTCTTCTCTGAATAATTATTTAATTACAAAATTCTCATAAATTTAAAATTAAATAACAATTCTTAGACGAATATGATAGTCCGCCATCTAATTACATGAAAAATCTAGATACTTATTCTAACCTCTAAGGAACCATAGCTGGTATAAATTAATTAATTAATAAATAATTATAAAATAATTTAATCAACTTAATTAATTAATGAACATTCACCATATAATCCATGACAACATATAATTATATAGAAACTTAGAGTGCTAACTCTCTATAAAATTAAGTTCAAGCATAGGAGAGATTAAGATCACAAATTTATACATATAGTATGATCACAAACTTATAAATTTATGTAAAAACCTTGTCTCTGATACCAATAGTTGGAAAAAACAATGTGAGGTGCGCAGCGAGAATTTTTAAAATTTTAACATCAGAGTATTTTTTCAAAACACAAGTTTGACAAGCTATATGTATAAATTAAACAGATCTTACTAACCTTTGTATACCGAAGAACCTTCGCAACCTATGAAGAGAAGTAACACTCCAGAAGAGCCTCAACAAACTGGTCTTCTTTGCTATTCTCTATCCACAACCGGAGTGAGTGTGGGCTCACACGTACAACTCTTCCACCGGTGACTCTCCTTCCAACCGATCGAGTGAACCCAAAGCAGGTGTTCGTGATTTGTGAACAAAAGCTCTTAGGGAGTTTTCAGATGCTCACCAGAAAAGTATCACTCTTAATCTCTCAATTGATTTGGGTAACTCATGAGACTTACTCCCTTTATATAGCGATTTGTCTTGGGGTTAGTCCTTATCAGATTAGGTCTCAAAAACTCGAAATAGAATCAAGTTTGGTTCAATATCTGATAAGATCCGTGCGAAAAATGCATAATATTATCTCTCGCTGATCGGCAAGCCGAACAGGCACCATCGGTAGGCCGAACAGGTAGATCGACAGGCTAAACTGCCGCGCAAATATCACTACAACTCTTTTATTTTTCACCCAAGATTCTATAGGATAAAGTCTTAGTTTTGATTCAAATAACCCAATAGAGAAGTTATCTGATCAAAACAAACTTTATCACGATAATCTCTAAGAAAATAAATCAATACACAATAATTCTACAAGTTTATCTTGATTTAATTTATCCAATTAAATCAACCGATAAATAGACAAGAACTATCCGATCCCAATAATTCAACAAGTTTATCTTAAATTAATTTTATTACAAAATTAATTCAACCAATAAAAAGACATGAATTATTTGATTCTTTCAAATTTTAAACTAATCCGATAAATCCGACATAAGTCACCAATTTTTAAAAAAACATGCCGTATCGTTACAGGATTTTGTGAGCTAGCAAAGGGGACCAAAATGGACCTATAAAGTTCAAGCTCATGATAATTATGAAGCCCAATATCCCAGATATACATTTCACAATTATCAACTCCAACGCTACTCTACTAAAAGCTTGGAGCTGCACTCTCTAACTTTATAGAATTACAAAGCCTGTATAGCTAAGTCTCCATGACATATCATTGTGTATCGTATCCCCATATGATAATCTATAATCGGCTTAAGGACAAGTTCTATCATACTTTCCCGATTATTTTTATCTTACGTTCCATTATCTCACCATTAGAAAACTTACCATCCAAAGATAGTATACCATTTAGTTACACCTATGTATCCAAATGGTTGAGCGCTCTAGTTTTCCAATTACAGGATAACACATATAAGAGGATATTATTACTCCTAAAGAGGAGTCATGCCTCCAACGTACCAGCATGCATACCACTATTGAGATGTAGGAGTCACCCTTTGGTACATCAATTTACCAAGACAAAATTATTAATCCAAATCAATTCACTTTGTGTCTCAATCCAACACATCACACCTATGACAACATGTCAATGTTTCTATTCACAGATTCCAACTTCGATGGTCAAGACAAACCATCTTCCAATAGGGATATAGACAACATAACAATCTTTGCATGAATAAAGTGCCCAACTTTATTCCCTCTATTGCAGATCATATGTTTTAGACCATCAACTTAAGAATCGTGTCTTCTGCATAATCAGTCCATCATATGCCCAATTCTTAAAGGTTTAGACCAATAGTCTCAGACTACTGTTTGCTTAAGATACATTCAACAAATATGAACATAAAGAGGACAAGATTTGATATATATAAATGAACAAATTCTTTATTGATAAAAATGTCTCCAAAAACGTATTACATTTTTACTCCTTAGGGCATACATATCTAACACATTTCCTTCCATAATCTGGAGCTAGTGGTATCCTGAATGTAGATCGATCTTTGAAAAATAAGTTACTCCTCCAAATTGGTCGAACAAATCATCGATACTTGGTAGCGAGCACTTATTCTTAATTGTAATCTTGTTTACCTCTCGTTGATCGATATACATCCTTAGTGTACTAACTTTCATCTTCATGACTAGAATTGATGCTTCACATGGTGAATAACTTAGTTGAGTGAAACCCTTGTCTGCTAGTTCTTGTAGTTGCGCCTGAAGCCCCCTGAGTTTTGTTGTGCCCATTTGGTGTGGCACCTTAAAAACTGGTGCTAATATGGGCATCAACTCTACTTCAAATTAGATCTCCCATTCTAGGAGTACTCTTGGCAATTCTTCTAGAAAGACTTCCACAAAGTTCTTGCAATTGGAATATCTGTTGGTCCTATTTTGCTCTCCTTAGACTTATCCACGAGGATGGCTAACTATCTAATGTATCCTTTAGCCAACAACTTTCTTGCTTTCAATGCTAATATCATTAGTATTGATTGCTTATGAGATGTTCTTGTGTAGGTAAACTCATCTACATTAGCTAGCTTGAAATAACCTTTTGGCATCGATAGTTGATGACAACATTGTAGTTTCTCAAAAAGTCCATGATAACATCATAATTATTCTTATCAATGATAATTAGATTTACGTGTAACTCTCTACATAAATAATTATTGGGCATTTCATCGCCAACAATTAGAGAACAAAAATTTCCCCAAAGGGCAAAGCAATCCTAAATGGTTGGTTTATTCTATCTCCTATCCTATCTACATGCTTGGAAAATTTAGATGACACAAATAAAGACATTGCTCTAGAATCAAATAAAGCATAAGCATCTTGTTTGGCTATAGGAAACTAACCTATCACCACTATGGACGTTCTAGCTTTCACATCATTCTCGGTATAAGTATAGATGTGGGCATGTGGTTCTAGGGCTACCAATCTTCCTTGAGAAATCATGGGTCCTTCAATCCTATCTTGGACTACATGCAGCTACTTTCTTGGAGCTCTTTGTTGGTTTTAACCCCATTGATTCTAAGATTTAAGTAACATTTCTTAACAAAGTGGCTTCCTTGCCCTAATTCTTCCATTGGGAATTCAGTTTTGTTTCCCTTTGGCTTTTTCCTCTTTCTTGTCCTCGAAGAATTTAGTCCTTTCCTCCCTATTTTAGGCTACCTAGTAATCAACACGGATTGCTCTACATATACAATTGTCCAAGAACTAGGGAGGTTTACACCATCGCGAGGTCAAACCTCAACATCTTCATCATACTTCTTATTTCCTCCCGCTTCATGCTCACCATATGCGGTCAAAAGTGAGCTAATTGCTTGAATTTCTATATTGCATCCTTCACAAGCATATTTCGTTGATAGAAATTGTTGAACTTATCATTTTAGGACGCCATGGTATCCATGTTGAAGTACATTTCATGGAACTCCTAAATGACCTCTTGCCAGGAGAACTTATTCACATATTTTTTTTGTTCTACAATTTGGCATCATTGATGCGCCTCCTTCTTCAACACATAGAAGGCACACAAGATTTTCACTTGATCATTCAACCTCATAAAATCAAGCACTACTTGAATGTTAGTCATCTTGTTGTCACCTATTGGACATGTATGCCCTAAGGAGTAAAAATGTAATATGTTTATGGAGACATTTTTATCAATAAAGAATTTATTCTTATATATACCAAATCTTGTCCTCTTTCCGTTCATGTTTGTTGAATGTATGATAAGCAAACAGTAGTCTAAGACTGTCAGTCTAAACCTTAAGAATTGGGCATATGATGGACTGATTATGCGAAAGACACGATTCCTAAGGTGACGGTCTAAAACATATGATCCGCAATCGAGGGAATAAAGTTGGGCGCTTTGTTCATGTAAAGATTGTTATGTTGTCTATATCCCTTTTGGGAGATGGTTTGTCTTGACCATCGGAGTTGGACTCCTTGAATAGAAATGCTGGCGCGTTGTCATAGGTGACGATGTGTTGGATCGGGACATAAAGTGAATTGATTTGGATTAATAATTTTGTCTTGGAAAATCGATTCACTTTAGGCAATCACTTGTATTGTATCTTAATCCTGAGATGAATAGTGGGCCCGTTGTCTCGACTTGTGTCTTTTGATGTGCCAATGGCTGACTCCCACATCTCAATAGTGGGACGCATGCCGATACGTTGGAGGCATGACTCTTGATGGCGTAGACTTGTTATTCATAGATATGGAATCCATAGCTCCTCTTTAGGAGTAATGATATCCTCTTATATGCGTTGTCCTGTAATTGGAAAACTAGAGCGCTCAACCATTTGGATATATAGGTGTAACTGAATGGTATACTTGTTGGAAACAAAGTGCGCAGCGGAATTTTTAAAATTTTTCATCAGAGTATTTTTCAAAACACAAGTTTGACATGTTATATGTATAAATTAAACAGATCTTACTAACCTCAGTATGCCGAAGAACCTCCGCGACCTGTGTAGAGAAGTAACGTTCCAGAAGAGCCTCAACCAACTGGTCTTCTTTGCTATTCTCTATCCACAACCGGAGTGAGTGTGGGCTCACACGTACAGCTCTTCCACCGGTGACTCTCCTTCCAACCAATAGAGAGAACCCAAAGTTAGTGTTCGTGATTTGTGAACAAAAGCTCTCAGGGAGTTTTCAGATGCTCACTAGAAGAGTATCACTCTTAATCTCTCAAATTGATCTGAGTAAATCATTAGACTCACTCCCTTTTTATACCTATTGGTCCTTGGGGTCAGTCCATAAACATAAGTTTATCTTGTTCTAATTGTCCAAAATTAAAACAACCGATAAACAGACAAGAATTATCCGAACGCCATAATTCAACAAGTTCATCTTGAACTAATTTCTTACATAATTAATTCAACCGATAAACAGACATGAATTATTTGATTCTTATAAATTTTAAACCAATCTGATAAATCCGAAATAAGTCACCAATTATTGGAAAAGCACGCCGTGTCGTTACAGGATTTTGTGAGCTAGCAAAGGGGACCAAAATGGACCTATAAAGTTCAAGCTCATGATAATTATGAAACCCAATATCCCAGATATACATTTCACAATTATCAACTCCAACGCTACTCCACTAAAAGCTTGGAGCTGCACTCTCGAATTTATAGAATTACGAAGCTCGTGTAGCTAAGTCTCCATGACATATCATAGTGTATCGCATCCCCATATGATCATCCATAATCGGCTTAAGGACAAGTTCTGTCTTACCTTCCCGATTATTTTTATCTTACGTTCCATTGTCTCACCATTAGAAAACTTACCATCTAAAGATAGTATACCATTCGGTTACACCTATGTATCCAAATGGTTGAGCGCTCCAGTTTTCCAATTACAGGACAACGCATATAAGAGGATATCATTACTCCTAAAGAGGAGCTATGGATTCCATATCTATGAATAACAAGTCTACGCTACCAAGAGTCATGCCTCCAACGTACCGGCATGCATGCCACTATAGAGATGTGGGAGTCACCCATTGGTACATCAAAAGACACAAGTCGAGACAACGGGCCCATTATTCATCTCAGGATTAAGATACAATACAAATGATTGTCTAAAGTGAATCGATTTGACAAGACAGAATTATTAATCCAAATCAATTCACTTTATGTCCCGATCCAACACATCGTCACCTATGACAATGCGCCAATGTTTCTATTCACGGAGTCCAACTCCGATGGCCAAGACAAACCATCTCCCAAAAGGGATATAGACAACATAACAATCTTTACATGAATAAAGCGCCCAACTTTATTCCCTCGATTGCGGATCATATATTTTAGACCATCACCTTAAGAGTCGTGTCTACCGCATAATCATCCCATCATATGCCCAACTCTTAAGGTTTAGACTGACAGTCTCAGACTACTGTTTGCTTATCATACATTCAACAAATATGAACGTAAAGAGGACAATATTTGGTATATATAAATGAATAAATTCTTTATTGATAAAAATGTCTCCAAAAACGTATTACATTTTTACTCCTTAGAGCATACATGTCTAACAATCTCCCACTTGCACTAAGTGAGTAAATACTGCAAATTTCGCATCCCCATAGCTTCCACATGCCTTTCGAAGACTCTCCCAGAAAGTGTCTTCGTAAATGGATCAGCTAAATTGTCCTCTGACGCGATCTTGCACACGGTGACATGCCCGCTCTCAACGAAGTCCTTTATCACATGATACTTCCGATCAATATGCTTACTCTTCTTGTGAAATCTTGGTTCCTTAGCATTAGCTACCGCCGCACTGTTATCACAGTACAGTGATACCGCTTTATCCATACCAGGAACTACCTCAAGATCCCCAAGGAACTTGCGGAGCCACACTGCTTCTTTCGAAGCATCACTAGCCGCCACATACTCGGCCTCCATCGTTGAATCCGAAGTGCAATCTTGCTTCGCACTTCTCCAACTGATGGCACTGCCACCCAGAGTAAACACAAACCCTAAGTCGATTTCCTAGAATTCAGGCAGGATTGAAAATCCGAATCAGTGTATCCTAGAGGAGTTAAATCCTCACCCGAATACACAAGCATATACCCTCGAGTCCTTCTCAGGTACTTGAAAATATGCTTTACCGCAACCCAATGGTTTGGTCCTGGATCCGCCTGAAATCGACTCACAATCCCGACCGCATAGCTAATATCCGGTCGAGTGCAAAGCATGGCATACATGAGACTACCCACTGCCGAAGCATAAGGTACCTTCTTCATGTATTCTCTTTCTTCATTAGACTTTGGAGAGTCTTTCTTAGAAAGAGTAATTCCAGACCTAGATGGTTGCCCACCTTTCTTGGAATCCTGCATTGCAAACCTCCTGAGAATTTTATCTATGTAGCTGGCCTGTGACAAAGCTATCATTTTGTTCTTCCTATCCCGAAAGATCTGGATACCGAGAACAAAATTAGCCTCACCCAAGTCCTTCATGTCAAACTGCTTGGTCAACCATAATTTGACCGATGACAACGCCCCAACGTCATTGCCAATTAGCAGAATGTCATCTACATAGAGTAGTAGAAAAACCACCTTCCCATTCTTAATGTGTTTGTAAACACATGGTTCATCCACATTTTGTGAGAACCCATAAGTCTTGATCACTTGATCAAATCTTATGTTCCAAGAACGAGAAGCCTGCTTAAGTCCATAAATAGACTTTAGCAACTTACAAACCTTACCCTCTTGACCCGTGACCTTGAACCCGTCTGGTTGTTCCATATAAATGGACTCATCAAGATAGCCATTCAGAAAAGCCAGTCTTGACATCCATCTGCCAAATCTCGTAGTCGAGAGCGGCAGCTATGGACAAGAGAATCCAGATGGACTTAAGCATGGCTACAGGCGAAAAGGTTTCCTCATAATCGATTCCTTCCTTTTGCGTATAACCCTTAGCTACCAGTCTAGCCTTAAAGGTTTCGACCTTTCCATCCACTCCTCTTTTCCTCTTGTAGATCCACTTACACCCTATGGGTTTTACCCCTTCGGGAAGATCCACAAGCTCCCAGACCCGATTAGTCTCCATAGACTTCATCTCAATGTTCATGGCCTCTGTCCAGAGTCTTGAATCAACATCCTCCATAGCTTCTGCGTAAGTATAAGGATCCCTGTCATGTTCATCCGGTTCAGCCAAAAAGACCTCCCCATTGAACATATACCTCTCAGGTTGACGCCCGATCCTCCCACTACGCCGAAGCCCCTGAGGTTGTTGTTCAGGTTTGTTTGGTTTTTCTACACCGATCGGAATGGTTTCATTCGGAACCTCTGGAGTAAACGGATTACCCCTCAACTCCTCAAGCACCACTTTGCTTTGAGGTTTAAAGTCGTTCATGTAACTCTCCTCAAGGAAAGTTGCATTAGTTGAAACCACGACTTTATTTTCCTTTGGGTTATAAAAATAACCCCCTTTAGTCCCTTTTGGATATCCTACAAACACGCAAACTTCTGAACGTGCTTCCAACTTATTCGGATCCTTAAACAGGACATGAGCTGGACATCCCCATATACGAATATGGTTTAAGGATGTCTTCCGTCTTGTCCACAACTCGTGAGGAGTTTTAGGGACCGATTTTGAAGGCACATTGTTCAAAAGATAACATGCGGTTTGTAGTGCATATCCCCAAAAGGATAAAGGCAATGATGAATAACTCATCATGGACCGAATCATGTCCAACAAAGTCCTATTCCTTCTCTCTGCTACGCCATTCTGCTGCGGAGTGCCCGGCGCAGTCAAATGGGATAAAATCCCATTCTCTAACAAGTGTCCCAAGAACTCATCAGAAAGGTATTCCCCACCTCGATCAGATCGAAGTGCCTTTATGGGTCTACCCAATTGCTTTTCCACTTCAGCCCGAAACTCCCTGAACTTATCATAAGTTTCGCTTTTGTGGTGCATTAGGTACACATACCCATATCTAGAGTAATCGTCAATAAAAGTAACGAAGTACTCATACCCTCCTCGTGCCCGGATGTTCATCGGTCCGCAAACATCACTATGCACAAGTTCTAGAACCCCTTCGGCCCTATTGCCCTTAGACCCGTATGGTCTTTTGGTCATTTTACCCTCCAAACAAGACTCACATTGAGGTATAGATTCCACCTTTAAGTGACTTAAAGGTCCATCCCTTACCAACCTTTGAATCCTATTTAGGTTAATATGGCCAAGGCGCAAATGCCAAAGATAAGTCTTATTAGAGTGAGAAGTTTTTAGTCTTTTTGAGTCATTATCATTTATCTCAGCATTAAGCAACAAGTCCATCTTAGGTTTGATAAAATATAGATTATTTTGCATCCATCCAGAACAGATAAAAGATTTTTTTTTACGAATCACCACTTTTTCATTAAAAGATACCACGTAGGAGTCTTTAAATAAAGAAGATACAGAAATTAAATTCCTTTTAAATTTAGGAACATAAAAACAATCTCGCAAAATTAAACTCCTATAATTATCAAAATAAAGATGGACATCTCCCACTGCTTCCGCTGAGACCAAGGATCCATCGCCCATCCGAAGCGTTAAGTCTTCACGAAGTAGACTTCTCGTTTCTTTGAATCCCTGCAGAGAAACACAAACATGATTAGTTGCACCAGAATCTATGACCCAAATGTCACTGGATTCCTCAACCAAACAAGTTTCTAAATATAGAAGATCACACCTACCTCCCTTGGAAAGGAAGTCCTTGCAATGCTTCTTTATATGCCCGACCTTACCACAAAAGAAGCACTTAAGCTTCTTTGGGTTCTTCTTCTTCTTCTTCTTGCTCTTGGTAGCAATAGGAATAGAAGACTTCCCACTCTTGGCCCGTTGTTTCTTTCCATTCCCAGAGTTAGGATTGGAACCAGAAGCAGCTACCATATTGGCCTCTCCACCAGCAGGAGACTCCCTGATCAGCAGTTCAAACTCTTGTAACTGTTTCATCAGTTCTGTCAAGGTCATATCCCGTCTATTGCTTAGATTAAAAGTAGCTCTAAACGGAATAAATTCCTTAGATAGAGTCTCAAAGACCATAGTCATCTGAGTTTCAGCATCGATGTCGGCTCCATTGGTTTGAGCCTCAGCGAGGTTACCCATGACCAACATCATGTGCTCCTTTACAGATGTCCCCGGTCTCTGTCTACAGTTTAAGAGTTTTCGAAGCGCCCCTTGCCGCTTTGTTATGGCCTGGCCTCCAAACATATCCTCAAGATTATCCAAGATCTGCTTCGCAGTCTCATAATCCTGATGTTGAGCCTGCAGCACGTTATTGATGCTAGCCATAACATAGCAGCGGGCCTAATCATTAGCATCTTTCTAGCATTCGTACGCTTGGAATTGCTCATTACTTGAGTCTCCCGTAGGCTCGGGAGGACAAGGAGTTGTCAGAACATATTTTAGTTTCTCAAAGGAAAGGACGATGTCCAGGTTCCGTTTCCAATCATTATAGTTCTTACCGGTTAATTGGTTTTTGTCAAGTATCGATGATAAAGCGTTTTTAGACATTTTCAATCTACAATAAAGAATCATATACCAAACATAAGCAAACATATATAATAATTTAGTAAGTTAACACAATCATGTAAAATCATACAAATGTGTTTATGTGTCAAAACCTTGAAAATATCACAACCTTACAACGATAATTCCCAACTCAGAATTCAACAAGCTCCTAGGGGAGTCATGCCAAATTCAATCAGGAACACGGATCCCCTCCTGATTAATATATGCCATCCAGGACCCGTATGATCCAGCATATACTAATAATCGTTTCTTTGGCCATTAATTTTATTAACAGAGCTCCTAGGGGAGGTTAATAATAAAGTTAACGTGAGTGTATAACCACCGTTTTAATATTTTATCCATGATTTATAATCACCACCTAGGGGTGTGCAACCATAAATCATACTAAAATACCTTATCCTTTCAGAGTTCCAATCTGGTACATGATAGAAATCCCTTCCTAGGGGTTGGGACCATCATGTTCTTCCTATGGACCAACGATGGAGGCCTTAGGTTCTCTCTTCGAAAACCTTCTCCCACTCAATCTTTTGAAGTCAAGGTTTTATTTTTTTAAAAAAAAATTATGCATGAACAATTTTAATATGAGCGGCACTCCCTATTCTATATGACATGTTATCAATATACATGGTAAATCATATTATAATGCAGACAAGCAAAGCAATCAAGCAAAGCTACAAGCATAATAATAACCGTAATATTATGGTTCCACCCTAGAGAATAGAAAAAATAAGATTACAAGAGAATAATCGAGACATTTATCGATTCTTCATCCTTGAATCCTTAAGCTGTATCCTTCTTCATGTAATATCCATCTTCAAGTCCTCAATCCCGTATGAATCGAACACTTCATATTTCCGGTCATATCCAAATTTAATGTTTCTCAGAATCGTCCCAAAAATAAAATTAAAACTTGCACTGAAAAAATCGCACCTTTTCTGGACACCTGGCAGCTCTCGGTCGGCAGGCCGATCTGGGTGATCGGTCTGCCGATCATGGTGGTTCGGCCTGCCGAACATGAAGGTTCGGCCTGCCGGCAGAGCACCAAAATTTCTAGCCCCACTGTCGGCCTGCCGGACCGTACGTTCGGCCTGCCGATCTGTGACCTTCGGCCTGCCGAACTGTGAGGTCCGGCATGCCGACCGAGCAGAAAACCCTCAATCCAGAAAATACAATTTTAATGCAATTCATCAATTTTATTTTCAACAATTCAAAAACATAAAATTAGAGACACAGGAAATACCTGGAGGCGCCATCATCAATCTTCAAGTTCCGACTTCTCGTTCCGTCTTGTCCGAATAATTATTTAATTACAAAATTCTTACAAATTAAATAATAATTCCTAGACGGAGATGATAGTCCGCCATCTAATTACATGAAAAACTTAGATACACATTCTAACCTCTAAGGAACCATAACCGGTATTAATTAATTAATAAATAATTAAACAACAATTTAATCAACCATAATTAATTAATAAACATTCACCATATAATCCATGACAACATATATATTATATAGAAACCTAGAGTGTCATCTCTCTATAAAATTTAATTCAAGCATTGGAGAGATTAAGATCACAAAATTCATGCATATAACATGATCACAAACTTGCAAATTTATGTAAAAACCTCGGCTCTGATACCAATTGTTGGAAACAAAGTGCGCAGCGGAATTTTTAAAATTTTTCATCAGAGTAATTTCCAAAACACAAGTTTGACATGTTATATGTATAAATTAAACAGATCTTACTAACCTCAGTATGCCGAAGAACCTCCGCGACCTGTGTAGAGAAGTAACGTTCCAGAAGAGCCTCAACCAACTGGTCTTCTTTGCTATTCTCTATCCACAACCGGAGTGAGTGTGGGCTCACACGTACAGCTCTTCCACCGGTGACTCTCCTTCCAACCAATAGAGAGAACCCAAAGTTAGTGTTCGTGATTTGTGAACAAAAGCTCTCAGGGAGTTTTCAGATGCTCACTAGAAGAGTATCACTCTTAATCTCTCAAATTGATCTGAGTAAATCATTAGACTCACTCCCTTTTTATACCTATTGGTCCTTGGGGTCAGTCCATATCAGATTAGGTCTCAAAAATCGAAACAGAATCAAGTTCGGATCAATATCTGATAAGATACGCGTGAAAAACGCGTAATCTTAGCTGTCGCGGTCGGCATGCCGAACTGTGAGATAGGCAGGCCGAACTGGCCAGTTCGGCAGGCCGAACACGTCATCCGGCATGCCGAACTGTCGAGAAAAAATCTCCGCGAATCTTTTATTTTCCACCCGAGATTCTAAAGGATAAAGTCTCAGTTTTGATTCAAATAGCCCAATAGAAAAGATATCTGATCAAAACAAACTTTATCAAGATAATCTCTAAGAAAATAAATCAATTCACAATAATTCTACAAGTTTATCTTGTTCTAATTGTCCAAAATTAAAACAACCGATAAACAGACAAGAATTATCCGAACGCCATAATTCAACAAGTTCATCTTGAACTAATTTCTTACATAATTAATTCAACCGATAAACAGACATGAATTATTTGATTCTTATAAATTTTAAACCAATCTGATAAATCCAAAATAAGTCACCAATTATTGGAAAAGCACGTCGTGTCGTTACAGGATTTTGTGAGCTAGCAAAGGGGACCAAAATGGACCTATAAAGTTCAAGCTCATGATAATTATGAAACCCAATATCCCAGATATACATTTCACAATTATCAACTCCAACGCTACTCCACTAAAAGCTTGGAGCTGCACTCTCGAACTTTATAGAATTACGAAGCTCATGTAGCTAAGTCTCCATGACATATCATAGTGTATCGCATCCCCATATGATCATCCATAATCGGCTTAAGGACAAGTTCTGTCTTACCTTCCCGATTATTTTTATCTTACGTTCCATTGTCTCACCATTAGAAAACTTACCATCTAAAGATAGTATACCATTCGGTTACACCTATGTATCCAAATGGTTGAGCGCTCCAGTTTTCCAATTACAGGACAACGCATATAAGAGGATATCATTACTCCTAAAGAGGAGCTATGGATTCCATATCTATGAATAACAAGTCTACGCTACCAAGAGTCATGCCTCCAACGTACCGGCATGCATGCCACTATAGAGATGTGGGAGTCACCCATTGGTACATCAAAAGACACAAGTCGAGACAACGGGCCCATTATTCATCTCAGGATTAAGATACAATACAAATGATTGTCTAAAGTGAATCGATTTGACAAGACAGAATTATTAATCCAAATCAATTCACTTTATGTCCCGATCCAACACATCGTCACCTATGACAATGCGCCAATGTTTCTATTCACGGAGTCCAACTCCGATGGCCAAGACAAACCATCTCCCAAAAGGGATATAGACAACATAACAATCTTTACATGAATAAAGCGCCCAACTTTATTCCCTCGATTGCGGATCATATATTTTAGACCATCACCTTAAGAGTCGTGTCTACCGCATAATCATCCCATCATATGCCCAACTCTTAAGGTTTAGATTGACAGTCTCAGACTACTGTTTGCTTATCATACATTCAACAAATATGAACGTAAAGAGGACAATATTTGGTATATATAAATGAATAAATTCTTTATTGATAAAAATGTCTCCAAAAACGTATTACATTTTTACTCCTTAGAGCATACATGTCTAACATGGTAAGTTTTCTAATGGTGAGACAATGGAACGTAAGATAAAAATAATCGGGAAGGTAAGACAAAACTTATGCTTAAGCCGATTATGGATTATCATATGGGGATACGATACACTTTGATATGTCATGGAGACTTAGCTACACGAGCTTCGTAATTCTGTAAAGTTCGAGTGTGCAGCTCCAAGCTTTTAGTAGAGTAGCGTTGGAGTTGATAATTGTGAAATGTATATCTGGGATATTGGGTTTCATAATTGTCATGAGCTTGAACTTTATAGGTCCATTTTGGTCCCCTTTGCTAGCTCACAAAATCCTATAACGACACGGCGTGCTTTTCCAATAATTGGTGACTTATGTCGGAATTATCGGATTGGTTTAAAATTTGTAAGAATCAAATAATTCATGTTTGTTTATTGGTTGAATTAATTTTGTAATAAAATTAATTTAAGATAAACTTGTTGAATTATTGGATCAGATAATTCTTGTCTGTTTATCGGTTTATTTAATTTTGGATAAATTAGATCAAGATAAACTTCTAGAATTATTGTGAATTGATTTATTTTCTTAGAGATTATCTTGATAAAGTTTGTTTTGATCAGATATCTTCTCTATTGGGTTATTTGAACCAAAATTGAGACTTTATCCTTTAGAATCTCAGGTGGAAAATAAAAGATTCGTGAAGATTTTTTCTTAGGAGTTCGGCCTGTCGAATGACGTGGTCGGCCTGACGAATGGGCTTGTTTGGCCTGTCGATCAGGATGTTCAGCCTGTCGATCAGCGGGAGATAAGATTATGCTTTTTCACGCAGATCTTATCAGATATTGATCTGAACTTGATTTTGTTTCGAGTTTTTGAGACCTAATCTGATAAGGACTGACCCCAGGACCAATGGCTATAAAAAGGGAGTGAGTCTCACGATTTACTAAGATCAATTGAGAGATTAAGAGTGATACTCTTCTAGTGAGAATCTAAAAAACTCCCTGGGAGCTTTTGTTAACAAATCACAAACACTAGCTTTGGGTTTTCTCTCTTGGTTGGAAGGAGACTCACCGGTGGAAGAGCTGAACGTGTGAGCCCACACTCACTCCGGTTGTGGATAGAGAATAGCAAAGAAGACCAGTTGGTTGAGGCTTTTTTGGAATCTTACTTCTCTTCACAGGCTGCGGAGGTTCTTCATAAAAAGGTTAGTAAGATCTTTCTAATTTATACATATAACATGTCAAACTTGTGTTTTGGAAATTACTCTGATGAAATTTTTTAGAAATTCTGCTACGCACCGTGTTTCCAATAATTGGTATCGGAGCCATGGTTTTTACATAAATTTACTAGTTTGTGATCATGTTATATGCATAAATTTTATGATCTCTATCTCTCCTATGCTTGAATTGAATTTTATAGAGAGATGGCACTCTAGGTTTCTATATAATATATTTGTTGTCATGGATTATGTGGTGAATGTTTATTAATTAATTATGGTTGATTAAATCGTTGTTTAATTATTTATTAATTAATTAACACCGGTTATGGTTTCGTAGAGGTTAGAATGTGTATTTAGTTTTTTCATTTAATTAGATGGCGGACTATCATCTCCGTCTAGGAATTGTTATTTAATTTTTAAATTTGCAAGAATTTTTGTAATTAAATAATTATTCGGAGAAGACGGATCTAGAAGACGCATCTAGAAGAATGATGATGGCACCCCCAGGTATTTCCTGAGTCTCTAAATTTATATTTTTGAATTGTTGAAAATAAAATTGATAAATTGCATTAAAGTTGTAATTTCTGGAATAATTTTTCCTGCTCGGTCGGCAGGCCGATGGTCGCAGATCAGCAGGCCGAACGTGTTGTCCGGCAGGCCGACAGTGGGGCAGAAATTGGGGAGCTCTGTCGATAGGCCAAACTTTCAGTTCGGCAGGCTGAACCTTCATGATCGGCAGGCCGATCACCCAGATCGGCCTACCGACCGAGAGTTGTCAAGTGTCCAAAAAAGGTGCCATTTTTTCGGTGCAGTTTTAATTTTATTTTTGAGACGATTCTGAGAAACATTAAATTTGGATATGACCGAAAATATGAAGTTTTTTTGATTCATAACGGGATTGAAGACTTGAAGATGGGTATCGCATGAAGAAGAATATAGTTTAAGGATTCAAGGATGAAGAATCGATAAATGTCTTGATTATTCTCTTGTAATCTTTGTTTTTTCTACTCTCTAGGGTGGAACCATAATATTACAGTTATTATTATTTTGCTTGTAGCTTTGCTTGATTGCTTTGCTTGTTTGCATTATAATATGATGTACCATGTATATTGATAACATTTCATATAGGATAGGGAATGCCGCTCATATTAAAATTGTTCATGCATAATTTTAAAATAAAACCTTGACTTCAAAAGATTGAGTGGAAGAAGGTTTTCGAAGAGAGGACCTAAGGCCTCCATCGTTGGTCCATAGGAAGAACATGGTGGTCCCGACCCCTAGGAAGGGATTTCTATCATGTACCAGATTGGATCTCTGAAAGGATAAGGTATTTTAGTATTATTTATGGTTGCACACCCCTAGGTGGTGATTATAAATCATGGATAAAATATTGAAACGGTGGTTATACACTCACGTTAATTTTATTATTAACCTCCCTTAGGAGCTCTGTTAATAAAATTAATGGCAAAATAAATGATCATTAGTATATGCTGGATCATACGGGTCTTGGATGGCATATATTAATCAGGAGGGGATCCGTGTTCCTGATTGAATTTGGCATGACTCCCCTAGGAGCTTGTTGAATTTTGAGTTGGGAATTATCGTTGTAAGGTTGTGATATTTTCAAGGTTTTGACACATAAACACATTTGTATGATTTTACATGATTGTGTTATCTTACTAAATTATTATATATGTTTGCTTATGTTTGGTATATGATTCTTTATTGTAGATTGAAAATGTCTAAAAACGCTTTGTCATCGATACTTGACAAAAACCAATTAACCGGTGAGAATTATAACGATTGGAAACGGAACCTGGACATCATCCTATCATTTGAGAAACTGAAATATGTATTGACAACTCCTTGTCCTCCCGAGCCTACGGGAGACTCAAGTAATGAGCAATTCCAAGCGTACGATCACTGGAAAGATGCTAATGATCAGGCCCGCTATAGGCTCAACATCAGGATTATGAGACTGCAAAGCAGATCTTGGATAATCTTGAGGATATGTTCGGAGGCCAAGCCATAACGAAGCGGCAAGGGGCACTTCAAAAACTCTTAAACTATAGACAGAGACTAGGGACATCTGTAAAGGAGTACATGATGTTGGTCATGGGTTACCTCGCTGAGGCTTAAACCAATGGAGCCGACATCGATGCTGAAACTCAGATGACTATGGTGTTTGAGACTCTATCTAAGGAATTTATTCCGTTTAGAGCTACTTTTAATTTAAGTAATAGACGGGATATCACCTTGACAGAACTGATGAAATAGTTACAGGAGTTTGAACTACTGATCAGGGAGTCTCCTGTTGGTGGTGAGGCAAACATGGTAGCTGCTTCTGGTTACAATCACAACTCAGGGAATGGAAAGAAGCAACGGGCCAAGAACGGGAAGTCTTCTATTCTTGCTGTTACCAAGAGCAAGAAGAAGAAGAAGAGGAACCCAAAGAAGCTTAAGTGATTCTTCTGTGGTAAGATCGGGCATATAAAGAAGCATTGCAAGGACTTCCTTTCCAAGGGAGGTAGGTGTGATCTTTTATATTTAGAAACTTATTTGGTTGAGGAATCCAATGACATCTGGGTCAAAGATTTCGGTGCAACTAATCATGTTTGTGTTTCTCTGCAGGGATTCAAAGAAACGAGAAGTCTACTACATGAAGACTTAACGCTTCAGATGGGCGATGGATCCTTGGTCTCAGCGGAAGCAATGGGAGATGTCCATCTTTAATTTGATAATTATAGGAATTTAATTTTGCAAGATTATTTTTATGTTTCTAAATTTAAAAGGAATTTAATTTCTGTATCTTCTTTATTTAAAGACTCCTACGTGGTATCTTTTAATAAAAAAGTGGTGATTCGTAAAAACAAATCTTTTATCTGTACTGGATAGATGCAAAATAATCTATATTTTATCAAACCTAAGATGAACTTATTGCTTAATACTGAGATAAATGATAATGACTCAAAAAGACTTAAAACTTCTCACTCTAATAAGACTTATCTTTGGCATTTGCGCCTCGGGCATATTAACCTGAATATGATTCAGAGGTTGGTAAGGGATGGACCTTTAAGTCACTTAAAGGTGGAATCTATACCTCAATGTGAATCTTGTTTGGAGGGTAAAATGACCAAAAGACCATACGGGTCTAAGGGCAATAGAGCCGAAGTGGTTCTAGAACTTGTGCATAGTGATGTTTGTAGACCGATGAACATCCAGGCACGAGGAGGGTATGAGTAATTCGTAACTTTTATTGACGATTACTCAAGATATGGGTATGTGTACCTGATGCACCACAAAAGCAAAACTTATGATAAGTTCAGGGAGTTTCAGGCTGAAGTGGAAAAGCAATTGGGTAGACCCATAAAGGCACTTCGATCTGATCGAGGTGGGGAATACATTTCTGATGAGTTCTTGGGACACTTGTTAGAGAATGGGATTTTATCCCATTTGACTGCGTCAGGCACACCGAGCAAAATGGCATAGCGGAGGGAAGGAATAGGACTTTGTTGGACAAGATTAGGTCCATGATGAGTTATTCATCATTACCTTTATCCTTTTGGGGATATGCACTACAAACTGCATGTTATCTTTCGAACAATGTGCCTTCAAAATCGGTCCCTAAAACTCCTCACGAGTTGTGGACAAGAAGGAAGATATCCTTAAACCATATTCGCATATGGGGATGTCTGGCTCATGTCCTGTTTAAGGATCCGAATAAGTTGGAAGCACGTTCGGAAGTTTGTATGTTTGTAGGATATCCAAAAGGGACTAAAGGGGGTTATTTTTATAACCCAAAGGAAAATAAAGTCATGGTTTGAACTAATGCAACTTTCCTTGAGGAGAGTTACATGGACGACTTTAAACCTTGAAGCAAAGTGGTGATTGAGGAGTTAAGGGGTGATCCGATCACTCCAGAGGTTCCAAATGAAACCATTTTGATTGGTGTAGAAAAACCAAACAAACATGAACAACAATCTCAGGGCCTTCGGCGTAGTGGGAGGATCATGCGTCAACCTAAGAGGTATATGTTCAATGGGGAAGTCTTTTTGGCTGAACCGGATGACCATGATAGGTATCCTTATACTTACACAGAAGCTATGGAGGATGTTGATTCAAAACTCTTGATGAGTCCATTTATATGAAACAACCAGACTGGTTCAAGGTCGCGGGTCAAGAGGGTAAGGTTTGTAACCTGCTGAAGTCAATTTATGGACTTAAGCAGGCTTCTCGTTCTTGGAACATAAGATTTGATCAAGTGATCAAGACTTATGGGTTCTCACAAAATGTGGATGAACCATGTGTTTACAAACACTTTAAGGATGGGAAGGTGGCTTTTCTACTGCTCTACGTGGATGACATTCTGCTAATTGGCAATGACATTGGGGCATTGTCATCGTTCAAATTATGGTTGACCAAGTAGTTTGACATGAAGGACTTGGGTGAGGCTAATTTTGTTCTCGGTATCCAGATCTTTCAAGATAGGAAGAACAAAATGATAGCTTTGTCACAGGCCGGCTACATAGATAAAATTCTCAAGAGGTTTGCAATGCAGGATTCCAAGAAAGGTCGGCAACCATCTAGGTCTTGAATTACTCTCTCTAAGAAAGACTCTCCAAAGTCTTATGAAGAAAGAGAATACATAAAGAAGGTGCCTTATGCTTCGGTAGTAGGTAGTCTCATGTATGCCATGCTTTGCACACGACCGGATATTAGCTATGCGGTCGGGATTGTGAGTCGATTTCAGACGGATCTAGGACCGAACCATTGGGTTGCAGTAAACCATATTTTCAAGTACCTAAGAAGGACTCGAGGGTATATGCTTGTGTATTCAGGTGAGGACTTAACTCCTCTAGGATATACTGATTCGGATTTTTAATCCTGTTTGGATTCTAGGAAATCGACTTCGGGGTTTGTGTTTACTTTGGGCGGCGATGCCATCAGTTGGAGAAGTGCGAAGCAAGATTGTACTTCAGATTCAACGATGGAGGCCGAGTATGTGGCGGCTAGTGATGCTTCGAAAGAAGCTATGTGGCTCCGCAATTTCCTTGGGGTTCTTGAAGTAGTTCCTGGTATGGATAAAGCGGTATCACTATACTGTGATAACAATGCGGCGGTAGCTAATGCTAAGGAACCAAGATTTCACAAGAAGAGTAAGCATATTGATCAGAAATATCATGTGATAAAGGACTTCGTTGAGGACGGGCATGTAACGGTATACAAGATCGCGTCAGAGGACAATTTAGCTGATCCATTTACGAAGACACTTACTAGGAGAGTCTTCGAGAGGCATGTGGAAGCTATGGGGATGCGAGTGCAAGTGGGAGATTGTTAGACATGTACGCCCTAAGGAGTAAAAATGTAATAAGTTTATTGAGACATTTTTATCAATAAATAATTTATTCTTATATATACCAAATCTTGTCCTCTTTACGTTCATGTTTGTTGAATGTATGATAAGCAAACAGTAGTCTAAGACTGTCAGTCTAAACCTTAAGATTGGGCATATGATGGACTGATTATGCGAAAGACACGATTCTTAAGGTGACGATCTAAAACATATAAAGATTGTTATGTTGTCTATATCCCTTTTGGGAGATGGTTTGTCTTGACCATCGGAGTTGGACTCCGTGAATAGAAATGTTGGCGCGTTGTCATAGGCGACGATGTGTTGGATCGGGACATAAAGTGAATTGATTTGGATTAATAATTCTGTCTTGGCGAATCGATTCACTTTAGACAATCACTTGTATTGTATCTTAATCCTAAGATGAATAGTGGGCACATTGTTTCGGCTTGTGTCTTTTGATGTGCCAATGGCTGACTCCCACATCTCAATAGTGGTATGCATGCTGGTACGTTGGAGGCATGACTCTAGATGGTGTAGACTTGTTATTCATAGATATGGAATCCATAGCTCCTCTTTAGGAGTAATGATATCCTCTTATATGCATTGTCCTATAATTGAAAAACTGGAGCCCTCAACCATTTGGATACATAGGTGTAAACCGAATGTTATACTATCTTTGGATGGTAAGTTTTCTAATGGTGAGACAATGGAACGTAAGATAAAAATAATCGGGAAGGTAAGATAGAACTTGTCCTTAAGCCAATTATGCATTATCATATAGGGATACGATACACTTTGATATGTCATGGAGAATTAGCTACACGAGCTTCGTAATTCTGTAAAGTTCGAGAATGCAGCTCCAAGCTTTTAGTGGAGTAGCGTTAGAGTTGATAATTGTGAAATGTATATCTGGGATATTGGGTTTCATAATTGTCATGAGCTTGAACTTTATAGGTCCATTTTGGTTCCCTTTGCTAGCTCACAAAATCCTGTAACGACACGGCGTACTTTTCCAATAATTGGTGACTTATGTCGGATTTATCGGATTGGTTTTAAAATTTGTAAGAATCAAATAATTCATGTCTTTTCATTGGTTGAATTAATTTTGTAATAAAGTTAATTTAAGATAAACTTGTTGAATTATTGGATCAAATAATTCTTGTCTGTTTATCGGTTGAGTTAATTTTGGATAAATTAGATCAAGATAAACTTGTAGAATTATTGTGAATTGATTTATTTTCTTAGAGATTATCTTGATAAAGTTTGTTTTGATCAGATATCTTCTCTATTGGGTCATTTGAACCAAAATTGAGACTTTATCCTTTAGAATCTCGGGTGGAAAATAAAAGATTTGCGAAGATTTTTTCTCGGGTGTTCGGCCTACCGAATGACATGGTCGGCCTGACGAATGGGCCTATTTGGCCTGTCGATCAGGATGTTCAGCCTGTCGATCAGCGGGAGATAAGATTACGCATTTTCACGCAGATCTTATCAGATATTGATCCGAACTTGATTCTGTTTCGAGTTTTGGAGACCTAATCTGATAAGGACTGACCCCAGGACCAATGGCTATTAAAATGGAGTGAGTCTCATGATTTACTAAGATCAATTGAGAGATTAAGAGTGATACTTTTCTAGTGAGCATCTAAAAAACTCCCTGTGAGCTTTTGTTCACAAATGACGAACACTAGCTTTGGGTTCTCTCTCTTGGTTGGAAGGACACTCACCGGTGGAAGAGTTGAACGTGTGAGCCCACACTCACTCCGGTTGTGGATAGAGAATAGCAAAGAAGACTAGTTGGTTGAGGCTCTTCTGGAACGTTACTTCTCTTCACAGGCTGCGGAGGTTCTTCACACAAAGGTTAGTAAGATCTGTCTAATTTATACATATAACATGTCAAACTTGTGTTTTGGAAATTAGTCTGATGAAATTTTTTAAACATTCCGCTGTGCACCGTGTTTCCAATATCAGCTTCTAAGAGATATATGGAGCCATTGAACTATAGTGGCTTTACACGCCAAAATTTCTCGAACATAGTATCCCATTATGCATACACTATTGGTTGGATATCTTCTCCTTCTCCTATCTCTAGCTCAAGTTGGGTAGATGGTATCTCTCAATTATTCTATCCTATAGCTGCTAAAGGACCTTCTGGTGCAGGTAAATTCTCTTGAATTGGCACCCCTTTAGCTAAAGGAGTTGGCTTTTGATGTGCTAGCTCTTTAGGTAGGGTGTTCATTTCTTACTGCTGGGCTTACAGTTCCTACCTCATCTAATGAGGACATCGTTAGTACAAGCAAGAGCACGTGGGATGAGACATATTCTGATCCAATTCAAGTTCCCATTGGTCCAATTACAAGAGCTCATGCGAAGAAGTTCAAAGAAACACTTATTGGGCTGATTCAAGCAAGTTAGGCTCAAGCTATTGCATGGAGGCCCATTAAGGGAATTGCATGTGACATCTAGACCAACAAATGCATGATTCAAGTTCTAGAAGGGACCGAGTAATCATGTTTGTAGAATCAAAAAGTGATTAGCTACATATTGCTGCAAATAATCAAGATACTTTCCATTTCAGTTACTTTCCTATTTGTAGAATCAAGAAGTGACTGACCTAATACAATTTCCTATTGGACCAATCACAAGACCCCGAGCTAAGAAATTCAAGGAAGCACTAAATGGGCTTATTCATGAAATTTGGAATCAAGTAAATTTGTGCAAGCCCACATCAGCCACAAAGGTGCATTAATTTGATCCAAGTTCTAGAAGAATCCGGATGAGTCAAGCTTGAAATTAGCTCAAATTTTGCAAGATCAAGTCTATGGAAGGATTTTGGAAACTTTCCCATTATTGGCACACATGTGGCTGATCATTTGTGCAAGTTGTTGAAGAGCATTAATTGCACTTTCCTTTAATTGTTGGGCATGTAAATGACTGAATATTAGGCATTGAGACTTTCCTTTCTTTTAGTTTTTATTTAAGGCTTAAATTAGGATTAGTAGTTATGTTTGAATTTGTCAACTTTCCTTTGTAATTTTAGCCTATAAATAGGTGTTTCGAAGGTTAATGAATGGATTGATGAATATTTATTTCTGAGAGAGAAAATTCTTTCTTTGGTTCTTTGACGAACTACACAAACTCTTAGGATCAATCTGGGCATCCAACCCCGACTTATCAATCAAGCTTTCCATCCATGACTGTGGTGTCTACGATATACCAAGGTTCTTGCTTCGATATAAGCAACGGGTCGCGGTGACTTCTGTCCAAATCTAAGTAGAAATAGTCTTGGTGCCTTTTTTTTATTGATAACGGGTTTCGTCAGTATATTGGCAAGGTTCTTATCATCTTAATCTCAACTCTTAATGCTCAACTACTGGGTTTTAAACATATTAAAGAATTATATGCTGATGACCGTGACTTTAGTATTGAGTATCAAGTTTGTGAGAGATTTGGTAGTGGTAAGTACTTTAGGCATGAGGGATACTTGTTTCAAGAGAATAAATTGTGTGTGCCTAATTGTTCATTAAGAGATTTGCTAGTGAGAGAATCCCATGGGGGAGGATTGATGGGACATTTTGGAGTAATGAAGACTTCAGCGGTGTTGCAGGAACACTTCTATTGGCCACATATTAAACAAGATGTTGAGAGGCTTTGTGGTAGATGTGTAACTTGTAGGCAGGCTAAATCAAGAGTGCAGCCTCATGGTTTGTACACTCCTTTACCAGTACCTTGTTAACCCTGGACTGATATTTTGATGGATTTTGTGTTAGGTTTGCCTACGTCTAAATGGGGAAGAGACTTGATATTTGTGGTTGTGGATAGGTTTTCCAAGATGGCCCATTTTATTCCATGCCACAAGACAGATGATTCTTCCAATGTTGTTGATTTGTTCTTTAGGGAAATTGTGAGACTTCATGGCATGCCTAGGACAATTGTTTCTAATAGGGACACCAAGTTCTTAAGCTACTTTTGGAAGACTTTGTGGGCTAAGTTAGGGACTAAGCTATTATTTTTGACTACTTGTCACTCTCAAACCAATGGTCAAATAGAAGTTGTGAATGGAACCTTGTCTACTTTGTTGCAGGCTATCATTAAAAAGAACATCAAGACTTGGGAGGAGTGTTTACCATATGTTGAGTTTGCTTATAATTGATCTGTTCATTTTGCTACTCATTTTTAACAGTTTGAAATTGTTTATGGTTTTAATCCTTTAACTTCTTTGGATCTAATGCCATTACCTTTGTCTGAGCGTGTGAATTTAGATGGAAAAAGAAAAGCTGGCGTTGTTAAACAGATACACGAGAAGGCAAGACTCAACATCGAGCGAAGGACTAACCAATATGCTAAACAAGCCAACAAAGGGTGTCATAAGCTCGTCTAAAGGGGACGGTCCTTTTCAAATTCTTGAAAAGGATCAATGATAATGCATACAAGCTAGACACTTGCTAGGTGAGTATGGTGTAAGTGCCACCTTTAATGTTTCTGATTGAAGTCCTTTTGATATAGGCAACGATTTCAGGACAAATCCCTCTCAAGAGGAGGGGAATGATGAGGACATCGTTAGCACAAGCAAGAGCACGTGGGATGAGACATATTCAAATCCAATTCAATTTCCCATTGGTCCGGTTACGAGAGCTCAGGCAAAGAAGTTCAAAGAAACGCTTATTCGGCTTATTCAAGCAACTTGGGCTCAAGCTATTACATGGAGGCCCATTGAGGAAATTGCATGTGACATCTAGACCAACAAATGCATGATTCAAGTTCTAGAAGGGACCAAGTAAGCATGTTTACAGAATCAACAAGTGATTAGCGCCATATGGCTGGAAATAATCAAGCTACTTTCCATTTCAGTTACTTTCCTGTTTTGAGGTGACAAGTGGCGAGAAGAATCAACTATTTACCTGATGGAGATGTGGGGAGCTCAAATGCAAGGAAGGTGACTGACCCAATACAAGTTCCTGTTGGACCAGTCACAAGAGCCTAAGCTAAGAAATTTAAGGAAGCACTAAATGGGTTGATTCATGAAATTTGGAATCAAGTAAATTTGTGCAAGCCCATTCACCCAGGCCCACATCAGCCACAAAGGTGCATCAATTTGATCCAAGTTCTAGAAGAATCCAGATGAGTCAAGATTAAAATCAGCTTAAATTTTGCAAGATCAAGTCTATGGAAGGATTTCGAAAACTTTCCCATTATTGGCACACATGTGGCTGATTATTTGTGCAAGTTGTTGAAGAGAATTAATTGCACCTTCCATTAATTGTTAGGCATGTAAATGGCTGAATAGCAGCCATTTAGGCTTTCCTTTCTTTTGGTTTTTATTTTACATTTAAATTAGGATTAGTAGTTATGTTTGAATTTGTCAACTTTCCTTTGTAATTTTAGCCTATAAATAGGCGTTTCCAAGGTTAATGAATTGATTTGATGAATGTTTATTTATGAGAGAGAAATCTCTTTCTTTGGTTCTTTGATGAACTACACGAACTCTTCGGATCAATCTAGGCATTCAACCCCGACTTATCAATCAAGCTTTCCATCATTGATTGTAGCATCTATGATATACCAAGGTTCTTGCTTCGATATAAGCAACGGGTTGTGGTGATGCAAGCAATGGAGCTGCACAAGTTAGGAACCATGTTCATGATCCCTTAAGCCGTTCAAGTGGTCCAATCACGGGGTCTAAGGCCAAGCATTTCAAGGAGGCATTGAATGGGCTTATTCAACAAATTTACGACGTGCCACATAATTGGAGCCCCGGCATAGGCCCAAGTCAATCTCAAGAGAGTCTACTCACAATGATTAAGGTTCTAGAAGATTCACATTGATGATATGTACGATTCCAGTAAATTGTGGGACAGATTTGTAATTTCAAGAAACCTTCCTATCTTGGATCGACACGTGGGCGTCATGTCATCAAGTTTGAGCCTTGTCATCAATTTATTTTCCTAGTGTAATTTTTGTCTTTTTAGTTGTCAAATTCGGTTTTGTTAGGCATAAAAACAAACCTAGATATTTTTCCCTTTTCTGGATTAGGTTAGGCGCATTTTAAGGGATAAGATTAGCAACTTTCCTTTTGTGTTATTCTAGGGCTTAATTTTGCATGGGAAAGCACCAATTAAGGGATTTTCTAAGTCAACCTTTGCTTAGGGATTCTTTTGGGCTAAAAAATCATTCCCATATAATTATAAACACTTTGTTATTTTGAGAATTAATCAATTAGAATATTATTCACAAATTTGCTGAGGCTTTCTTGCATTCTTCTTATTTTCTTGAGAAGACTCTTTGAACTTATCAAGATTAACCTTGTGACATTCAACAAACTAACTTATCATCTAGGGCTTTTAAGTGTTATTAAAATTCTAGGAGTGGCGTCTTCCTATCCGTGGTTCTTGGTTCGTGTCTCACTAGATTACGGATCACGGCTTAACAAATGTGTGTCTTAAGGGATTAGGGGTTCGAATTCCAAAATTGGTGCCGGGTCTTGTCACGTTAGTCGACAGGGTTCATATCAGTTAGTATAAGAGCTTAGGTTCCAAGGTAGGTTTGACTATCCTTTATCTTATGTTCTTGTTCTTGTTCTTGTTTAGTCAAATTTAGAGTCCTGAAAAAAAAAAAATTCTGGTTTAAGGCCTGAATTTCTTGGCCGAATTTTTTTCCCTTCCTTTTCTTGTTCGAATTTTGCCAATTCTGTTTGCTTTGAATACTTTTGTTGGTTAGTTTCTGTTTGATTTGAATTTTATTGTTCCCATTTGTTTCTTGTTTATTTGTGCACACCTGCTCGTTTATGTGTTGAGTCTAGTTTTACAAAAAAAAAAAAAGGATCCGAAAAGAAAAGAAAGAAAAGAAAGGAAAAAAAACAAGGGAAAGAAGAAAAACAAGAGGATCTAAAAAAAATTGTTTGTTTCATCTTTATCGGGTTCTATAAGCCCAGAACACACTTTACTCCATAGCAAAAAAAAAATCAGAATTTCAGCCATTGATTTTACACGTTCTTGTGATTTAACATCCTTGTTATTGAGTCTTCATTTGTCATTCCATGTATTGCATGTCAAATCTTGTGGATTGTTTGGGTAGAGTCTGGTTTGTTTGAATTGCTGCTTTAATCTTGTGTGTTTCTTGAGTCTGATTAAGAATTTGAGAAGACACAACGAGTGGAAAAAGGCAAGAGCAGTGAGAACATTAAGTTAAGAGCCAATTTGAGTGAAACACGAGTGTGAGTGAATCATTCTTGAGTGAAACACGTGAGGGAGTGCTTGTGAGGTTTCTAACCTTTTATTGTAGACTTTAAACATGTCTCACAATCCAGAAAATAATTCAACTGAAGAGGTCCAACAACAAACCATTCTAAACCTATAGTTACAAGCTTTGATGGGGGAACTAAGACGGATGATGAAAGATAAATTGGAACCTCTACATGAGAGAATGGATAGGTTGGAAGAGGGGACACCTAGGGGCAGTGCCAAAATAACCCCATTAGGCAACCTAGACGTGTACACCACGGTGAGCAATGGGCGGATGTAGAGGATGATGATGATTGGAAGGAGTTTGATGATCCACCTAATAATCAGAGCAGGTTTGGGCGTGGTTTAGGGAATAGAGAAGGTAGGCAGAGGTGGGATAACAACTTAGGAAGCATCAAGGTGAAGATTCCATCCTTCCAAGGGAAAAATGATCCTGAGGTGTATCTAGAGTGGGAGAAGAGGATGGAGATGGTCTTTGATTGCCACAACTACTCTGAGTTGAAAAAGGTAAAACTCGCTGCAATTGAATTCACTGACTATGCTATTGTTTGGTGGGATTAGTTGTTGAAGGAGGAAAGAAGAAATGGAGAGCGAACTATTGAGACGTGGGAGGAAATGAAAGCAATCATGCGTAGACGATTCATCCCAAGTTACTACCATAGGGAGTTGTACAACAAGCTCCAATGCCTCACACAAGGTAATAGGAGTGTTGATGAATATCATAAAGAGATGGAGGTCGCCATGATCCGCGCAAATGTAATGGAGGATCGGGAGGCCACTATGGCTAGGTTCTTGCATGGTTTAAACCATGAGATTGCAGATGTGGTAGAAATGCAACATTATACAGAGTTGACAGACATGGTGCACCAGGCGATCAAGGTGGAGTAGCAGTTGAAGCGAAGAAACATGGCTAGGAGGGGATCTAGCACGGCTACTTCAAACACAAGGAGACCAGCCCTAAACGGGATGAATTTCCATCAAACAAGCCAAAGACCGAGCCCTCAAAGTGTAACGCCCCTTAATTCGGACGTCACAGATGTCGTTGCATACTTACTCGTACATGCATAAACTTTAAACTTATAAATAATATCAAACTTAATCGTTACTATTGATTTTAAAAGTACTTAAACTTACATTACCAGGATCCATTCATACATTTTTTTTTTTTAAACTTATCATTGTTTAGAATAACAATGTTTAACTTATTCCATATCATAATTTATTCAATTATACATAAATTAATCATGAACTTATTTATTAATATAGGTTTATCAAGTTGTAAAAATCAGGACTTATAAAATAACACATTAAATCTCTTTGATCATCCCATCATTTGAAATCCATTTATTCCCATAGTTCGGCAGGCCGAACTTGGGACTTCGGCAGGCCGAACATCATCGGCAGGTCGGAGTTCGCTCAACTGGCAGGCCGGCAGAGGCTTTGCAATTCGGACCAAAAATTCATCCATGTTCGGCAGGCCGAAAAATTTGATCGGCAGGCCGAATTTCTGGTCTTCGACAGGCCGGCTACAGAGTTCGACAGGCCGTTCGAGACCAAATTCCTTTAGAAAACTTAATTTAAAACATACCAACTTTACGTAAAATATAGCGGAAGTTCATAATTCATAAAAAAATGATAAAATAACTTATAAAACCATAATATAAGTATTCTTAAAAACTTAACATAAAAATATGTTCAAAATATATAACTTGATTAAATCATAAAATCATTTTTCTTGGCGTGCTTCCGGTTACAATTCATCGTTCATGTTGCTCACACGCCTTCCCATATCCTCCTCCTAGTCCATGATTTTCTTACCCTTATCTGCAACATGACATAAAACATTATTAAGCTAATGCTTAGTAAGTACATATATTCTCACAATTTAAAACATTTCACAAACATCATCATCATCATCATTGTCATCATATCATAAAAGTGCCTTAAGCACAATTTCATAGAACATATCTTTCATAACATTGACCATTTAAAAACTTATTCCATTTTATCTTAAGGGCCCAAGTGTTGCACCATAAACATCATCATAGGCGCGCCGTCATGAGAGGAGAAGGGTAGCTAATCCCAAACCAAATATGACATCATAACATAACATTTCATAACATTGGGTGCGCAACACTTATTAGGTGATACATATATACATACTTTTCATGCTTAAAAACATGCCATAAACATTATGCATAACTTAAAATCACGAGAATCTTTCATAAGAAATCCTTTAAGGAAAAATCATCATAAAATCATCATGAATATCCTTGTAAACATATCATCAAACCTTGAAAAAGGTGTCATGTTGCAGGTGAGAATGTACTTACCTTAACGATATCTTACTTAACCTTAAAAATGCACTTGGTGACGACGCCGCGGTCTCGATGTGCTCGCTTCCTTGAGTGTTCATGCCATTTATCCATTTAAAGATGCAATAAAAATCAATACTTATCATGAAATATCCATACACATAACATTCATTCATATAATATTCACATATACATACACTGATGTATACATTCATCACATTTCAGACATATCCCATAATTATCATCATAAAATTATCATCAAAACATGTAAACGCTATTCATAACATGCTTCCTTAAAAATCAAAACATTTCATATATTGTAAACATGAAAATCTTTTTGAAAAACATTTTCTAATTCTTTAAAGCACATATATTTAATTTAAAACTCCATACAATCATCATATTATCATGCATAAAATCATGTAAATACATAAAACGTTTAATAAAATGAAAATCCCAAAAACGACATTATCAAAACATTTCATAATCATAAAATACATTCATCTTACATACTCAAACATATGCATATTTTAACAACTTTTCATGAAAACATCATATTTACCCCTTGAATGAACATTACATTTTTATTCATCAAAATTAAACAGTAACATTACTGTGAAGGGTAGAAGACAGAAATATCCATTTTTCATAAAGCATTCATATGACATGAAACGTGAAGAAACATCACATGAATATCATAATTAAAAAAAAACTCAGAACAAAAATACAATTCCTAGAGAGGATATTGTAGACGAAACAAGGAGAAGAATTTCTTTTCAAAAATACTAGAAAATAAATTCATACCTTGAAGTTTCTTTTCAAAATTCTTGAATTCAACCAACGAAATAAGACTTTTCTTTCAATATACTCAGAAAATTTTCGTGGGAGAGAGAGAGAGAGGGAAATTTTGTGAAGAAGAGAAGAGGAAGATAGGGAAATCAAAAAATGTCTCAGAACAGAGAGAGAGTGAAATATTCTGAGGAGAAGAACGTTAGAATTTTTTTTTAAACATAACAATCATAATGAAATTCATTGCCCTTCATTAAGTCAGAATTTCTGACTGTTAGGGGCAATTTGCGTGAAGGAGAGAAAAGAAAGAAGGAAAGTCAAAACTCCCACTCATTACTTACCATGTTTTGCCCTATTTAAATGGGAAACCATTTATAATTATACAAATTAATACGAAGTCAAACCCTTTAATTTTCTTAACTGATAAAAACATTTCATTATTATGCCAATTAATCACATTAATTCATCCAATTAATGTAATTAACTCAGCTATAATTTTGGAGAAATTTCTGCTGACTGCTTGTCAGCCGTGTTCGGCCTGTCGATTTTCCCTCTTCGGCCTGCCGGTTCTAGCAAGTTTGGCCTACCGGTGGGTTTCTTCGGCCTGCCGATCTCGAGCAAGAAGTTCGGCCTACCGATCTTAAAAGTTTGACCTGTCGATCTGTCATTAAATGCCATAACATAAAACATTCATACATCATTGCATCATAAATAATCATATATTTGAAATTTCACATAAACACTAGAGCACAACGATCCCATGCGGTCGTCACCTATCACAAAACTTGACATAAAAAGTTAGTAACATGCACATCACATATCATATCATATAACGTTATTTATTAATAACATTCCTTAATAACATTACTAACTTAATGTGGTTCGTTACATAAAATAGGCGGGCGTTACAATTCTCCCCACCTCATAAAAGTTTCATCCTCGAAACTTAGAACAAATACGGATACATAGCTTTCATGTTATCTTCACGTTCCCATGTAGCTTCTTTAACTTGCTGATTTTGCCATAACACCTTGACCAATGGAATTTCTTTATTCCTCAAAGTCTTGGTTTTCCAATCAAGTATCTTCATTGGCTTTTCTTCATAACTTAAGTCTTCTCGTATCTCGATCACTTGTGGCTCGATCACTTGTGGCTCAATCACATGCGTAGGGTTCAGAACATACTTCTTGAGCATGGAGACATGAAATACATCGTGCATTACGGACATTTCAGATGCCAACTTCAACTGATAAGCTACTTTGCCTATTCGTTTAGCAACTTCATAAGGACCGATGAATCTTGGACTTAGCTTGCTTTTCTTCCCAAACCTCATAACTCCTTTCATTGGTGCAACTTTCAAGAACACATATTCGCCTACGGCGAACTCTAAAGGTCTTCTTCTTTTGTCAGCATAACTCTTTTGACGGCTTTGGGTGGTATCTATTCTTCTTCTTATCAATTTTATCATTTTCGACGTTTCATTCACAAAGTCGGTTCTTTCAGCATCTACACTTTCCATCAACTTCTTTTCGCCAGCTTCGTGCCAACATATAGGTGACCTGCATTTTTGTCCATATAGTGTGCCATTCCAATTGTCGCCTGAAAACTGTTGTTGTAAGCAAACTCTGCAAATGACAACATTTTACACCAACTGGTCTTATAATCAAGAGAACAAGCCCGTAGCATATCTTCTAAAATCAAGTTCGTCCTCTCTGTTTGGCCATCAGTTTGAGGATGAAAAGTTGTGCTGAAATGAAGCCTGGTTCCCATTGCAGTCTGTACACTCTTCCAAAACTTAGATGTGAACCTGCCATCACGATCTGAGATAATTGACTTGGGTATCCCATGAAGTCGTACAATCTCCTTAACATAGAGTTCTGCTAACCGTTCCATAGAATAAGTGATCTTGATAGGAATGAAATGCGCCGTCTTCGTCAGCCGATCCACAACTACCCAGATTGCATCATAACCGTTCGTAGTTCTGGGTAAGCCAGTAATGAAATCCATAGCTATTTCTTCCCATTTCCATTCCGGTATTTGAATAGACTGTAGTTCACTACTAGGTCTCTGGTGTTCAGCCTTTACTTGCTGACATGTCATACATTCTTTACATACTTTGCAACATCACATTTCATTCCAAACTATCAGAAGTTACCCTTTAGATCATTATACATCTTTGTTGCACCTGGATGAATAGAGTAAGGAGTCTCATGAATTTCTGCCAAGATTCTTTCCCTTAAATCATCAACGTTGGGAACACATAAACGGTCCTTAAGGAACAGAGTTTTGTCATCCGCAATACGAAACTCTTGACATTTTCCCTCTTTCATTTCATGCTTGATCCGTACAAGGCTTACGTCGTCATCTTGCTTACTCTGAATTTCATCATACATCGTCAGAGCAAGAGAGAGTGCTGATAGCTGGCCTGCTATAAGTTCCAAACCAAAGTCTAGAATTTCCTTCCTTAAAGGTGGAGACATTGCTTGCATAGACATCAACGTGGCAACTGACTTCCTACTTAAAGCATCAGCTACTCGGTTAACTTTGCCAGGATGATAGAGGATTTCACAATCATAATCCTTCACCAACTCTAGCCATCTTCGTTGTCTCATATTCAGATCTCTTTGCATGAAGAAGTACTTCAGACTCTGATGATTAGTGAAGATCTTGCATTGGACCCCATATAAATAGTGTCTCCATATCTTCAACGCAAAAACGACTGCTGCTAACTCGAGGTCATGAGCAGGATAGTTCTTTTCGTAATCCTTTAGTTGCCTTGAAGCATAAGCAATCACCTTTTCATTCTGCATCAATACAGCTCCGAGGCCCATCTTGGATGCATCACTATAGATTACGAACCTATCATTTCCCTCAGGAATTGCCAACACTGGAGCCGTCGTTAATCTTTTCTTTAGTTCTTGAAAACTCTTTTCACATGCATCCGTCCATTCATACTTCTTTCCTTTGCGAGTTAAGTTCGTGAGTGGAGCTGCTATCTTGGAGAAATCTTCTACGAATATCCGATAGTAACCTGCTAGACCCAAGAAGCTCCTGATTTCACTTGCATTCATCGGTTGCTTCCAATTGAGTATAGCTTCTACTTTAGCAGGGTCCACCATAATCCCATCCTTTGTAATAACATGCCCCAGAAATGACACTTTATCAAGCCAAAACTCGCATTTAGAGAACTTAGCATATAGCTGGTGTCTTCTTAAAGTCTCCAGCACAATCCTTAAAATGCTCCTTATGTTCTTCTTGATTCTTAGAGTAGACAGGAATATCATCGATAAATACAACAACAAATTTATCAAGGAAATCCTTGAATACCCTGTTCATCAAATCCATAAAGGCAACAAGTGCATTCGTCAGAACAAAAGGCATAACCATAAATTCACGGTGACCATACCTCGACCTGAAAGCATTCTTGGGGATATCTCCTTCTTTAATCTTCAACTGGTGATACCCTGATCGTAGATCAATCTTTGAGAACATCGATGCTCCCTTGAGCTGATCAAACAAATCATCAATTTGAGGCAACGGATACTTGTTCTTGATCGTCACCTTGTTCAGTTCTCTGTAGTCGATGCAGAGTCTCATAGTGCCATCCTTCTTCTTCACAAATAAAACTGGAGCACCCCATGGTGAGTGACTTGGCCTGATAAATCCCTTGTCCAGTAGCTCCTTCAATTGCGTGTGAAGCTCTTTTAATTCTACCGGGGCCATTCTGTAAGGCGCTTTAGAGATTGGTTTGGTGCCTGGAGCGAGCTCAATCTCGAATTCAACTTCTCTTTCTGGCGGTAGACTCGTTAGGTCATCAGGAAACACATCTTCATATTCATGAACAACATGCACATTTTCAATTCTTGTCTTTCCTTCTTGACTTTTGTCTACAACGTTCGCCAGATAGCCCATGCAGCCACTTGTTAAAAGCTTCCTTGCTTTCATCGCCGATAGAAACATATGGGGTTTCCTTCTGGACTCGCCAACATAAACAAATTTCTGATCACCTTCAGGATGGAAGATCACCTTTCGCTTCCGGCATTCGATTGGGGCATTATACTTACTTAGGAAATCCATCCCAAGAATCATGTCGTAGTCATGCATGTCGATCACAATGAGTTCGATGAAAAGTTCCCTATCAGAAATCCATAGGGGTACTTTACGCAAATAATGCATGGATAATATCACTTCCCCGAAGGACAGTGTCATAGTGAATCCCTGTCTCATTGGCTCTAAACGAACCCCTAACTTCTTAGCATGTGACATAGACACAAAAGAATGCATGGCACCCGTATCAAAAAGAACATAAACATCATTAGACAAGCTCGTTATCTGACCTATGACCACATTGGAGGCTTGATGAGACTGTAAAACTGTACATTTTCTAATGCTTAAATCATTTGTTTACGCTTTTATTTCTCATTAAATCCTCTAATTAATAGCATTTTGTGTTAATAAGCATTTTTGTGTCTTGGTGTGAAGATATGATTAAAAATGCATTTTTAGTGTGTTTTTATTATTAGAGTCATTTTGGTGTGTTAAATAAGTGTCTAGTCTGTAAATAATCAAAACCGTAAAAGTAATGCGGTTATTTTATTTTGAGTGTTAGTGTGTTTGGTAGTGTGTTTTAAGTTTATAAACATGTCTTATTATATTTTTAGTAATTTTTAAAAATATTTCCAAGTCATAAAAATTATATTTGTGCTCAACCGCAAGAGACTGCAAAATTTTAAGAGTTTTTATCTATTTTTGTGTGTTTTATTGCAAAATAAATATTTTTAATAAATATTAAGTTTGTAAAATAATTAATATTAGTATGTTTGTGATTTTAGATTTAAAATTTAGAGGAAAAACGGAGCAAAACGACACCAAAATGGATAAAATCGGACATCAAATGCATCAAAAATCCCTAAAAAATTTGAAATTCAAAATGCAGAGGACACGTGGCGTCATGGGACCCGTCGGATTCACTGCCAAATCAATCTCAGCCGTCTGAAGAAGAGACGCGTGTCAACGCGTCATTCGGTGCGTCAGCGGAATCTCACAGTGCGGTCCACGTGCCGAGGTATGATTGGCGCGTGTGTTACACGCGCCGACAAGCTGCAGTGTGTCAGTGGGGTGTCTCAGACAGTCTTGGATCGTGTGCGGTCATGACCACATGCAGCCTCTCTCTCAGCCATTCGATGCGAATACCGAGACTGATCTAACGGTCCTGAAAACTCGGTTCCACTGTTCCAACCTGGGCCCATCTTACCCGCATCTGACAGCCGTTGGATCTCGTTTTGAATGGTTCAGATTGTTCCTGTTCCGTGCTGATCTGGTATGCGTCACACTGGATTACAAACTCAAATTCGCATACTCACGAGCGCGGATCAGCGCAAAGAAGAGAAGGAACAAATGATTGAAAATTGTCAACTTTCAACAGTGAAGATCATTAAATGGCAATGGACGTTTGCAATCTCGAATCACTATAAATACTGAGGCTTTTGCCTCAGTTGGGAGAGCCTTCGGAGAGGATCCGCAGCATAAAAATGCTGTTGTAGTAATTATAGTCTAGTTTTTATTCCAGTTTTTAATTTAGTTTCTTGTAAAATATTTCCTAGTTTATGTTGCAAAAATTATGCTCAATAATATAAGTAGTAATTTATTAATTATGTCTTTTTAAATTTCTTTTTAGCTGAGGGGAGAGGGGGAAATTCTGGCAAAATTATCTTAAATATTTTTGGTTTTTCGTAGTTTTCTAAGCTGTTGTAATGCCAAAATATTCTCTTAGAAAACCTAGAAGTTTAATATTTTCTTAGCTAGAACTCTGCCAAAATTACAGTTTTGATTTATCGACGACATAGACTGGCACGGATAATGCTTGAGAGGACCTTGATTACTCGTAGACAGAGAATGGCTCGGTAAATGCTTAACTCACTATCTTGGTTGTTATTTTAGTTAAGTTATGTTGGAATGCTGCTTATTTATTAAGTTGTGTTTTTGCTGCATTATAGACATGGAATGGCACAGTAAATGCTTGGTAATTCTTGATTTATTGTCGACATAGGATGGCATAGTGTATACTTAAACTAACTAATAAATAAAAAGAGAAACTAAAATATATTAAAGATAATCGTCAGAACGGAACCTTTGAACCTCAGCCCTGTTATTATTGCCGTTTCACTTCTTTAAATTGTCGTTATTATTGTTGTTACTCTGCTTAAGTTATTAATTGCATTTCTTGTTACTAAAGTTCCATATTATCAAAATCTAAACATGAAAAATGTTGTAAAAAAAATGTGTAAATATTGTAAATACATTCTATGAATAATAAATACTAATCCTCAAAATTTTCAGTTTAAATAAAAAGAAAAAGTTAATATAATACATGTACTAGAACTGAATAAATCCTTCCTTGTGGGTTCGACCTCAGATTCACCGAGAAAATATTACTTGAGACAACCTTATACTTGAGGTTAGTTTAAAATGCGTAAATAGACGCGAGACCAAGTTTTTGGCGCCGTTGCCGGGGAAGGTATTATTTTTAGTGCAGTATAATATTGTGCAATATATTTTCTTTTTCTTTTTTATTTTTTTTTACATTACTAACTTTTCTTTTCTTTTGTTTTATTTCTTTTCTTTTGTTAATATCTTTTGTTTTGCAGGTATTAAGTACTGTTCACGTAGAAATCTTTATGCATTTTCTGTAAGTTACTATTTGTTGTAGTTACTATTCAGGTCACTTTTTAAAAATAAAAAAATCAAAAATCAAAAAATTAAAAAAATCATAAAAAAATCATAAAAATTTTATGTTCTCTCATTTCTTCTGTAAAATATTTCTTTTGTTAGTTTTAGGTTTTTGCCTTAGAAATAAAACTTCATAAAATTTTAGATTAGGTTTTCCATAATACTTAATAAACAAATTGTGTTTTTGTGAAAAGTATTTTTTGAGAAAGTTTTGTATTGGGGACTGGTACTGGTTCGGAATTCTTTCCCATAACCGGTTCACTTTTGGAGATTCTCCCAACACCAGTCATTCCTGAAACATTGTTCTGTCAAGGAGATTGGTTCTTAAGGAGCCTTAGCACCACCAATCTTTCCCAGGGACATTCTTAAAAAATATAGTTCGCAACTTCACAAAATCAATAAGGCAGATACTTTTCATTTACTACTCTACTCTCCCTGAGTGGAGAAAAGCTTAGTATTTGTCTATAAAATTTTGTAAATATTTAAATAATTTGCATGCCAGTTTGGTTTCGTGAGTCTAATAGTCGTAGGTTAGTTAGGAAAAGTTTAGAATCACATTTCGTCTCTGTTGTGTCTTCAAATTCACCAAAAATGGCTGATGATGAAAGTGTTCATAATGAAGATAATGTTAATCAACAAATCATCAATCCTGTTGTTCGCTCAATGAGAGATTATTTGCAACCACCCTATGAATCCACTCCATCATGTTTGATTTTTCCTCTCAATGCTCATCACTTTAGGTTTAAACCTAGAATGATCAACTTGCTTCCCAATTTTCATGGCTTAGAATCTGAAAATCCATATCTGCACCTTAGAGAGTTTGAAGAGTTTGAAGATTTTCATCATCATGAAAATCCATATTTGCATGCCATTTTGGTTTCGTGAGTCTAATAGTCGTAGGTTAGTTAGGAAAAGTTTAGAATCACATTTCGTCTCTGTTGTGTCTTCAAATTCACCAAAAATGGCTTATGATGAAAGTGTTCATAATGAAGATAATGTTAATCAACAAATCATCAATCCTGTTGTTCGCTCAATGAGAGATTATTTGCAACCACCCTATGAATCCACTCCATCATGTTTGATTTTTCCTCTCAATGCTCATCACTTTAGGTTTAAACCTAGAATGATCAACTTGCTTCCCAATTTTCATGGCTTAGAATCTGAAAATCCATATCTGCACCTTAGAGAGTTTGAAGATGTTTGTGCTACCTTCACTGATCAGGAAGTTTCAAATGAAATTGTTAAGCTTAAGCTTTTCCCTTTTTCTTTAAAAGACAAAGCTAAAACTTGGCTTACTTCTTTAAAACCTAGGTCAATAGGTACATGGCAAGAAATGCAAATAGAGTTTCTGAAAAAATTCTTTCCAACACATAAGACCAATGCTTTGAAAAAACAAATTCAAAATTTTTCCCAAAATGCAAAAGAAGTTTATTTCCAAAGCTGGGAACGATTTAAAGATTTGTTGAATTCTTGCCCACATCATGGTTTTGAAAAATGGCGTTACATTAGTTTTTTTTATGAAGGCTTAACTCCTGAAACCCGTCAATTTGTTGAAACAATGTGTAATGGAGAATTCCTTGATAAAGAACCTGATGAAGCGTTAGATTTCCTTGATAATTTGGCTGATAACTCTCAATACTGGCAACATAGTAATTCTGAAGGCTCAATTAGATCTAATCTTGCTAATGCTCAAAGAGGTGTCCATCAACTTAGTCAAGAAAATGATTGAAGTGTTAGAATTGCATGTTTGACTAAAAAGATTGAAGCCATGGAACGAAGGAATGTCCAAGAACCCAAAATTGAAATTCTGTGTAGTGTTTGCCAAACTCTAGGACACTCAACCTATGAATGCCCAATTTTTAAGGAAGAGTCCCATGAACAGGTGAATTACACAAATCAATTGGACCCACCTAGAAAGCCATTTCCATCCCCACACTCTGACACATACAATTCACAATGGAAAAACCATCCCAATTTTAGTTGGAGAAATGATCAACCACAACAGCAATATCAACCACCACCACCATTTCCACCACAAAACTCTCAAGGCCGACCACCATTTCCATCAAATTCTCAAAATTTTCAAAGGCCTCCACAAATTTTTTCTGAAAATCTCCATTCTCGAGTCAAAACTCTTGAAGACACTTTGCAAACTTTCATTCAAGCTCAAAAATCATTCATTCAAAAACAGGAAGTTCACAACACACGCACTTCTCAAGACATTCATGAAATTAAAGAATCCATTTCTAAACTCACTTCTTCTCTTTGCATTCAAGAAAAAGGCAAATTTCCTGCTCAACCTGTACATTATCCATCTGCAAATGAAATTGCCTCTTCTAGTTCACAGGCACAACAAGAAACTGTTAACTTTGTTACAACTCTTCGAAGTGGAAAAACTGTTGATAAAACTAATCTTTCAAAAGATCAGAACGTTAATTCAACTTTGAAAAGTGGTGATAAAATTAATAGTGATGAGGAAAATTCTAAAAAAGAAAAGAGTGTTTTAAAAGAGAAATTTGTTCCAAAGATTCCATTTCCTCAAGCTTTGCTTTCAAAAGAGAAGTTTGACAAAAATGCTAAAATTTTTGAACTGTTCAAACAAGTCAAAATTAACATTCCACTTTTAGATGCAATCAAACAAGTCCCATCTTATGCAAAATTTTTGAAATATTGTTGTACAATTAAAAGAAAGCATAATGTGACTAAAACTGCATTTTTAGCTGAGAATGTTAGTTCCGTCATTCAACATGATTCATCACTGAAATACAAAGATCCTGGTTGTCCCACAATTTCTTGCATCATCGGAAACACTCAAATTGAACATGCTTTGTTAGACCTTGGTGCTAGTGTCAACCTCTTACCTTATTCTGTTTATCAGCAATTAGGTCTAGGTGAACTAAAGCCAACTTCTGTCACACTTCAACTAGCTGATCGATCTGTAAAAATTCCAAGAGGTGTTGTCAAGGATGTGTTAGTCCAAATTGATAAATTTTACTACCCAGTGGATTTCATTGTTTTGGATACACAACCTGTCACAAAAACAAATGTTCAAATTCCTGTCATTTTGGGTCGTCCATTTCTTGCAACTTCTAATGCTTTGATTAATTGTAGAAATGGAATACCAAAATTGTCTTTTGGGAATATGACTTCAGAATTCAACGTTTTTAACATGGCACAATCACCCTCTAGAAAGTGTGAAGTGAATTTTGTTGAAAGCAATACTTCAGGAATGTTTGTTGATCCCTTGGCTGATTTGGCTAATTCTTTTGATTCGAATGTTCCACCCAAGGTTGACAACCATCCTATGAATGTTTCTGACCAATCTCTTGAAGCAAACATTTTGAATTTTGAGGCTGAATGTGAAAATGAAGTTTTTGAAGAACCTGAGGATGTGGTGATGGGTGACACTATGGATGACCTCATGTATGATCTCATGGATGAAGAAGAATTTCAGCAAAGATTCTTTGCAACTGCTGGCAACTTAACTTTTTGGGAGTGCTATCTTTTGGGAAGGTTTAGAGCATCTCTTCCAACAGTCATCCACATTGACGATTCTGACTCCGAACCGGAAACTGAAATCATAGTTATAGATTAATGTTTGTATTGTCTTTATTTATATATATATATTTTTTGTGTTTGTCGTATCTTTATTTTCTTTGTTATTCCTAAAAATCAAAAAAATAATTTCAAAAATTCATCAAAATGGTAGAAATTATGGAGGTTATAATCAGCACGATTAGTTGGTATTTTTGTATTAACGGCCTCTAGAAACACATTTTAATGAAATAATCTTCAATGAATTTTTTTGAATTTTAGATCTAAAAAAAAATTAATTAAAAAAAAACTCAAAAATACAAAAATATTTTCATGTCTGAGTAATCTGTTAGGTTACTTTTCTTTGGCCCATTTGAGTTCAGCCCATTACTCTCACGTGCATCTGAGTAAGCTTCCCCGTGTCTGAACAGAAGTCCACCCCTTGTCTATAAAATCTGTTACTGTGCATCCCAGCTCAGAAATCTTTGTTCTTTCTCTCTCTAAATTTCTTATTCTCTCTCTCAAATTTTCTCTGTCTTCTCGCTAAAATTCCAAGAAATTCTTCAAAACTCTTTCAAAATTCTCCAATCTTTCAAACACTTTTCAATCTTCTTTTCTTCTGCTTCCATGAAAATCTTCACAATTCTCTCTTGAACTCTCTCTTAAAGCTTTCAATTCACTCTCAAGAATCTCAATTTCTCAATCATGGATCCGAAATATGAGCACTTAAAGAAATATTTCCCTTCACTTTCTCAAAGAGAGATCATAAAGAAGTATAAAACTAGAGTCACTCGTCTTTGGGTACTTTCACGTTTTAAGCTTCCTACTGATATCAAGATGTACATAGAAGGTCTTGCTCATTCAAGTGATGTAAATAATGTAGGCTTGCCTGGTATGGGTACAAGTCCGTGTGCTAGAAAAAGAAGAGCTCGTCGTATGGAGTCAAAATGTCATAAATGTTCTCGTCAAACTTGTTCTGGAAAATGTCCCTCACCTGGTTTCGTATCTAGAAATAGGGAAGATAAAATTTAGTTATGTAAAAATGATCTTAGGAATGAAAACTTAGAAGATCTCCGAGTTTCTCTTGAGTCCCATCCAAGTGGATACGTCTGGGGGGCTATGAAACAACTCTGGCCTCAATTTCATGAAGAAAAAGAACGTCTTGGGAATCTGACGCTAAAAGACCCAACTGTTCAGTTTGCGAGAATGTTAGATGGAAAATAGACTCATGATCCTTCCACTTCAGAACAAGGTCTGTAAGGTATTTTCTTTGTTTCTCTGTGTGTTCGTCCAAAAAAAAAAAATTTGATTGAAAATTTATTCGAGGTATGATCATGGTTTTAATGAAAAAAAAAATCATCAAAACGGCTGAGTAACGAAATTTCTGGAAATGTGTTTTGATGAACAAAAGTTTTCTTCAACTCATTCTCGAATAAAATCTCATCAACAAAAAGATTTTTATTTTTGTGTGATTTGTACAGTTGTTGTTTAATAATTGTGATTGTACCGTTTATCTTATAATAATGATATCTTGACTTTTCTTCTTTTGTCAGATGCATAATTATATTCAGTAGGTGTATTGTGTGTCGTGTAAGATAAGCTTTGCTTCGAATTTGAAAAAAAAAAATTTAGTCCCATTTGTCAAAAGTTGTACAGTAAAGTCCAGTTTGTCAAAAGGTAAATAGTATTGTCAGGTACAAGTTGTCTGCAGGAGTGTCATATTTATCTATCCTTGTCTGTCATCACAACTGTCTTTATTTAATTTTACCCAACGTTCTCTTTAGGTGTCTATAAAATCCTTTCAGTTCTAAAGTTTTTCTCATAGCGAATTTGTAAGATAGAGTCATTCAAAAAAAAAAAAAAAGAGTCTTAGTCTTAGTAACTATCATGGGTTCCTTGTCCCAGTCATCTTTAAAGTTCAACAATATCTGTGTGTTTTGTGGTTCTAAATCAGGAAGAGGCATTGATTACATAGAAAATGCATTTCATTTAGGCTATGTCTTGGCTACGAAAAAGATAAACCTTGTCTATGGAGGAGGTAGTCTAGGTTTAATGGGTACTGTCTCTGCTGGAAGATGTTCTAGAGGTATTGGAGCTCTGGGTATTATTCCAGGTGTCCTTGCTCAAAGTCGTTTATGTGGCCCTACCATTGGTGTTGAAAAAATAGTTGCATGTATGCCTGAGCGAGTAAGAGACATGGAGTTTGCTTCTGATGCTTTCATTGCCTTACCTGGAGGTTTAGGAACTCTAGAGGAACTTTTTGCCATTGCTAGTTGGAAATTGTTAGGACTACACTCTAAACCTGTTGGTTTGTTAAATATAAATGGTTACTTCGACAGTTTGCTTAGTTTTTTAGATCATGCTGTGGAACAAAAGTTTCTTGATGAGTCAGGAAGAAAGATTTTTATCTCTGCCACTACTGTAGAGGAATTGCTCGAAAAAATGCATGTCATTGATCCTGAAACGGACACTACAACATCAAAGTTCTGCGGAAAATGCAAACGAGATTGGGATCTTTCTCTCTAAACTCTACCTCTTTTAGTTTTACTTACAGCATTGTTGTTTTTGTCTTTGTTTATGTGTTTGTCTTTGAATAACTGCTCTGGTAAGTATATGTTGTTACTCTTCTTATTTAATCTTGTTAAACTTTGGAACAGTGTTCAATCTAGGTTGGGGGGAGAAGGTTGTGTCAATTTTTTTTTCTTTTGTGATTGAATCTGGGACTAGTTTAAAAAAAAAAAAAACCAAGCAAAAAAAAAAACAAGTGTGCTGTTTGTAAGACTTTAAGATTCATGTGTTCATAGGTCGAGATGGCTGAGTGAAGGTTTTGACCTGAAACGTGTCTCGATAATGGTCCAAAAATGAAGTTCTTTGTGTTTGTAAAATTCTCATCTCTGCATTTCTCTTTTGTAGCATAAAAGTTTGAAGATGGCTGAGGTAAGGAGTATTTATTATTCTTGAAACGCGTCTTCACCTTGGTAGAAATAGCTGAGTAATGGAGTGACTAGCATTCTTGAAACGTGTTTCTACATGATTGTAAAAACTGTGTGTTTGCATTGCATTTATTAAAAATTAAAAAAAATTTAAAAAAAAATCTAAAAATATTTTGGTGATTTGCCTCCTGTCCAATGACGATATCAAGATTATATCATTTCCATGACTTAAGGTAAAGTTTAAATATTAATATTATTTAAGTTTATGTTAGTTTCTTTAGTTTGCCATATGTTTAGGATGAAATTTTTCTAAAATTTGAACACTTAATCTTGCACTATGATTTGTTATATTAATTTAGAGACTGTTTATGTTAATATAATTTGGTTTATTTATATAAAATCTTATAACTTGTTTAAATCCCTCTTGAGACGAAATCCTAGATAACACTAAGTTATACATATAATTTAGGCCATCTTTGGATCGTTTGAGCCTTTGAAGCTAACCTGTTTACATTTTATATCCCTAGTCACCTCGTTGTGCTTAATGTTCTATTTTCTTTGTTGCCCATATATTTAGCCTTGCCTTTTTAATTCATAATCCTTTTCTTGTACCTTTCACTCATAAGACATCTGTTATTTCAAGTGAATTCAGGTTTATGAGGTTAGGATGAGTTAGGAATATCTGCTACCTCTGTAAAATATGTACGTAACTCTTCAGTAAAAAAAAAAAAAAAACAAAAAAAACAAAACAAAAAAAAAACAACAACAAAACAAAAAGATCAAAAAAGTTTAATAAAAAGTGGTTGACAAAGGAAATTTCATTTCAAGTTTGGGATTGTAAACTTTGGGAATTGGATTGTACATTTTAAAGGTTCGGGATTTTTGTAAGTGTCTTATGGGTCAACTGAGCCTCAAATATATCTTCCATCGTACCTTTAACCCAAGCCTTACATTACAAGACGAATAAAGTCCTAAAAATCTTTAACAAGGTGTTATTCTACATTAGTGGAGAGAGGGATGAAAAACAAATTTATAAGAATTTATTTAAATAAATTAAGTGATATTAATATAAATTTATCTAGTTAATATGCATTGATTAGTAATAGAAATTCACACACACAGGGAAAAATTCATCTTAAACAATTGACAAACTCTAGAAATGAATCATAACTTAATTAGTGTTTGCATCTTACTTTGGGGCATGAATATGAGATAAACCCTGAGGAAAATCAGTGAGGAATCGCAAGTTTCAAAAAAAAAAAAAAAATCTTTTGTCTATTTTAAGTTTTATCGCTTTAGTTGATAGAGACTAGCAATAAGCTGGTTGGGGGGTATGATGAGACTGTAAAAGTGTACATTTTCTAATGCTTAAATCATTTGTTTACACTTTTATTTCTCATTAAATCCTCTAATTAATAGCATTTTGTGTTAATAAGCATTTTTGTGTCTTGGTGTGAAAATATGATTAAAAATGCGTTTTTAGTGTGTTTTTATTATTAGAGTCATTTTGGTGTGTTAAATAAGTGTCTAGTCTGTAAATAATCAAAACCGTAAAAGTAATGCGGTTATTTTATTTTGAGTGTTAGTGTGTTTGGTAGTGTATTTTAAGTTTATAAATATGTCTTATTATATTTTTAGTAATTTTTAAAAATATTTTCAAGTCATAAAAATTATATCTGTGCTCAGCCGCAAGAGATTGGAAATTTTAAGAGTTTTTATCTATTTTTGTGTGTTTTATTGTAAAATAAATATTTTTAATAAATATTAAGTTTGTAAAATAATTAATATTAGTATGTTTGTGATTTTAGATTTAAAATCTGGAGGAAAAACGGAGCAAAACGACACCAAAACGGATAAAATCGGACATCAAATGCATCAAAAATCCCTGAAAAATTTGAAATTCAAAATGCAGAGGACACGTGGCGTCATGGGAACCGTCGGATTCACTGCAAAATCAATCTCAGCCGTCCGAAGAAGAGACGCGTGTCAACGCGTCATTCGGTGCGTCAGCAGAATCTCAAAGTGCGGTCCACTTGTCGAGGTACGATTGGCGTGTGCGTTACACGCGCCGACAAGCTGCAGCGTGTCAGTGAGGTGTCTCAGACAGTCTTGGATCACGTGCGATCATGACCACATGCAGCCTCTCTGTCAGCCATTTGATGCGAATACCGAGACTGATCTAACGGTCCTAAAAACTCGGTTCCACTATTCCAACCTGGGCCCATCTTACCCGCATCTGACAGCCGTTGGATCTTGTTTTGAACGGTTCAGATCGTTCCTGTTCCGTGGTGATCTGGTCTGCGTCACACTGGATTACAAACTCAAATTCGCATACTCACGAGCGCGGATCAGCGCGAAGAAGAGAAGGAACAAATGATTGAAAATTGTCAACTTTCAACAATGAAGATCATTAAATGGCAATGGACGTTTGCAATCTCGAATCACTATAAATACTGAGGCTTTTGCCTCAGTTGGGAGAGCCTTCGGAGAGGATCCGCAGCGTAAAAATGCTGTTGTAGTAATTATAGTCTAGTTTTTATTCCAGTTTTTAATTTAGTTTCTTGTAAAATATTTCCTAGTTTATGTTGTAAAAATTATGCTCAATAATATAAGTAGTAATTTATTAATTATATCTTTTTAAATTTCTTTTTAGCTGAGGGGAGAGGGGGAAATTCTGGCAAAATTATCTTAAATATTTTTGGTTTTTCTTAGTTTTCTAAGCTGTTGTAATGCCAAAATATTCTCTTAGAAAACCTAGAAGTTCAATATTTTCTTAGCTAGAACTCTACAAAAATTACGGTTTTGATTTATCGACGACATAGACTGGCACGGATAATGCTTGGGAGGACCTTGATTACTCGTAGACAAAGAATGGCTCGGTAAATGCTTAACTCACTATCTTGGTTGTTATTTTAGTTAAGTTATGTTGGAATGCTGCTTATTTATTAAGTTGTGTTTTTGCTGCATTATAGACATGGAATGGCACAGTAAATGCTTGGTAATTCTTGATTTATTGTCGACATAGGATGGCATAGTGCATACTTAAACTAACTAATAAATAAAAAGAGAAACTAAAATATATTAAAGATAATCGTCAAAACGGAACCTTTGAACCTCAGCCCTGTTATTATTGCTGTTTCACTTCTTTAAATTGTCGTTATTATTGTTGTTACTCTGCTTAAGTTATTAATTACGTTTCTTGTTATTAAAGTTCCATATTATCAAAATCTAAAGATGAAAAATGTTGTAAAAAAAATGTGTAAATATTGTAAATACATTCTGTGAATAATAAATATTAATCCTCAAAATTTTCAGTTTAAATAAAAAGAAAAAGTTAATATAATACATGTACTGGAACTGAATAAATCCTTCCTTGTGGGTTCGACCTCGGATTCACCGAGAAAATATTACTTGAGACAACCTTATACTTGACGTTTGTTTAAAATGCATAAATAGACGTGAGACCAAGGCTTCTACAGCCACTTGTTCTTTCATCATGGCATAGATTCGGGCATTTGTCGGTGGGGCTTCAAGTCTCCCTTGACTAATTAGTGGCCCTTCAAGGGAGGCTTGCTTCTGATGAAGCTGGGCTTGAGGAGGAGCTCTCTGCGGGGCATTAGCGTTCATCAGCTTGGGGCAGTTCTTTATGAAATGGTCTTCACGCCCACATATGAAACATTGGTTTGTCCCCAATCGGCATTCCCCTGGATGCTTCTTTCCACATTTGGCACATGGTTGGAATCGCCTGTCATTGTTGTTGCGCTGACCATCATTGTGCCTCTTGTTGTCTTGACCCTACTGTTGTTGAGGATTGCCCTTCCTCTTATTGTTCCTCCAGTTCTGGTTGTTGTTGTTGCTGCTATTGTTGTTGTTGTTCCTATGGGGAGGGCGGTTCTAGTTGTTAGCATTGTTGGCTTGCTGGTTAGGCTGAGGCTGGTTCCTTCTTAACTTCGACAGATGGAACTCAGCACGTTGAGCCCTCATAACAACCTGTTCTTGAGTCCGTGGCGGACTTGCCCCATCAACAATTGCAGCAATGTCTAGTCTAATGGCCCTGATCAACCTTCTGACCCTTTCACCTTCGTTCATAACCATCCCTGGGCATAGACGAGCAAGCTGGTCAAACTTTGTCACCACATCAGTGACTGTCATATCCCCCTGGCGTAGGCTTTTGAACTCCTCATAATGCTTCCTCGTAACATTCATGTGGAAGAACTTCGTGCTTAACTCATGAACAAAGTCAGCCCATGACATCTCTTCAACATTTCTGCTCTGTTCAATGCCATCCCACCATATCCTGGCCTCCATGGTAAGGCAGTACGAGGCACAGAGGACCTTTTTGTTGTCCATGAAATCCATGAGTCGTAAGGTGGCCTCAATCGTCTTTAACCATCCTTGTGCGACTAACGGGTCCTTTGAACCCTCAAAGTAAGCTGGCTTGACTCTCTTCCATCTGACCAGAAGAGGTTCCTGATAAGCTGCTCTTGGTTCAACAGCAAGAGCTGGGGCTTCATTGACTTGAGGCTGCGGAGGAGGAGGAGGCACATCATTGCCTCGTGGTTCACCATTCTGGCCATTGGCCCTTAATGCAGCTATTTCCCTTCGTTGATCCTCCAACTGCCTTTGCAGTTTAGCGATCATCGCCATAAGTCTCTCGTTAGTTTGAGTGCGGGTCAGTATTCTTCTATGGCCGTCCATCGTAAATTTCCTAAAATAATTAGGACTTAGAAATAATCTTCCATTTATGAGACAGGTTTTCACTAATATGTCATTAATCATTATACATTCAAACCTTAATCTTATCACCATACTTGCATCAATACATTTAACTTAATATTATACTTACTTGGAGGACTTGGATTGATGTGTCGCAATATGAATTGTAATCGGAAGATTCTCTCTGATACCAAAGCCTGTAACGCCCCTTAATTCGGACGTCACAGATGTCGTTGCATACTTACATTCGTATATCCATAAACTTTGAACTTATAAATAATATCAAACTTAATCGTTACTATTGATTTTAAAAGTACTTAAACTTACATTACCAGGATCCATTCATATTTTTTTTTTTAAAACTTATCATTGTTTAGAATAACAATGTTTAACTTATTCCATATCATAATTTATTCAATTATACTTAAATTAATCATGAACTTATTTATTAATATAGGTTTATCAAGTTGTAAAAATCAGGACTTATAAAATAACACCTTAAATCTCTTTGATCATCCCATCATTTGAAATCTATTTATTCCCACAGTTCGGCAGGCCGAACTTGGGACTTCGGTAGGCCGAACTTGGAACTTTGGCAGGCCGAACATCATCAGCAGGCCGGAGTTCCCTCAACCGACAGGCCGGTAGAGGCTTTGCAATTCGGACCAAAAATTCATCCATGTTCTGCAGGCCAAAAAATTCAATCGGTAGGCCAAATTTCTGGTCTTCAGCAGGCCGGCCACAGAGTTCGACAGGCCGTCTGAGACCAAATTCCTTTAGAAAACTTAATTTAAAACATACCAACTTTAAGTAAAATATAGCGGAAGTTCAAAATTCATTAAAAAAAATGATAAAATAACTTATAAAACCATAATATAAGTATTCTTAAAAACTTAACAGAAAAATATGTTCAAAATATATAACTTGATTAAATCATAAAATCGTTTTTCTTAGCATGCTTCCAGTTACAATTCATCGTTCATGTTGCTCACACGCCTTCCCATGTCGTCCTCCTAGTCCATGATTTTCTTACCCTTATTTGCAACATGACATAAAACATTATTAAGCTAATGCTTAGTAAGTACATATATTCTCACAATTTAAAACATTTCATAAACATCATCATCATCATCATTGTCATCATATCATAAAAGTGCCTTAAGCACAATTTCATAGAACATATATTCCATAACGTTGACCATTTAAAAACTTATTCCATTTTATCTTAAGGGCCCAAGTGTTGCACCATAAACATCATCATAGGCGCGCCGTCATGAGAGGAGAAGGGTAGCTAATCCCAAACCAAACATGACATCATAACATAACATTTCATAACATTGGGTGTGCAACACTTATTAGGTGATACATATATACATACTTTTCATGCTTAAAAACATGCCATAAACATCATTCATAACTTAAAATCATGAGAATCTTTCATAAGAAATCCTTTAAGGAAAAATCATCATAAAATCATCATGAATATCCTTGTAAACATATCATCAAACCTTGAAAAAGGTGTCATGTTGCAGGTGAGAATGTACTTACCTTAACGATAGCTTACTTAACCTTAAAAATGCACTTGGTGACGATGCCGCGGTCTCAATGTGCTCGCTTCCTTGAGTGTTCATGCCATTTATCCATTTAAAGATGCAATAAAAATCAATACTTATCATGAAATATCCATACACATAACATTCATTCATATAATATTCACATATACATACACTGATGTACACATTCATCACATTTCAGACATATCCCATAATCATCATCATAAAATTATCATCAAAACATGTAAACGCTATTCATAACATGCTTCCTTAAAAATCAAAACATTTCATACATTGTAAACATGAAAATCTTTTTGAAAAACATTTTCTAATTATTTAAAACACATATATTTAATTTAAAACTCCATACAATCTTCATTTTATCATGCATAAAATGATTGTATTATCATAAAATCATGTAAATACATAAAATGTTTAATAAAACGAAAATCCCAAAAACAACATTATCAAAACATTTCATAATCATAAAATACATTCATCTTACATACTCATACATATGCATATTTTAACAACTTTTCATGAAAACATCATATTTACCCCTTGAATGAACATTACATTTTTATTCATCAAAATTAAACAGTAACATTACTGTGAAGGGTAGAAGACAGAAATATCCATTTTTCATAAAGCATTCATATGACATGAAATGTGAAGAAACATCACATGAATATCATAATAAAAAAAACTCAAAACAAAAATACAATTCCTAGAGAGGATATTGTAGACGAAACGAGGAGAAGAATTTCTTTTCAAAAATACTAGAAAACTAAATTCATACCTTGACATTTCTTTTCAAAATTCTTGAATTCAACCAACGAAATAAGACTTTTCTTTCAATATACTCAGAAAATTTTTGTGGGAGAGAGAGAGAGAGGGAAATTTCATGAAGAAGAGAAAAGGAAGATAGGGAAATCAGAAAATGTCTCAAAATAGAGAGAGAGAGAAAGAAATATTATGAGGAGAAGAACGTTAGAATTTTTTTTTTTAACATAACAATCATAATGAAATTCATTGCCCTTCATTATGTCCCTCCATTAAGTTGGAATTTTTGACTGTTAGGAGCAATTTGCGTGAAGGAGAGAAAAGAAAGAAGGAAAGTCAAAACTCCCACTCATTACTTACCATGTTTTGCCCTATTTAAATGGGAAACCATTTATAATTATACAAATTAATGCGAAGTCAAACCCTTCAGGTTTCTTAACTCATAAAAACATTCCATTATTATACTAATTAATCACATTAAATCATCCAATTAATGTAATTAACTCAGCCATAATTTTTGAGAAATTTATGTTGACTGCTTGTCAGCCGTGTTTGGCCTGTCGATTTTCCCTCTTCGGCTTGTCGGTTCCAGCAAGTTCAGCCTGTCAGTGGGTTTCTTCGGCCTGCCGATCTCGAGCAAGAAGTTTGGCCTGCCGATCTTAAAAGTTTGGCCTGCCGATCTGTCATTAAATGCCATAACATAAAACATTCATACATCATTGCATCATAAATAATCATATATTTAAAATTTCACATGAACACTAGAGCACAAAACTTGATATAAAAAGTTAGTAACATGCACATCACATATCATATCATATAACGTTATTTATTAATAACATTCCTTAATAACGTTACTAACTTAACATGGTTTGTTACATAAAATAGGTGGGCGTTACACAAAGGATGCCAAACAAGTTGCTGCACCTAAACTAGGTAACATTGAATTTTCTACTTCAAAAAGTCGTGACATTAAGTGCTTTAAATGTCAAGGCAGGGGTCACATATCTCGTGAGTGTCCAAACAAGAGAGTAATGGTGATTACAGCTCAAGGAGAGATTATTTCAGAGGATGAAGAAGAAGAAGAATTAGGTGACATGCCACCTCTCAAAGATGTCTATGAAAGGGAGTGTACCATAGTTGGAGAGTCATTAGTGGCAAGACGAGCTCTCAGTGCGCAGGCTAAAGAAGAAGAGAATAATCAGCTAGAGAATTTGTTTGACACATGGTGTTTTGTGAATAAGAAGGTTTGTAGTGTGATAATAGATGGAAGAAGTTGCACAAATGTGGCTAGCACCGAGTTAGTGGAGAAATTGGCATTATCTACCTTGAAGCATCCAAGGCCATATCGGCTTCAATGGCTGAATGATTGTGGTGAGATCAAGGTTACTAAACAGGTGATGGTGGCGTTTTCTATTGGAAAGTATGAGGAGAAGGTGCTTTGTGATGTTGTTCCTATGCATGCATGTCACCTCTTGTTGGGAAGACCGTGGCAGTTCAATCGACGAACCACACATAACGGTTTCACCAATAGGTACTCTTTTACCATGAATAAACAACCAATGTCACTTGTACCATTGAGTCCAAAACAAGTTCTTGAAGATCAATTAAAAATGCAGAGAGCGAGTGAAAAAAGAAAAGAGAAAGTGAGGGAGGCTGAGCATAAGAGAAAAGAAAAAGAGAGGAGAGAAAAAGAGAGTGTGAAAAATAAGAGAGAAAAAGAGAAAGGAAAGAGTTCAACCATTATTGTGTGCGAGAGAGGAAAAATACAATTTCATTGCAAAGAAAAGTGAGATCAAGAGAGCGTTAATTTCTCATCAGCCCCTTATAGTACTAATGTACAAGGAGGCCCTTTTAAACACTAATGATCTCGCCAGTTCTTTGCCGAGCAATGTTGTTTCCCTTTTGCAGGAGTTCAAGCATTTGTTTCCTGAAGAGTTGCCTCCAGGCTTACCTCTAATTCGAGGAATTGAGCATCAAATTGACTTCATACCTAGTTTTTCAATTCCAAACCGGCCTACCTATAGGAGTAATCTTGAGGAGACAAGGGAACTTCAAAGGCAAGTAGCCGAGTTATTGGAGAAGGGATTTGTACGTGAAAGCATGAGTCCTTGTACGGTTTCGGTGTTGCTAGTGCCTAAGAAGGATGGGACATGGAGAATGTGTATAGACTGCCAAGCCATCAACAACATTACAGTAAAGTATCGTCATCCCATTCCTACACTAGATGATATGCTGGATGAATTACGTGGTTCTTGTGTTTTTACCAAGATTGATCTTAAGAGTGGATATCACCAAATTAGGATGAAGGGAGGTGATGAGTGGAAAACTACATTTAAAACAAAATATGGATTGTATGAATGGTTAGTTATGCGTTTCGGATTAACTAATGCACCTAGCACTTTCATGAGACTTATGACCCATGTTTTGCGAGCTTACATTGGTCAATTTGTAGTTGTCTACTTTGATGATATCCTAATTTATAGCAAAAACTTGGATGATCATGTTGAACATTTAAATCTTGTTTTAGATGTTTTAAGGAAAGAAAAGTTGTTTACTAACTTCAAGAAATGTTTTAAGTAAACAACTTCAAGAAAAGTTGTTTACTAACTTCAAGAAATGTACCTTTTGCACATATAAGCTTGTATTTCTTGGTTTCGTTGTGAGTGCACAAGGTATACAGGTTGATGAGGAAAAGGTGAAGGCAATCCAAGATTGGCCAACTCCTACAACCATAGGGCAGGTGAGAAGTTTCCATGGCTTGGCTAGTTTCTATTGGTGTTTTGTTTGGGACTTTAGTAGCCTTGCCACGCCTTTGACTGAAGTCATCAAGAAGAACGTTCCGTTTAAGTGGGGAGAGGAACAAGAAAAGGCATTCAAACTGATCAAGGAGAAGTTAACAAATGCACCTCTACTTGTTTTACCTAACTTCACTAAAACCTTTGAAATTGAGTGTGATGCTTCAGGTACAGGTATTGTAGGCGTTTTAATGCAAGAAGGAAGACTGGTTGCATACGTTAGTGAAAAGTTGAGTGGGGTAGCTTTGACTTATCCCACTTATGATAAGGAGATGTATGCATTGGTTCGAACCTTAGAGATGTTGCAGCACTATCTTTGGCTGAAGGAGTTTAAGATTCACACGGATCATGAATCCTTGAAGCATTTGAAGGGGCGGCAGAAGCTGAATAAATGCCATGCCAAGTGGGTATAATTCATTAAAACATTCCCATATGTGATCAAATACAAGCAAGGTAAGGAAAACGTAGTTGCCGATGTACTATCTCGCAGGTACGCCTTACTTTCAACCCTTGATTCTAATTTGCTTGGATTTGAGTACATTAAAGAATTGTATGCATTGCATTCTGATTTTGATGTTGTGTTTAAAGATTGCACAAAGGGGGCATGTAGGAAATACTACTTACATGAGGGTTTCTCGTTTCAAGAAAATAAACTGTGCATTCCTCATTCTTCTTTGCATGAGTTGTTAGTCAGGGAGGCACATGGCGGTGGTTTGATGGGGTACTTTGGAATAGCTAAGACTTTAGGTGTCTTGCATGAGCATTTCTTTTGGCCACCTATGAAGCATGATGTTGAGAGGATTTGTGGGAGATGCACTACATGTATGCAAGCTAAGTCTAGGCTGCAACCACATGGGTTATATACTCCACTTCCTATTCCTAGAGAACCTTGGGTTGACATCTCTATGGACTTTGTGTTGGGGTTACCAAGGACTAAGAGGGGGAGAGATTTCGTATTTGTGGTAGTTGATAGGTTTTCTAAGATGGCACACTTCATTGCATGTCATAAAACCGATGACGCATCACATATAGCTGATTTGTTTTTCAAGGAGATTGCTAGGTTGCATGGCATGCCTAGGAGTATTGTTTTTGATAGAGATGCAAAGTTCTTGGGTTACTTTTGGAAGACCTTGTGGGCAAAGTTAGGGACTAAGCTATTATTTTCTACTACTTGTCAACCGCAGACTAATTGTCAAATTGAAGCAGTGAATAGGACTTTATCTACTCTATTACGTTATGCCATTCAAAAGAATTTGAAAACTTGGGAAGATTGTTTGTCGCATGTTGAATTTGCTTGTAATAGAAGTATTCATTCGCAACTAAGTTTTCCCCGTTTGAAGTTGTTTATGGTTTTAATCCATTGACTCCTTTGAATTTAACTCCTTTACCTTTGAATGAACGAGTTAACTTAGATGGCAAGAAAAAGGCTGATTTTGTTAGGCAAATGCATGAGAAGGCGAGACAGAACATAGAGAGGCATACCAAGCAATATGCAAGATAAGCCAATAAGGACTACAAGCAGGTGGTGTTTGAACCAGGAGATTGGGTGTGGCTGCATATGAGAAAGGAACATTTCCCTAAACAAAGGCGTTCAGAACTCCTTCCGAGGGGTGATGGATTGTTTCAAGTGTTGGTACACATTAATGATAATGCCTACAAACTTGATTTACCAGGTGAGTATGGTGTTAGTGCTAGTTTTAATGTTTCTGACTTAACTCCTTTTGATGCAGGTGATGATTTGAAGACAAATCCTTCTCAAAAGGGGGAGAATGATGCAAGCAATGGAGTTACACAAGTTAGGAGCCATGTTTGTGATCCCTTAAGCCGTTCAAGTGGTCCAAGCACGAGGTCCAAGGCCAAGCATTTCAAGGAGGCATTGAACGGGCTTATTCAACAAATTTGCGACGTGCCACATAATTGGAGCCCCAGCATAGGCCCAAGTCAATTTCGAGAGAGTCTACTCACAATGATTAAGGTTCTAGAAGATTCACACCGATGATGGGCATGATTCCAGTAAATTGTGGGACAGATTTGTAATTTCAAGAAACCTTACTATCTTGGATCGACACATGGGTGCCATGTCATCAAGTTTGAGCCTCGTCATCAATTTATTTTCCTAGTGTAATTTTTGTATTTTTAGTTGTCAAATTCAGTTTTGTAGGCATAAAAACAAACCTGGATATTTTTCCCTTTTCTGGATTAGGTTAGGCCTATTTTAAGGGATAAGATTAGCAACTTTCCTTTTGTGCTATTCTAGGGCTTAATTTAGTATGGGAAAGTGCCAATTAAGGGATTTTCTAAGTCAACCTTCGCTTAGGGATTCTTTTGGGTGAAAAAAAATTGTTCCCATATAATTGTAAACACTTTGTTATATTGAGAATTAATCAATCAGAATATTATTCATGAATTTGGTGTGGCTTTCTTGCATTCTTCTTATTTTTATGAGAAGACTCTTTGAACTTATCAAGATTAATCTTGTGGCGTTCAACAAACTGACTTATCATCTAGGGTTTTTAAGTGTTCTTGAAATTCTAGGTGTGTTGTCTTCCTATCCATAGTTTTTGGTTCGTGTCTCACTAGATTATGGGATTAGGGGTTTGAATTCCAAACTAGGTGTCGGGTCTTGTCGTGTTAGTCGACGGGGTTCATATCACGTGGTGGCTTCCATCCAAATCCGAGTTAGAAATGGTCTTGGTGCCTTTTTTATTGATAATGGGTTTCGTTAGTATATTGGTGAGATTCTTATCATCTAGTACTAGAGTGAGGTTCTAACCTCAGGTTTGTCTATTCGTATGTGTTTTTGAATTCTGATTTATTACTTAGGTTCTATTTCGTTCAAAAATAAAATAAAATTTTTTGAGTTTGTTAAATTCACAAGGTTCTTGCATCCTCATTTGTGTTTCTTGAACTTTCATTGGTTTGTTGACAAGGTCAAATCCAAAATTCTATTATAGGTTGTTTTGGTGAATTCTTGTCTGGGAAAGAACTTAGTGTTGCCCGAAATTTCACCTAGGGTTGCTAGGGTTAGTTTTGGTTTCAGGTAACTAGTGTCTTGGGCTTCAAGTTTAGGTTGTAGCTTCCTGTTTTGTGTTTCCAAATTTCACAACAAAAACAAAAAAAAGAAAAGAAAAGAAAAGAAAAGAAAAGAAAAGAAAAATCTAGAGGATCCGGAAAAAAAAAGAAAAAAAAAGAGAAGAGTCTAGAGACCCTCCTTAAAATTTTTTGTTTCCTTTCATTGTTTGAGTGTCCAGAAGTCTGAATTTGCCCCGTAGTGCGAAAATCTTTGTCAAATTTTGCGTGTATGTCAAAAAAATTTGGATAGACTTTCTTGACCTTTTTGCTTCATTCGAAACTGCGTATCAAAACGTGTTGCTGAATTTGTTGCCAAACAGATTTGATTGTCATTTGTATAATTTCAAAAGAACCAAAACAGAGAATAAACGAGTGTAAAAAAAAGGCAAGAGTGGTGAGAACATTCGAGGGTAAAAGCCAATTATTCGAGCGAAACACGACTGAATTGGGTGTGATACGAACCCTGCCAAGAACTGACGCGACCCTAACCAAAATTGGCTCCAAGATCAAAATTCCTAATCGATTTTGAATGGAACCACGATTCGATGCCTAACAAGAAGCACAAACCTTGGTAAGTGAGGATGCCACAATCAGCTATGGACAGACTGATTGATAAGTCTATGAATGCCACAGAATTTTCTGATAAGTTCGAATAGTTTGTTTAGGAATAGCTGAGAATTAAAACCTCAAATTGTGTGTAAAAACTTATGCCCATTGATTGAAATTCGTTACAATATATAGGGGTTTCCCCTTTACAAATTTTCAGCTCCTAATTGCCCATGGAATTTCGAGCAAATCAATTACCAAAAAAAAAGGTCTAATCTAAAGCAAATAAGGTAAGTTCCCTTAATGGCTTAAAAGCCTTACAATAATAGGAAATAAAAGAAATGCATGTTTTCTAAAAAAGAAAAAGGAAACTAGACAATAAAATGGTAAATAGCTGATTCTCTCACCACTTGTCGCCTTAAAATGGGAAAGTAACTGAAATTGAAAGTAGCTTGATTATTTGTAGCCATATGGTGCTAATCACTTGTTGATTCTGCAAACATGATTACTCGGTCCCTTCTAGAACTTGAATCATGCATTTGTAGGTCTGGAAGTCATATGCAATTCCCTTAATGGGCCTCCATGCAATAGCTTGAGCCCAAGTTGCTTGAATCAGCCCAATAAGCGTTTCTTTGAACTTCTTCGCACGAGCTCTTGTAACCGGACCAATGGGAACTTGAATTGGATCTGAATATGTCTCATCCCATGTGCTCTTGCTTGTGCTAATGATGTCCTCATCATTCCCCTCATCTTGAGAGGATTTGTCCTTAAATCGTCACCTGCATCAAAAGGACTTTGATCAGAAACATTAAAGGTGGCACTTACACCATACTCACCTAGCAAGTCTAGCTTGTACACATTATCGTTGATCCTTTCGAGAATTTGAAAAGGACCGTCCCCTCTAGGCAATAGCTTGGATTTCCTTTGTTCTGGAAACCATTCCTTGCGTAAGTGCAACCACACCTAATCATCGGGCTCGAAGACAAGCTTATGACGCCCTTTGTTGGCTTGTTTAGGATATTGTTTAGTCCTTTGCTCGATGTTGAGTCTTACCTTCTCGTGTATCTGCTTAACAAGGTCAACTTTTCTTTTTCCATCTAAATTCACATGCTCAGACATAGGTAATGGCATTACATCCAAAGGAGTTAAAGGATTAAAACCATAAATAATTTCAAACGGTGAAAATTGAGTAGCAGAATGAATAGATCGATTATAAGCAAACTCAACATGTGGTAAACACTCCTCCCAAGTTTTGATGTTCTTTTTTCTGATAGCCCGCAACAAAGTAGACAAGGTTCTATTCACAACTTTTGTTTGACCATCGGTTTGAGGGTGACAAGTAGTCGAAAACAATAGCTTAGTCCCTAACTTAGCCCACAAAGACTTCCAAAAGTAGCTTAAGAACTTGGTGTCCCTATTAGAAACAATTGTCCTAGGCATACCATGAAGTCTCACAATTTTCCTAAAGAACAAATCAACAACATTGGAAGCATCATCTATCTTGTGGCATGGAATAAAATGGGCCATCTTGGAAAATCTATCCTATCGAGGCTCTTCCCCGTTTAGATCTTGGCAAACCTAACACAAAATCCATCGAAATATTAGTCCAGGGTTCACTAGGTATTGGTAAAAGAGTGTACAAAGTATAGGGTTGCACTCTTGATTTAGCCTGCCTACAAGTTACACATCTACCACAAAGCCTCTCAACATCTCGTTTCATATGTGGCCAATAGAAGTGTTCCTGCAACATCGCCAAAGTCTTCATTACTCCAAAATGTCCCATCAATCCTCCCCCATGGGATTCTCTCACTAGCAAATCTCTTAATGAACAATTAGGCACACATAATTTATTCTCCTGAAACAAGTATCCCTCATGCCTAAAGTACTTACCGCTAGCAAGTCTCTTGCCAGCTTGATACTTAGTACTAAAGTCACGGTCATCAGCATATAACTCTTTAATATGCTCAAAACCCAATAGTTTAGCATTAAGAGTTGAGATTAAGACATACCTACAAGAGAGCGCATCAGCAACGACGTTTTCCTTACCTTGCTTGTAGCGAATGACATACAGAAATGTCTTTATGAACTCCACCCAACGGGCATGCCTCTTGTTCAGCTTGTGTTGGCCCTTCAAGTGTTTTAGGGACTCATGATTTGTGTGAATCACAAACTCCTTAGGCCATAGGTACTACTGCCACATCTCTAATGCCTGAACCAACACATACATCTCTTTATCATAAGTTGGGCAATTAAGAGTTGTCCCATTTAGCTTCTCACTGAAATATGCCATTGGTCTCCCTTCCAACACCTGAAGCATCACATTCAATCTCAAAAGTTTTGGAAAAATTAGGTAAAGATAACAACGGAGCATTAGTCAACTTCTCTTTGATTAACTGAAATGCCTTTTCTTGCTCTTCTCCCCATCTAAACCCAACGTTCTTCTTGATCACTTTAGTTAGCGGTGTCATTATAGTACTGAAATCTTTCACAAATCACCGGTAGAAACTAGCAAGTCCTTGAAAACTCCGTACATTTCCCACACTAGTTGGACTTGGCCACTCCTAGATGGCTCGCACCTTTTCTTCATCAACCTGTATACCTTGAGCACTAACAACAAAACAAAAAAACACAAGCTTATTTGTGCAAAAGATACACTTCTTGAGGTTAGCATAGAACTTCTCCTTTCTAAGCACATCCAAAACAGATTTTAAATGCGCTACATGTTGGTCCATGTCTTTGCTATAAATGAGTATATCATCAAAAGACACAACAACAAACCTGCCAATAAATGCACGTAATACATGATTCATTAAACTCATAAATGTCCTTGGAGCATTAGTTAAACCAAATGGCATTACTAACCGCTCATACAGTCCATATTTTGTCTTAAAGGTAGTTTTCCATTCATCACCCTCTTTCATGTGTATTTGATGGTATCCACTTTTCAAATCAATTTTTGAGAACACAGAAGCACCATGCAATTCATCCAACATATCATCTAAACGAGGAATAGGATGGCGATACTTTACCGTGATATTGTTAATGGCTTTGCAATTTGTGCAAAAGGTACATCATTGCAAAGCCATTAAATACGGATAGATTACAGAACCATTAACAATATCACGGTAAAGTATCGCCATCCTATTCCTCATTTAGATGACATGTTGGATGAATTGCATGGTGCTTCTGTGTTCTCAAAAATTGATTTAAAAAGTGGATACCATCAAATATGCATGAAAGAGGGTGATGAATGGAAAACTGCCTTTAAGACAAAATAGGGACTGTATGAGTAGTTAGTAATGCCATTTGGTTTAACTAATGCTCCAAGTGCTTTTATGCGTTTAATGAATCATGTATTACGTGCATTTATTGGTAGGTTTGTTGTTGTGTATTTTAATGATATACACATTTATAGCAAAGACATGGACCAACAAGTAGCGCATTTAAAATCTGTTTTGGATGTGCTTAGAAAGGAGAAGTTGTATGCTAACCTCAAGAAGTGTACCTTTTGCATAGATAAGCTTGTGTTTTTTTGTTTTGTTGTTAGTGCTCAAGGTATACAGGTTGATGAAGAAAAGGTGCGAGCCATCTAGGAGTGGCCGAGTCCAACTAGTGTGGGAAACGTACAGAGTTTTCATGGACTTGCTAGTTTCTACCGGTGATTTGTGAAAGATTTTAGTACTATAACTGCATCGCTGACTGAAGTGATCAAGAAGAACGTTGGGTTTAGATGGGGAAAAGAGCAAGAAAAGGCATTTCAGTTAACCAAGGAGAAGTTGACAAATGCTCCGTTATTATCTTTACCTAATTTTTCCAAAACTTTTGAGATTGAATGTGATGCTTTAGGTGTTGGAAGGGAGACCAATGGCATATTTCAGTGAGAAGCTAAATGGGGCAACTCTTAATTACCCAACTTATGATAAAGAGATGTATGCGTTGGTTCGGGCATTAGAGACGTGGCAGCGCTACCTATGGCCTAAGGAGTTCATGATTTACACTGATCATGAGTCCCTGAAACACTTGAAGGGCCAACACAAGCTGAACAAGAGGCATGCTCGTTGGGTGGAATTCATAGAGACATTTCTGTATGTCATTCGCTACAAGCAAGGTAAGGAAAACGTAGTCACCGATGTGCTTTCTCACATGTATGTCTTAATCTCAACTCTTAATGCTCAACTATTGGGTTTTGAACATATTAAATAGTTATATGCTGATGACCGTGACTTTAGTATTCAGTATCAAGCTTGTGAGAGATTTGCTAGTGGTAAGTACTTTAGGCATGAGGGATACTTGTTTCAGGAGAATAAATTGTGTGTGCCTAATTGTTCATTAAGAGATTTGCTAGTGAGAGAATCCCATGGGGGAGGATTGATGGGACATTTTGGAGTAATGAAGACTTTGTCGGTGTTGCAGGAACACTTTTATTGGCCACATATGAAATGAGATGTTGAGAGGCTTTGTGGTAGATATGTAACTTGTAGGCAAGCTAAATCAAGAGTGTAGCCCCACGGTTTGTACACTTCTTTACCAATACCTAGTGAACCCTGGACTAATATATCAATGGATTTTATGTTAGGTTTGCCTAGGTCTAAATGGGGAAGAGAATCGATATTTGTGGTCGTGGATAGATTTTCCAAGATGGCCCATTTTATTCCATGCCACAAGACAAATGATGCTTCCAATGTTGCTAATTTGTTCTTTAGGGAAATTGTTAGACTTCATGGTATGCCTAGGACAATTGTTTCTGATAGGGACGCCAAGTTCTTAAGCTACTTTTGGAAGACTTTGTGGGCTAAGTTAGGGACTAAGCTATTGTTTTCGACTACTTGTCACCCTCAAACCGATAGTCAAATAAAAGTTATGAATAGAACCTTGTCTACTTTATTGCGGGCTATCATTAAAAAGAACATCAAAACTGGGGAGGAGTGTTTACCACATGTTGAGTTTGCTTATAATTGATCTGTTCATTCTGCTACTCAATTTTCAACATTTAAAATTGTTTATGGTTTAAATCCTTTAACTCCTTTGGATGTAATGCCATTACCTTTGTCTGAGCATGTGAATTTAGATGGAAAAAGAAAAGCTGACCTTGTTAAGCAGATACACGAGAAGGAAAGACTCAACATCGAGCGAAGGACTAAGCAATATGCTGAACAAGCCAACAAAGGGAGTCATAAGCTCGTCTTCGAGCCCCGTGATTGGGTGTGGTTGCACTTACGCAAGGAATGGTTTTTGGAACAAAAAAAATCCAAGCTATTGCCTAGAGGGGACGGTCCTTTCCAAATTCTCGAAAGGATCAACGATAATGCATACGAGCTAGACTTTCCGGGTGAGTATGATGTAAGTGCCACCTTTAATGTTTCTGATATAAGTCCTTTTGATGCATGTGACGATTTGAGGACAAATCCATCTCAAGAGGAAGGGAATGATGAGGACATCGTTAGCACAAGCAAGAGCACGTGGGATGAGACATATTCAAATTCAAGTTCCCATTGGTTCGGTTATGGGAGCTCGTGCGAAGAAGTTCAAAGAAATGCTTGTTGGGCTTATTCAAGCAACTTGGGCTTAAGCTACTGCATGGAGGCCCATTGAGGGAATTGCATGTGACATTTAGACCAACAAATGCATGATTCAAGTTCTAGAAGGGACCGAGTAATCATGTTTACAGAATCAACAAGTGATTAGCACCATATGGCTACAAATAATCAAGCTACTTCCCATTTCAGTTACTTTCCCGTTTTGAGGTGACAAGTGGCGAGAAGAATTAGCTATTTATCTCTTTATTGTCTAGTTTCCTTTTCTTTTTAGAAAAGATGCGTTTCTTTTATTTCATATTATTGCAAGGCTTTTAAGCCATTAAGGGAACTTACCTTATTTGGTTTAGATTGGGCTTTTTTTTTGTAGTTGATTTGCCCGAAATTCCATGGGCAATTAGGAGCTGAAAATTTGAAAAGGGGAAACCACTATATATTGTAACGAATTTCAATCAACGGAGATAAGTTTTTAGACACGATTTGAGGTTTTAATTCTCATCGGTTCTTAAATGAACTATTCGAACTTATTGGAAAATTTTGTGGCATTCATAGACTTATCAATCAGTCCATCCATAGCTGATTGTGGTGTCCTCACATACCAAGGTTCGTGCTGCTTGTTAGGCATCGGGTCGTGGTTCCATTCAAAACCGATTAGAAATTTCAAGCTTGGAGACCAATTTTAGTTAGGGTCGCGTCAGTTCTTGAGGGGGTTTGTATCACATTATATAAAATCATCATAAACATAATTTTCAAACTTTTCATAAACTTCATCATGTTGTTGGTGAGAATGTACTTACTTGACTAGCTTGCTTACTAAACTATAATTTAGATGACGTTTCCACAGTCTCGATGTGCTCATCTCTTGGAGTGTTCATGTCATTCATTCATATACAAATAAAATTAATATTCATCTTCATGAAATCATCCCATACCTTATTACATCATTCATACTTTTTTACTTTAAAAATACTAATACAAATATACACTTTACCAACTTTTAAAATATTCTAAGAAATCTCCAAATAGTAAAACCTGCCTGATCATTTAGGATTCACCACTCAATAATTCACAATTCACATACAATTAAAGCCTGAAACTTTACAGAGACAAAGTTAACATTTATATAACCTTAATATTTCTTTAGCCATAAAAATTTCATGTGATAATTAAAACAAGTCACATGTTTCATAACACAAAAGTTGCCAATGTAGAAGAACAGTAAGCAGCCCTAACTAAAATCTATGTAATAAATTATCGATACCATAAAATAATTTATTAACAACACTACATATGATAGACACATAAAAATATAACATATCCAAAATTTAGATTCAAATAAATTTAGAATAATTCAAAACATATATTTGAACTCAAGAGTAAAATTAATTTTAAACATCTAAGGCAGTAAGCACCCACAAATTAACATTCCCAAACAAATAAAATAAAATTACTTTGACCCTAAAATTTTTATGACAATCTATAAATATATGAATACAATACTATAAAAAGTTTCATTGCCAAATAAATTCATTTAGCCATAATAAAATGTCATATAAACAAGAAGTCTAGAACTTATAAGTCTGACTGCAATAAAACCTAACTTAAAAAATTTCAATAACTCATAAACTACACATAGAAAAACTATGAAACTTTGCAGATTATAACCTAACATATAAATGAATATTTTTGAAAAATTTCATGCAAATCACAATTTGTTTGCTCCTTGAACATAGACTGGATTTTTGTAAAGCTTAACCAAGCAGCAGTAATTTGTCCATGAGTGGTAGAGAATGAAAATTCAATATCATAGTATAAAAATTTATAAATGACATGAAACTTTGAGGAACATTACCTAACATTTGCATAAACATCATACCAAAGTTTCATAGAAATTGGACATTTGTAGACAAAGTTATGGTAGACAGAGTTAAGAGAAGATACAATAAAAAAATAACCCTAGTATGAATTCTTACCTCAATATAATCCTTTTCTAATCTTCCTTGAATTTGCCTAAGAGAAAACTCAATGTTTCTTTCAAATCTTTGCAACAAAATAAGGGAGAGAAGAAGAAGAAGAAGAAGAGAACGTGGGAGAAAGGGAAGGACTAGGAGATTTTTTTTTGTGAGAGAGAAAAAAATACGTGAAAGGAAAAGAAATGATCGAATAGGGGAGGATGGATTTCTTTATTGGTAGAATTTTTTTTATAAAATGGTGAAGTGAATCCGTCAGAGATAGAGAAATTTCATAAAGTTAATGATTTGCTCTACTTGCCTAGTGTCAATTGTCAAAATAGGAAACCTTATCATAAAATCCAATCACCATAAAAAGTCAACTATTTCCCCCCACAAGGATTAAGGAAAGAATATTTATAGGCCATTCAGTCAAAAATTACAATCCATTAATTTATAATCATCAATGCCACCTTTTAAAGATTTGACCTGCCGATGACTCAAGATAAACCTGCCAAAGTGATGAGATTCGGCTTGTCAATGAAATCCATCGGCCTGTTGTTCTGGGTAAGCAAATTAGCCTGCTGAATTAGAAAAATTAGGCCTACCAAAGTACCACATTAAATAATGCACAAGTAAAACATAAAATGTTTATCATGTAGACATTATAAAGGACATGAATATTCTAAGCACATCAATTCCATGTGACTGTCACTTGTCATAATTCTCAATATAAATGGTCAGTAATATTGTTACATAACATCTTTAAATATCTAATATTAACCATCACATAAAAAATGGTGGGTGTTACACATAATCCCTTTATATTAAGAAATCTTGAGAAGAACTATATCATCATTTTTGAATTCTAAAAGTTCGCATCTCTTATTATCATGACTCTTTTGTTTGTTCTAGGTTGCCCTTAATCAATCTCATATCACGACAATCTTCTCATTACTTTCACGGATTCCATCTGGCCCATGACAATCCTATCTTCTAGCTCTAACTAACAAATCAGTGATTGGCAGGATTTGTCATAAGTACCTTGAAAGATGCCCTATCAAAATTCACTTGGCGACTAACAAATTAAGTCGACTATAAATGCTTCCTCCAATGATAAATAACAAAAATCTTATGCATTTCTTAGGATACAATCCTTCTAGGACTTCCTCACGTACGTTGATCCAAATTGTATAAAATGTAGTGTTTCTGTCAACCTATCCATAACATTTCAAATAACATCTTGCTTCTACTTGATGCTTTCACTTGATTACATGCTATACACTTAATTACATGTCATACATTTGACAACATAATTTCAAAATATTTTTATTTCATGTCTCTTTACCAATTCTTGCCCTTATCTAAGTCACAATATATCTTTGCACTTCCAAGACATATGTACTTCATCAAATATAACCTTTATTACTTCCTCTATTACAGACATTGCCAAACATCCCATGAAACATAAAAATCTACTTATATATATACCTTCCACTCATCAAACTATTCGCCCATTTTGAAGCTGTGTCTGTATTCCCTGAAGATATTAATCTTGCCACTGATTCTATTTCACTAGTTGAACAAGTGCTGGAATAGATAACAAGTTATAACGCAAAGTTTGTTTGCAACTGTCACATCATCGTCGTCCTTGTTTACTAATCATAACATTTCTTCTCTAATCTTTTAATGCCAGATAAGTGGAAATCCCAAAAGCCTAAATCTAACTCCATTTTAAGTGAATAGTCACTTTAACTTTTATGATCCAAGGATATGAGATATAGCTCCAAATAGATAACACCTCCAAATTTTGATGCGTGGATAGCCGTTGCAAGTTCCAAATCATGAGTGTAATGACCTTGCTCGTGAAGCTTCACTGTTCACAACTCCTATGCTACGACCCATCCATACTGCATCATCATGTATCCAAGTCCACATCTTGATGCACCTATATAAACTTCATATGGCTCATCACTACTTGGCGCAATCATTACTGGAGCAGTGATCAACAGAGTTTCAACTCTTGAAAAGCATGCTCACATTCAATATTCCATTCAAACCGAACATTATTTTTAATCAATGCATCAACGATGTCGCCCTCTTTTTGAAATCCTACACAAATCCCTATAACATTCTACAGTCCCATAAAACAATAGAGTTTAGTCATGTTCTATGGTCGCTCTCATTGTACCACTATTCTTATCTTAGAAGGATCCACTGAAATATCCTGATCAGGGTAACACATCCCTAAAACCTAACTCATGTTGATCAAAACTTGCACTTCTCATTCTGAGCATATAGCTTATGGTCTTGTAATGTCGATAAAACAATCCTCAAATGCTACTCATGATTCTCAGATCTTAGAATAAATTTGTGCATCATCGATGATTACAATTACAAACTGATCCAAGTAAATCCAAAAGATCTAATTTATTAAGTCCATAGAAGCTACTGGAGCACTTGCCAATCTGAACAATAGAAATTCAGAGTGTTCATATCGTTGTTGAAGGTCGTCCTAGAGATTCATTCTTCCTTTACCCTGAGTTGATAATACCCTATGTGTGAATCCATTCTTGAGAAGTACCGGGAACCTTTCCAATTCTTTCACTTCTATCGGTGCCATATGATACAGCATGAAAGGGATCGAAACAATTCCGAGGAGCAACTCAATACCGAACTCAATCTCATAGTGTAGTGGAATTCATAGTTATTTACACTTAACCTTTCCTCTAAGGTTAATGAAATGCATAACAAGCTAAACCGACTACATTAGTACTAGTATGGTGGGATTCACCAAATCATGATTTCAAGAATCGTTCATTCATCATCTGTCATCACCACCTCTGCCAGTGATTAGCATTTCCTCTTTTGTAATCTGGGTTATTTTTCTAAGGTAACAATCAATTATGACATTTTACTTAGGCAACCAATCTGCTCTTAAGATTACACTATAGGTACACATTGGGATTTCTATCAAATCATTCCTCAAGTCTCCTCCCCAATCATCATTTTATAAAATTCACAAACATTATTTGCATACACTCACCCTGAAGGTGAAGTATTAATCATACTAAACCTTTCTATTTCTAACTCCAAGGCATGTAACAAATGAATTCAAAATGAGAGAATTTATGGCACCAATTGTCACGCCTTGGAGTACGGGAGGTGACGTGGTGGATTATTTAAATTAATTAAAAGAGAATTTAATTAAAAATCCAGAGTTTAAGGGGTTGAGTTAAATATACAATATGAAAGTTTAAAGAAAGCCATTACATGGAGAATGAATATTAAAGATTAAACATCGCGAGTATGGGTCCCACAGACCCACAACTTGTGCACACACATGGTACTAACAATATCATAAATACAATCACAGTCCAAGTACAAATAAAGTTAAGATCTTACATGCCTTGATTTAAATAATACAAATAAATTTACTAGTCTCTCTATTGCTCCTGAGTCCTGTTCATTGAATCTTCTCCAAACCTAAATGGAAAACCACCTAGAGGGGAGGGAAATTTAAAACAAATAAAATGTGAGCGAAAGGCTCAGTAGGACTAGGCTTTATAAAATGACTTAATTTAAAGAAACATTTCATTATTCAGGAATTATTTAAAAGAAACCTTAAATAAATAAATAAATAAATAAATAAATAAATTTAAGTAAAACCGTTCTAACCCAGAATAGTTTACTCGTACAACCAGTAATATCATCTTCCTTTCCTAGGCAAACCATAATAATATCACCACCGTAGTGGCCCAGCTGGGTTTCGGGACCTGCCCCCAAGGTTGATCGCTACACGACCCGATCTCTGATATGGCATCATGCCTATATGTTTATTATCATCATCATTCAAAACCTAATTACCGAGTGTTGTCATTTACATTCATAATGAAGTTCATTTCAGCTCACGGTATATTAAAATATAACCGATAAATTCATTTTCAAACGACCATTGAAAACATTTTAATAGAAATCCTTTTTAAAGCCAAATCATTTTGAAACTAGGCTATCAAAGAATGGGGTAGAAGTCCTACCTCAATACTCGTGCCAGTGCCGCACACCGTAGTCCTGGTCCGCTATACGTTAGTTCCGCGGAACCATGAACGATCTTAGATACAAACTAAGTCAATCAATATCTAGTTCGAGACATTCTATGTTACTAAACCATTTCATGATGTCCTAGTGTGCCATTTGTATCTTTAAAATCATTCTATAAGGTTAGAATTTAAATCGGGGTCCAAAACAGTGAAAACGGGTGAAAAATCACAAAATTCCCCATGTTCGGCCGGCCTGCCAGACTCCCTGCTTCAGTCGGCCGAACTGTATAGTTCGGCCTGCCAGAAGCCAGGTTCGGTCGGCCGAACATTCCCAGGTTCGGCCTGCCAGAGAGATGAACACCGGCCGGCCGATCCCTTGATCCTGCCTGCCGAACACGTTGTCTGGCCTGCCGAACTGGGGAAACCCAAAAATCCAGCCACGGGTTTTTCGATCCCCAAAATCCAAATCTTGATTCTAACTTGTTTTTCTCAAATCCCAGGCATGAAAAACAATCATAGTTCATAGAAAAACATAGTAGAACACATTTGGACTCATTTAAACAAGATTTAAACTCAAAAATCTCAAAAATCCAAAATTGAGAAAATAGGGAGAAAAATGGAAAATCTTGAATCCAATCTGTTTTTCTTCAATCTAAGCTTAGATTCTAGTTGTTTTAAGTTCATTTAACTCAAATCAAGGGTTTTCTAAGCTTAAACAAACCTAGATTTTCAAAATGCACAAAATTGAAAATTTTGTAAAAAGTTTAGAAATTTCAAAACTAGCCTCGAATCGAAGCTTCAATCCGTGTTCTTGGTTACCAAATCACGTCCCCGTGCCTCCTCCTTGCTAACCCAAAGCTTGGATTCGAATTTGTTTCAAAAATTTGAGAGAGAAGTAGAGAGAAAAGAGAGTAGCTGAGAGAGAGATCAATAGAGAGCTCACGGGAGAGAGGAGAGAGAGTGAGAGCTAAGAGAGTGAAGAGAGAGAGAGGGAGAGAGAGAATAAATAGAGAAAAATGGTGGGTGGTTTTACTGTACGAAAACCATGTGCCGCCCACAGTATTGTAAAACGGAGTTTTTTTAACATTTTACAAATTGTTGTGTTTTAAAACTCAAAACATCATTTTAAAACAATAAGAAATCATTTGAACTAACCAAATTAACCAAACAACCAAAAATTCGAAATCCAACCAAGTAATCAAATTAATGTTGAAACATTAATTATGGCACACTAATTCATCATTTATATTACATTAACATTAAATAAATTTCAGGGCGCTACTACTGTCCACCCCTAAAAGAAATTTCACCCTCGAAATTTACATTTCATCTCATAAGCAAAACAAATGCGGATACAATTCCCGCATACTTGACTCTAGTTCCCAAGTGGCCTCATCAACCCCATGATGCTGCCACACGACTTTTACCAACGGTATCTCATGACGACGCAAACTAATCACTTTTCGGTCGATAATCTGAATCGGCACTTCTTCGTACGTCGTATTCTCCTGAACCTGCACATCTCGAAATAAAACTATCTTACCCTGCTCAGGCGGACACTTCCTAAGCATCAACACATGAAACACATCGTGAACATGAGAGAGTTTGGATGGAAGATCAAGCCGATAAGTGACCATACCAACACGCTGAGTGATCTCGAACGGCCCAATATACCTCGGTGCGGGCTTCCCACTCACCCCGAACCGCATAGTTCCCTTACGAGGCGATACCCTCAAGAGAACGAAATCTCCAACCATGAACTCTAAGGGTCTATGTCTCCTATCCGCGTAACTCTTCTGTCGACTCTGAGCTGCCCTCAACCGATCTTGAATCACCGTGACTTTCTCGTTACTATCACGGATCTCATCCGGCCCAAGAATAACCCTATCTTTCGGCTCGGCCTAACACACAGGTGACTGACACGGTTGCCCATACAACGCCTCAAACGGCGCCATACCAATACTCTCCTGATAGCTATTGTTGTATGCGAACTCCGCCAGATGCAAACATTGCTTCCAATTCCCGTCGAAGTCCAACGCACAGGCACGCAATATATCCTCAAGAATCTGAATAACCTGCTCAGACTGCCCATCAACCTGAGAATGAAACGCCGTACTAACGTTCAAATTTGTAACTAAAGCCTCCTGAAAACTCCTCCAGTACTTAGCATTAAACCTGGTGTCTCGATCAAAGGTGATGGACAAAGGAACTCCATGCAACCTCACAATATTTTGCAGATACAAATCCCTGAGAACCTTCCTCGAGCATGTCGACCTAAACAGAATGAAATGTGCCGATTTTGTCAACCTGTCGACCACGACCCAAATTGCATCATGCCGCTGCTCCGTCCTCGGCAAACCTGTGAGAAAATCCATCGTCACATGCTCCCATTTCCACCCTAGAATAGGAAGCAGCTGAAGGTGACCTGCAGGCTTCTGATGCTCAGCTTTCACCTGAAGACAAGTCGAACACTTGGCCACGTACTCTCAAACATCTTTCTTCATGCCTCTCCACCAATACTGCCTTTTCAAATCATGATACATCTTTGTGCTCCCTAGATGAATAGCGAACTGAGACCTATGAGCTTTGTCCAAAATGACTTTCGTCACCTCGGTGATAACTAGAACTGCAAGACGCTCTCGAAAATACAACGATCCATCTGCATGCATGTTCCATTCTTCAAACTACTCCCTGTTCTGAATCCGCAACCAAATCCCCTACAAATGTCGATCCTGCCATTGACTTTGCTTCACCATCCAAACAAGAGTTGGGGTCGCTTCCACATGATATACCGAAACTTGATCATAGTCCTCATGATACCGTAGCCTATACTCGCTCACTATCGTATCCCTGCTCCAGTCCTCAAAAGCCAAATAAGCGAGAATCCCTGAAGACCTCCTGCTAAGCGCGTCCGCGACCACATTAGCTTTCCCGGGATGATACTGCAATGCAAAATCATAATCCTCCATATACTCTATCCATCTACGCTGTCTCAAATTAAGGTCCCTCTGAGTGAACAAATACCTCAAACTCTTGTGATCGGAGAAGACCTGAAACGACGCTCCATACAAGTAACACCTCCAAATCTTTAGCGCGTGAATCACCGCTGCGAGCTCCAAATCATGAGTAGGATAATTCCGCTTGTGAGGTCGTAGCTGTCTCGATCCGTACACAACCACACGTCCATGCTGCATCAACACGCATCCAAGTCCGCGTCATGAAGCATCCGCATAAACCTCATACAGCTCGTCGCTGCTAGGAATAACCAACACTGGAGCTGAAGTCAACCGGTTCTTCAATTCCTGAAAAGCAAGCTCACAATCTTCATTCCACTCAAACCTAACATTTTTCTTAATCAATCTCGTCAACGGAGCTGCAATCTTTGAAAAATCCTTTACAAATTTCCTGTAATAACCTACAAGACCTAAAATCTATGAATCTTCGCTACATTCCTTGGTCGTTCCCACTCCACTATGGCTTCAATCTTGGATGGATCCACTGAAATACCATGCTTCGAGATGCCATGACGCAGAAACTTGACCTCAATCAACCAAAACTTGCACTTTTCCCTCTTAACATACAACTGGTGCTCCCACAGTGTCTGAAGCACGATCCAGAGATGCTGCTCATGCTCCTCCCAAGTCTTAGAATACACAAGAATATCATCAATGAACATGATCACAAACTAATCCAAATACGACCTAAATATCCTGTTCATCAAATCCATGAAAGCTGCTGGAGCGTTCGTCAACCCAAATGACATAACCAGAAACTCAAAATGCCCATACCGAGTCCTAAAAGCTGTCTTGGGAATATCCTCTTCCTTAATCCTGAGCTGATAATAACCCGACCGCAAATCAATCTTTGAGAAGTACCGTGAACCTCTCAACTGATCAAACAACTCATCAATCCTAGGCAAGGGATACTTGTTCTTCACCATAACATGATTCAGCTGCCGATAATCCACACACAGCTTGAGAGTCCCATCATGCTTCTTAGCAAACAAAACTGGTGCTCCCCACGGAGATGTGTTGTTCCTAATATACCCTTTAGGAGTAATGATATCCTCTTATATGCGTTGTCCTATAATTGGAAAACTGGAGCGCTCAACTATTTGGATACATAGGTGTAACCGAATGGTATACTATCTTTGGATGGTAAGTTTTCTAATGGTGAGACAATGGAACGTGAGATAAAAATAATCTTGGAGACTTAGCTACACGAGCTTCGTAATTCTATAAAGTTCGAGAGTGCAGCTCCAAGCTTTTAGTGGAGTAGCGTTGGAGTTGATAATTGTGAAATGTATATCTGGGATATTGGGTTTCATAATTATCATGAGCTTGAACTTTATAGGTCCATTTTGGTCCCCTTTGCTAGCTTACAAAGTCCTGTAACGACACGGCGTGCTTTTCCAATAATTGGTGACTTATGTCGGATTTATCAGATTGGTTTAAAATCTATAAGAATCAAATAAACTTGTTGAATTATTGCGGTCAGATAATTCTTGTCTGTTTATCAGTTGTTTTAATTTTGGACAAATTAGAACAAGATAAACTTGTAGAATTATTGTGAATTGATTTATTTTCTTAGAGATTTTCTTGATAAAGTTTGTTTTGATCAAATAACTTCTCTATTGGGTTATTTGAATCAAAACTGAGACTTTATCCTTTAGAATCTCAGGTGGAAAATAAAAGATTGACCGAGATTTTTTCTCTGGAGTTCGGCCTACTGGATGACGTGTTCGGCCTACCGATCAACGAGAGATAAGATTACGCATTTTCACATAGATCTTATCAGATATTGATCCAAACTTGATTCTGTTTCGAGTTTTTGAGACCTAATCTGATATGGACTGACCCCAGGACCAATAGCTATAAAAAGGGAGTGAGTCTCATGATTCACTCAGATCAATTTGAGAGATTAAGAGTGATACTCTTCTAGTGAGCATCTGAAAACTCCCTGAGAGCTTTTGTTAACAAATCACGAACACTAGCTTTGTGTTCTCTCTATTGGTTGGAAGGAGAGTCATCGGTGGAAGAGCTGTACGTATGAGCCCACACTCACTCCGGTTGTGGATAGAGAATAGCAAAGAAGACCAGTTGGTTGAGGCTCTTTTGGAACGTTACTTCTCTACACAGGTTGCGGAGGTTCTTCAGCACACTGAGATTAGTAAGATCTGTCTAATTTATACATATAACATGTCAAACTTGTGTTTTGGAAATCACTCTGATGAAAAATTTTTTAAAATTCCACTGCGCACTTTGTTTCCAACACAGCAACAATATCCGTGCAAAAGGTACACTTCTTAAGATTCACATACAACTTTTCCTTCCGTAAAACATCTAAAACAAGTTTCAAATGTTCAATATGATCATCCAAGTTACTGCTATGGATCAGGATATCATCAAATTAAATGACAACAAATTTCCCAATAAAAGCTTGTAAAACATGGTTCATTAAACGCATAAATGTTCTAGGCGCATTGGTTAAACCGAAAGGCATTACCAACCACTCATACAAACCTTATTTTGTTTTGAAAGCCATCTTCCACTCATCTCCCTCTTTCATGCGATTTGATGATATCCACTTTTCAAATCAATTTTAGAAAATACATAAGCACCATGTAATTCATCTAACATGTCATCCAAGTGAGGAATGGGATGTCGATACTTTACCATGATGTTGTTGATGCTCGACAATCAACGCACATCCTCCAAGTCCCATCTTCTTAGACACAAGTAAAACTGGTATGGCACTTGGGCTCATGCTTTCTCTTACATACCCCTTCTCCATCAACTCACTTACCTGCCATTGGAGTTCCTTTGTCTCCACGAGATTACTCCTATAGGCTGGTCGGTTTAGAATTGTAGCTCTAGGTATGAAGTCGATTTGATGTTCAATCCTGTGGATTGGAGGTAAACCTTGCGGTGTTTCCTCGGGAAAGACATCCTCATATTCCTGCAAAAAAGAAACAACAAAACTATGCAAGGTGGAATCAAGGTTGTTAGTGTTTAATAACGCCTCCTTGTACATGAGTAAAATCATCGGCTGATTGGAAAACAAAGCTCTCCTCACATCACTCACTCTTGCATAAAAGTTTGTTTTTCTCTCTATTTACCTCATTGGTTGAATCTTCTTTTGTATTGGCTCTCTCAATTTTCTCTCCTTCTCTCTCCTTTTTCTCAGCCCCTCTATCTTGGTTCCCTCTCTGGCCGAACTCTCTCTCTGCACTCCAACACTCATTATTTTCACTCCCTTTCTCTCTCTTTTTCTCATTCTCTCCTTTTTGTTCACTCTCCTTTTGTAACCAAACTTGATCTTCATGAACCTGTTTAGGTGTCATTGGTACAAGAGTAAATGGTCTCTGGTTGTGCACAAGAGAATATTTATTGGTGTAGCCATCATGTTTGACTCAATGATCAAATTGCCATGGTCGACCTAGTAACAAGTGCTCGGCTTGCATTGGGACTACATAGCACAAAACTTTGTCTTCATATCTACCAATGCAAAATGAAATTAATACCTATTTAGTTACCTTCACTTCACCACTATTATTTAACCATTGCAACTTGTAAGGTCGAGGATGTTGGTCATTGGCAGCCCTAATTTGTCAACCATAATAGTGCTAGCAACGTTTGTACAACTTCCTCCATCTATCATCACACTACATACCTTGTTCCGAACGTGGCACCTAGTATGAAAAATGTTCTCACGTTGCTCTTGCCTTTTTTTTCACTCGTTTATTCTCTCTTTTGGTTCTTTTGGAATTATGCAAACAACAATCAAATCTATCCGGCAACAAATTCAGTAACATTTTGATGCGCAGTTCGGAATGAAGCAAATTTTTGCACTATGAGGTGAGGTCAAATTTGGACTCTTGGACACTCAAACAATGGAAAGGAAACAAAAAATTTTTAGGAGGGTCTCCAAACTTTTTTTTTCCCGATCCTCTTGATTTTTCTTTTCTTTTCTTCTCTTTTCTTTTCTTTTTTTCTCTTTTCTTTTCTTTTTTGTGAAATTCGACAAGAACAAAGGCTAATAGACCAAGAAACACAAAACAGGAAGCTGCAACCTAAACTTGAAGCCCAGGATTCTAGTTACCCGAAACCAAAACTAACCCTAGCAGCTGATGGAGACTTAGGGAGCTCAAATGCATGGAAGGTGGTTGACCCAATACAAGTTCCTGGAGCTAAGAAATTCAAGGAAGCACTAAATGGGCTGATTCATGAAATCTGGAATCAAGAAAATATGTGCAAGCCCATTGACCCAGGCCCACGTCAACCACAAAGGTGCATCAATTTGATCCAAGTTCTAGAAGAATTCGGATGAGTCAAGCTTGAAATCAGCTCAAATTTTGCAATATCAAGTCAATGGAAGAATTTTGAAAACTTTTCCATTTTTGGCACACATGCGGCTGATCATTTGTTCAAATTGTTGATGATGATTAATTGCACTTTCCTTTAATTGTTGGGCATGTAAATGGCTGAGAATCAGCCATTAAGACTTTCCTTTCTTTTGGTTTTTATTTTAGGCTTAGTAGTTATGTTTGAATTTGTCAACTTTCTTTTTGGGCAATACTTTGTAATTTTGGCCTATAAATAGGTGTTTCCAAGGTTAATGAATTATTGATGAATGTTTATTTTCTGAGAGAGAAAAATCTTTCTTTGGTTCTTTGACGAACTACACGAACTCTTCGGATCAATCTGGGCGTTCAACCCTGACTTCTCAATCAAGCTTTCCATCCTTGATTGTGGCGTCTACGATATACCAAGGTTCTTACTTCGATATAAGCAACGGGTTGTGGTGACTTCCATCCCAATTTGAGTAGAAACGGTCTTGGTGCCTTTTTATTGATAACGGGTTTCGTCAGTATATTGGCGAGGTTCTTATCAGTAGACCTAGGTGAAATTTCAACCACACTAAGTTCTTTCCCAAACAAGAATTTTGCAAAACAACCTAGAATAGAATTTCAGAGTTGACCTTGTCAACAAACCAAAGAAAGTTCAAGAAACACAAACGAGGATGCAAGAACCCTATGAATTTAACAAACTTGAACTATTTTGTTTTATTTTTGAACGGAATAGAACCTAAGTAATAAATCAGAATTCAAAAACAAATACGTATAGACGAACCTAAGGCTAGAACCAAGGCTTTGATACCAAATGATAAGAACCTCGCCAATATATTGACGAAACCCGTTATCAATAAAAAAGGCACCAAGACCGTTTCTACTCAGATTTGGATGGAAGTCACCGTGACCCGTTGCTTATATCGAAGCAAGAACCTTGGTATATCATAGATGCCACAATCAAGGATGGAAAGCTTGATTGATAAGTCAGGATTGAATGCCCAGATTGATCCGTAGAGTTCATGTAGTTCATCAGAGAACCAAAGAAAGAATTTTCTCTCTCAGAAAATAAACATTCATCAATAATTCATTAACCTTGGAAACGCCTATTTATAGGCCAAAATTACAAAGTGTTGTCCAAAAAGAAAAGTTGACAAATTCAAACATAACTACTAATCCTAATTTAAGCCTAAAATAAAAACCAAAAGAAAGGAAAGTCTCAATGGCTGATATTCATCCATTTACACGCACAATAATTAAAGGAAGGTGCAATTTAATACTCTTCAACAATTTGCACAAACGATCAGCCACGTGTGTGCCAATAATGGGAAAGTTTCTAAAATCCTTCCATAGACTTGATCTTACAAAATTTGAGCTGATTTTAAGCTTAACTCATCCGAATTCTTCCAGAACTTGGATCAAATTTATGCACCTCTGTGGCTGACGTGGGCCTGTGTTAATGGGTTTGCACAAATTTACTTGATTCCAAATTTCATGAATCAGCCCATTTAGTGCTTCCTTGAATTTCTTCACTCGGGCTCTTGTGACTGGTCCAACAGGAACTTGTATTGGGTCAGCCACCTTTGCATTTGAGCTCCCCACGTCTCCATCAAAGTTCATCTCCTATTCCTTAATCAAAGACGATAAGATTTGATGACTTCCCTGTCCTTATATCCTTATGGAAAGTAACAGTCATAAAACATCTTCTCAGCTTTATCCAAATTAATGTCTTGGCTATCCTCTACATGGTATCCATTAGGCTCTTCTACTGTATCCAAATACTTTTCCACTGAGTAGAATCATTACTTGGCATCTCAGGCAAAAGATATTTATTACATCAAAGGCTAGAATTATAGCATGACTTAGTCCTCAGAAATACCTCTGTCGGCATCTCACTGTAGAACTTTCACATTTACCCCTTTGCCACCATTAACCTAAAGGCAGCAGACTTAGCATCTATCATTCCCTCATCATTAATGAGGTAGGAGTCAGTAACGGCATAACGATGCCTAGGTGCCATTCCTTCAGTTCTCCATGAGGGAGTTGGACTAATAGTGATTTTCAATGTTGTATCTATGTGTGCACAATTCACAAGTTTTAACATTGAGGGCTCTGATACCAATCTATCACAAACCTAAACCTGGGTGGTGATGTGCGGGTTTAATTAAATTAATTACATAATATTAACTAAACTCGCCGTTATTAAGGTATTTAGTAAAAATATTGTAAATTTGAAACTTTTTAAATAAATGCCATTTGTTAAGCACTAATAAATAATGTTGTGAATTACCTTAGTATTAAGTGAATTTAAATAGTAAAACCAATGAGAATGGCTTAGACCATCCCAACCCACATTTTGCACATACATATTACCAACATAAATAAAATACAAACCACAGTCCAACCAAATAAATAAATAATATTTACATACCACATGCCTTAATCAAATGAATAGATAACTAAATTTAGGCTTCTATGGTCCACTCGCGCAATCAATCGCATCTTAGTTGGTGGTGTACTACAAACCACCTAAGAGGGAAATTAAATGAAAATAATAAAATCATAAGCAAAAGGCTCAATAGGACTTAGGTTTTTAAAAATCATGTTTCATTAAAATAAAACAAACAAATTTAATATAATTACAAAATCATCAGAATTTGTCATAACTGATTAATCTAATTGCATGCCTACCGTTCGTCTTCTATGATTGTCTTAATCATACAATATCATATTATACATGCAAAGCCTATAAATCACCATCGAAGTGGCCTAGCTGGGTTTCGAGATCTGCCCCTAAGGTCACTCTCTACACGACCCAATCTCTGTGTGGCATCATGCACTATTATGTCATTCCAAATGGGGTTCTACGTTTGTTCGCTATCCATTATTATTTCTCTGGGTATTCTTTTTACCAGGTTATCATTTACATTCTTTATGATCCATTCATTATCCTAATTCACCATTATCATTCATTATGATCTTTTCCAGCATCTGGTGGGGGTAAATAAATGACAGCAACTTATTTCTTAAAGTCGTTAAGAAAGAATAGTATGACCAAAACTCATTTTAAAATCATTACTTTAAAAAAGAAAGGTCTAGAGTCCTCCCTCTTTATCTAATATGATAACACAAGCACTAACTTTACTGTCTTGGTCTGCTATACATTAGCTCCTCGAAACCACTAAAAACCTTAAACGTTGTCTAGATACTCCCATATCTAATTTAGACTACTCCACATTAGTATGTTATGCCATGGTATCTTAGTGCACATTGTCTAATTACAAAGTCTCATTTTCTTTCTTGATATCTAAACATAGTTTAGATCACATTTAAAACAATCTTTGATTTGTAAATCAAGTAAAGTACACTTAAAAATATAGTTTGGAACAAGTGGGGCTCGAATGGCATGAAATCAATCCCTTTTTGATGCAGTGCGATCAACCGCATAGTGAATACCATGGTTGCCTGCGATCCTGGTCAACAACATAAGGGTGTCATAGTCGACCGTGCCTCAGTTGGCCTGCCAATTACCTAGGTCCAGCCTACCGAACATCTGAGTTTAATCTTTCAAACACTTTGAATCCGGCCTGCAGATCTGTCGAGAATTGGAAAGTTTTAGGTCTTAGGTTTCGGCCAAATCTGAGCTTGAAAACTGGATCAAACTAATTTTCTCAGTTCTCAGTGCATGGGTAACATCTAAATGTGATAAAATAATATAGTAGAACTCATTTAAACACTTTTCAACAAGTTTTCACACAAATCTAAGGTTTATTTTGAAAAATGGAAAAAATGAAAAAATTAGTTTAAGTCTCATTGTTCAAAGAAAGCTTAGATTCATTGTGATTTAACTTCCAGCAACCCAGATTGAATGTTATTTAAGCTCATACATGCTCAGATTGCAATATACAAGGAAGATTTAAAACGAAAATCTAAAAATTTTGAAGAAAACGGGCTAGGCTCAAGTGGATGTTTTGAAACAAACTTGGTCGCCTAAGCTTTATTCTTGGCCTCAAATCAGCGAAAATAGAGGTTGGAGAATGTGATTTTTGGACAGAAAAAGAGAGCGAAGAGTGACGAGAAGAGATAGGAAAAATGAAGAGAAAGAGAGAAAGAAAGAGAGAGTAGTGAGAGAGAGTGTGAGGAGAACTAAATAGAGAGAGGGTAGGGTTTCAAGGTAGAAAATGAAATAAAATAAATTAGGTAGAAATCATAAAAATTTGTTCAGAAGGGTTAACAAGAGGCTAACAACCCAGGGTAATTTTAACAAACTTTGGAATTTGAGATAACTAACAGAATAGTTAAAAATAAAATTGTTTAGAAAAATACCAAAAAATAATTAGCTTAATTTCAAATTGTAATTAGACATACTAATCCACCAATTTACATACTAATTATACTTAATAAATCTTAAAGCACTCCATGGACATTGGAGCTTCGGCAACCTGTGTTCACTTGTTACATAGAGGCCTTGAGAATACGACGCACTTGTTAAGTGGCATAGCAGATTTGATCCTTCATTGCAGGGCTGGAGTCACCACTATGCATCACATATCCATCACCAAGAATTTATAAACCAACCCGTCGAGCACCAAGAAGAAAAGGTATTGGGCCTTGAGGACAAAATTGCTCTATTGGAGAATTCTACGGAAAGGACCAATCAAGGTTGGGAGAGCAATTACAAAAATTTAAAGCCGTGGTTTGACACTCAGCTTCAGTATATGGTGGTAGCCCATGAATTATAATTTTCAATTGAGTCTCTTGAATTCATAATCAAAGATTTTTGTTGTTAGCATTGAGCAATTTTAGTAGGAGACAAGAGTGAGTCTTCAAAGCATGGAGAATCACATGGGCCAATTGGCCATTATAGTAAGCAGTTGGAGGCACAACGATTAAGGACAACTGATGGTAATAATTTAACGGTGGACACTATGTTGTGGCATGATAATGAAGATTTCTCAAACAACCAAGGGCAGGAGAGTAATTTGCCTAACATAGGAGTTTCATGGGAATTTGAGCCTCTGGAAGGGCTTGAGCCTTGGGATGAAAACATAGAATCCATGATGTTGTTGTGGCTCAACACTTATGGACTTGTATGTTTGAAATTGATTTTACACCTCTTAAGTCATGAGACATCCATTAAAAGCCACGAATTTTATGAAGATCAAATCATAATCATGGTTTTAGAGGATCAAGTGAAAAGTCAATTTCTTCATGAAGCCAAGCTACTAGACCCATTGGAGGATGAAGAAGCATATGCGACTATCGATTTGAGCACATTAATGGTAATAACACTTACACCGCCAACGGATCCCTACTTCCCATTAGCGCCATTGTCACCACACCACATCCTCTACAAACTAAAGCTGGAATTGATGTTCTCTTCCCAAGAATATTCAACCAAAGAGTAAATTTGGTACAACATGCAAACATCTTCCACATCTTTCCAAGCTTGAGGGCATTAATGATGAAGACTCATATGTTATGTTCATATTCTATGGGCAAAAGCTGTTTTTTGATGACTACTTCTCCAAGTCAGGTTAAGGATACTAAACCATGTGCTTCATAGGATGAAATCTAGTAGTTGGAGAGCATGCCATAACATATTTGATCTCTTTAATTCCACTCCATTCTATCTTTTATTATTTTTATTGTTTTTATTATGTTGTGTATCTTTTTGTGTGTGTGTGTGCGTGTTTTTTTTTTATTATTTTCTATCTTCTTCTATGCTTAGTCTTGCATTAAGGACAACATAATGATTAACTATGGGGGGGAAGGATTTAGGACTAGGTTTTGTTTTCTTATCTAAAAAACAAACTTCTTAATTTTTCATAAAATTTTTCGTTTTAGTTTAGATTTTTGTATCATTTTTGAGTCTTAGAATGTCTTTTGACTTTTTTGATTAGAACAGAACATTAATTTTAATAGTATTGATTGATTATAAGTGTTGTGTTGAGTCATGATGTCGTTCTTTAGTTGATATGTTTTTATGATAATTATACTCAATCATTTTGCTCATAGCCATGTTATTTGGTAAAGAGACTTGCATGTTAGAATAAGTTGACTCTCATACCCTCATTTTAACTATCAGTTTGACTTTGACATGGAGGGATTGACTGTTAGAACTCTTCTAGAGATCTTTTAAGGCAAAACACTGATCAAGCATCACTTGGGATATGATTAAGGTACTAGGATTTTGAGTACCAAGTCCAAAATAAGTAGAGCTCTAATTGATGTTCTCAAGAAGACATCCCCCTAGTAAGCCAATTTGAGCCTTCATGTAGACCTTTTTCTTTGGCTAACCATATCATCTTCTTGTCTAGCCTGACTAAATTTATTATCTTACCCTTGTTCTAAAGATGAATCGGGGCATTAGAGACTCATTTTCATGTATAAGCAGTATTTTGCAAGGATTTGGGTTGGGAACAGAAGATAAGTATAGGGGAGGGAATCAAATCAAGAAAAAGAAAGGATAGAAAATTTTTGTAAGGATAGATCAAGAAAAAGAAAAGGTTCAAAAGAAAAAAAAGGGAAAGATAAAAAAAAAAAAGAGGAAAAAATATCTTAAACTTTCTCAATCAAGATTTTGTGCGTTATGAGGATGGTTAGAATACTGTAAGGGCTCAACACAATGGCATTTGGCTTATGTAGGAATTTTAAGGGGTGTCTGTTGAAAAATTTTATGAAATCTTGGACTCCATGAAGTTTGTAGGACCTTTGTTACATCTTTCCTTTCTTTCTTTTACCCACTACCTATTGGCCTCGTTACGACCCATATCAAAGACCTTTTGATTTCAGGTGGTGCCTTCAACGTTTGAGATTCGTACCAAATGGGGAGCGTATGATGTTCAATTCTACTAGTCGAAGTTGGGTAATCGTTACTACAAGGATAGTGAGGGTTTATCTCTTTTGAAACATTTTTTGTTTCAATGTTGGTAACAAAAGTTATTTCTCATGCACACTTGAGTATGATTGCTATAGGATGTATTAGCCTAAAAATGATTTAATGCAATGCTTGTTTGATTTCAAGTCCATAACTCTTATTGTTCTCTAAAATAAAAGGATGGAAGGTTAGTTTTCTTTTTCAGTGTTTTCTTTTTGGTTTTTCGCCTTAGGTTTGCTCGAGAATGAGCCAAGGTTAAGTAAGTATGATGGAATTTTGATAGAATTTTTTAATCAATTTTCCCATGTTTTCTTGCCTCATTCTTGAGTAATTTATGTTTTATATGTGATTTTATGTTTTGTACGTATTTCAAGGGAAAGAGATGAAAAACAAATGAAAATTGGAGTTTTGAAGCTAATCAATTTAGAGGTCAATTGGGGGCTAAAGTTGGATTTTGAATGTTTCCAAGAAAAAATCAACAAGTTACAACAAATAGGGCGGTGCCCCCACGAGAAGAAGGCTTGTAGCCATGCCACAACATGGAGAGTTGGCACATCTATGAGCATTAGACCATGCAACCATGCTAGATAGCCTGCAAGCATACAGTTGCAAGTAGAAGCCAAATCTGCAGCCTTGAAGTTGCGTTGCATGCAGCTGCTAGGGTTTTTAGCACCCCATGTGTCCGAAATTGGTCCCAAGTCACCTCTTTTCATCCTCTATATATGAACCTATAAATATCCAAGTTAGAAAATGAAAAGCAAATTAGTTTTTTTTTTTTTTTTTAGTTTTTCCTTAGTTTTTCCAGCTGTCTTAGGAATGGTTTGAAGAGGATTGTGTACAAAAAAATTCTTCAAGGCTATCCAAGTTCTATCTTTCCTTCTCTGTTATCCTTTCTAGGTTTTATTTTATTTTCAATGTTATCATTAGATTTATTTTTGGCTGAAGGAGATTTCAAAACTCTAAACGTAATTATATAATTAATTTTCAAAATTATTTTCTAATTTTGCAATTGAGATTGTTTATGTTCTTCCATAGTTATTGTTTATGATTATTTTCTTGTTTTTTTTGGCTGTGCAATAAAATAGGACTTGAAATTAATCTATAGCTAGATTAGAATACTTGATATATAATTGTCTTGATATTCTAATTATTAGTAGCAAATTGTAAGGTATGATTACGAAAGGTTTTTGTTAATTTGGATGTGGAATATAACATTGGTTAAATAATTTGAGCTCACACGATTGTTGCCTTGATTAACCTAACGTTTGCAACATAATGCTTTCGTTAATATAAATTTAGAGAGCTTGTTCTAAGTTATTTAATGGAGAACGATTAAGTGAAGAGCTTGTTTGCTTAACGACATAGTAAGGAAAGATTAGGTTAGTAAAACTTGTTGCTATCTACGGTTGGTAGATTAAATAGAAAATTTGGAATAGTTCTATAATTCATTCTATAGTTATTCTTTAGTAGTAGAGAATGATCCTTTAACTGATTTTGTTACCATTGTTTTATTTTATTTATTTTCGCGTGCTTTACTTAATTTTGTTACTTAGTTAATATTTACAATGCTCTGTTTGTCTTTAGTTTTATTATGTCATGTCTTTTAATGGAGTCAATAACAAATTAATTAGACTTAACCTCTATGGGAATGATCTTTACTTATCACTATACTTAATTACGACTGAACTTTGAGTAAGGTTTAATTTTGTGTTCCTGTGAGGCTTACCAAAATGTTATGTTAGTTAGCATTTTAGGCTAAGTGTTGTTCGATGATTCAAAAATAAATATTGCTGAGGACTTTATCACTTATGAAATAAATATCAAAAAAGTCAGGATTAGGTTTGACCCTATCGGGAAAACTAGCGTTACTAATTACTTTGGAGTTTAGAATTGAGGCTACAAATTAGTGAACTGGTGTCAAACCTTTTTAGTAGTTATGGTTTGCCTGACCCAATAATTAAAGTTTAGATTAAAATTCAGAATCATTTTTAAGATTAATTTCAATCCATACTAAAAGATTGATCGTTAAATGTCAAAAATAGTCTGTTTTGAGACAATACCTTAGATTGAGATTTAAATAGAACAAATAGCCATAATTGAGCAAATTTGACTACGTTGAACCTAGGGAAAACTAGGTCAAAAGTCTTCATAAAAATGGATCTTGTTTTCAAAAGTGACACCGCTTTATACTATTCAACATATAGACCATAATTGATATTGATGGAACTTTTAATTTTCCTCACTTTTTACTAATGATTGGTACCACTCTTAACGGTTTCAAAAGAAAGATTTTTGCTTCTTCAAACTCACTTAGAAGCTTAGAATATCAAATTTAGAAAACTAATTGGGATTAGATTAAAGTTTGTAGATAGATGGAGATTAAAGTGTGGTATATTTTCTCTTGATTCTCTCACTTTCTCCTCTTATTTTAGCACCTGATATGAACCCCGCCGACTAATGCGACAAGACCCAACACCAAATCTGGAATTCAAACCCTTAATCCCTTAAGACACATGTTTGTTGAGCCTTGACCCGTAATCTAGTGAGACACGAACCAAGAACTACGAATAGGAAGACGCCACACCTAGAATTTCAAGAACACTTAAAAACCCTAGATGATAAGTCAATTTGTTGAATGCCACAAGGTTAATCTTGATAAGTTCAAAGAGTCTTCTCAAGAAAACAAGAAGAACGCAAGAAAAGGCCTCACAAAATTTGTGAATATGATCTAATTGATTAATTACCAAACAAAGTGTTTACAATTGTATGGGAACGATTTTCAGCCCAAAGAATCCCTAAGCGAAGGTTGACTTAGAAGATCCCTTAATTGGTGCTTTCCCATGCAAAATTAAGCCCTAAAATAACACAAACGGAAAGTTGCTAATCATATCCCTTAAAATGCACCTAACCTAATCTAGAAAAAGGAAAAATATCCAGGTTTGTTTTTATGCCTAACAAAACCGAAATTGACAACTAAGAGAATACAAAAATTGCACCAGGAAAATAAATTGATGACGAGGCTCAAACTTGATGACATGGCACCCATGTGTCGATCCAAAATAGGAAGGTTTCCTGAAATTACAAATCTGCCCCACAATTTACTAGAATCATGCACATCATCAATATGAATCTTCTAGAACCTAAATTATTGTGACTAGGCTCTCTTGAGATTGACTTGGGCCTATGCCGGGGCTCCATTTATGTGACACATTGTAAACTTATTGAATTAGCCCGTTCAATGCCTCCTTGAATCGTTTGGCCTTAGACCTTATGATTGGACCACTTGAATGGCTTAAGAGATCACAAACATGGCACCTAACTTGTGCAGCTCCATTGCTTGCATCATTCTCCCCCTCTTGAGAAGGATTTGTCCTCAAATTGTCACCTGCATCAAAAGGAGTTAAGTCATAAACATTAAAACTAGCACTAACACCATAGTCACTTGGTAAATCAAGTTTGTAGGCATTGTCATTAATGTGTTCCAACACTTGAAATGGTCCATCACCCCTCAGAAGAAGTTTTGAATGCCTTTGTTTGGGGAAACGTTCCTTTCTCATATGTAGCCACACCCAATCTCCTGATTCAAACACCCAATCAAGTTTGTAGGCATTGTCATTAATGTGTTCCAACACTTGAAACATTCCTTATTGGTCTGTCTTGCATATTGCTCGGTACGCCTCTCTATGTTCTATCTCGCCTTCTCATGAATTTGCCTAACAAAATCAGCTTTTTTCTTGCCATTTAAGTTAACTCGTTCATTCAAAGGTAAAGGAGTTAAATCCAAAGGAGTCAATGGATTAAAACCATAAACAACTTCAAACGGTGAAAACTTAGTTGCAGAATGAACACTTCTATTATAAGCAAATTCAACATGCGACAAACAATCTTCCCAAGTTTTCAAATTCTTTTGAATGACAGTACATAATAGAGTAGATAAAGTCCTGTTCACTACTTCAGTTTGACCATCAGTCTGCGGGTGATAAGTAGTAGAAAATAATAGCTTAGTCCCCAACTTTTCCCACAAGGTCTTCCAAAAGTAACTCAAGAACTTTGCATCTCTATCAGAAACAATACTCCAAGGCATGCCTGTTGGAAACAAAGTGCGCAGCGGAATTTTAAAAATTTTTCATCAGAGTAATTTCCAAAACACAAGTTTGACATGTTATATGTATAAATTAAACAGATCTTACTAACCTCAATGTGCCGAAGAACCTCCGCGACCTGTGTAGAGAAGTAACGTTCCAGAAGAGCTTCAACCAACTGGTCTTCTTTGCTATTCTCTATCCACAACCGGAGTGAGTGTGGGCTCACACGTACAGCTCTTCCACCGGTGACTCTCCTTCCAACCAATAGAGAGAACCCAAAACTAGTGTTCGTAATTTGTGAACAAAAGCTCTCAGGGAGTTTTTAGATGCTCACTAGAAGAGTATCACTCTTAATCTCTCAAATTGATCTGAGTAAATCATTAGACTCACTCCCTTTTTATACCTATTGGTCCTTGGGGTCAGTCCATATCAGATTAGGTCTCAAAAATCGAAACAGAATCAAGTTCGGATCAATATCTGATAAGATACGCGTGAAAAATGCGTAATCTTAACTGTCGCGGTCGGCATGCCGAACTGTGTGATAGGCAGGCCGAACTGGCCAGTTCGGCAGGCCGAACTTTCTGATAGGCAGGCCGAACTGCCGAGAAAAAATCTCCGCGAATCTTTTATTTTCCACCCGAGATTCTAAAGGATAAAGTCTCAGTTTTGATTCAATAGCCCAATAGAAAAGATATCTAATCAAAACAAACTTTATCAAGATAATCTCGAAGAAAATAAATCAATTCACAATAATTCTACAAGTTTATCTTGTTCTAATTGTCCAAAATTAAAACAACCGATAAACAGACAAGAATTATCCGAACGCCATAATTCAACAAGTTCATCTTGAACTAATTTCTTACATAATTAATTCAACCGATAAACAGACATGAATTATTTGATTCTTATAAATTTTAAACCAATCTGATAAATCCGACATAAGTCACCAATTATTGGAAAAGCACGCCGTGTCGTTACAGGATTTTGTGAGCTAGCAAAGGGGACCAAAATGGACTTATAAAGTTAAAGCTCATGATAATTATGAAACCCAATATCCCAGATATACATTTCACAATTATCAACTCCAACGCTACTCCACTAAAAGCTTGGAGCTGCACTCTCGAACTTTATAGAATTACGAAGCTCGTGTAGCTAAGTCTCCATGACATATCATAGTGTATCGCATCCCCATATGATCATCCATAATCGGCTTAAGGACAAGTTCTGTCTTACCTTCCCGATTATTTTTATCTTACGTTCCATTGTCTCACCATTAGAAAACTTACCATCCAAAGATAGTATACCATTTGGTTACACCTATGTATCCAAATGGTTGAGCGCTCCAGTTTTCCAATTACAGGACAACGCATATAAGAGGATATCATTACTCCTAAAGAGGAGCTATGGATTCCATATCTATGAATAACAAGTCTACGCTACCAAGAGTCATGCCTCCAACGTACCGGCATGCATGCCACTATAGAGATGTAGGAGTCACCCATTGGTACATCAAAAGACACAAGTCGAGACAACGGGCCCATTATTCATCTCAGGATTAAGATACAATACAAATGATTGTCTAAAGTGAATCGATTTGCCAAGACAGAATTATTAATCCAAATCAATTCACTTTATGTCCCGATCCAACACATCGTCACCTATGATAACACGCCAATGTTTCTATTCACAGAGTCCAACTCCGATGGCCAAGACAAACCATCTCCCAAAAGGGATATAGACAACATAACAATCTTTACATGAATAAAGCGCCCAACTTTATTCCCTCGATTGCGGATCATATATTTTAGACCATCACCTTAAGAGTCGTGTCTACCGCATAATCATCCCATCATATGCCCAACTCTTAAGGTTTAGACTGACAGTCTCAGACTACTGTTTGCTTATCATACATTCAACAAATATGAACGTAAAGAGGACAATATTTGGTATATATAAACGAATAAATTCTTTATTGATAAAAATGTCTCCAAAAACGTATTACATTTTTACTCCTTAGAGCATACATGTCTAACAATGCCATGCAACCTAACAATCTCCTTGAAAAACAAATCAGCTATATGTGATGCATCATCGGTTTTATGACATGCAATGAAGTGTGTCATCTTAGAAAACCTATCAACTCCCTAGGTAATCCCAACACAAAGTCCATAGAGATGTGAACCCAAGGTTCTCTAGGAATAGGAAGTGGAGTATATAACCTATGTGGTTGCAGCCTAGACTTAGCTTGTCTGCATGTAATGCATCTCCCACAAATCCTCTCAACATCACGCTTCATATGTGGCCAAAAGAAATGCTCATGCAAAACACCTAAAGTCTTAGCTACTCCAAAGTGACCCATCAAACCACCATCATGTGCTTCTCCAACTAACAACTCACACAAAGAAGAATGCGGAATGCAAAGTTTATTTTCTCGAAACAAGAAACCCTCATGTAAGTAGTATTTCCCACATGCCCCCTTTGTGCAATCTTTAAACACAACACCAAAATCAGAATCCAATGCATACAATTCTTTAATGTACTCAAATCCAAGCAACTTAGCATCAAGGGTTGAAAGTAAGGCGTACCTACGAGATAGTGCATCGACAACTATGTTTTACTTGCCTTGCTTGTATTTGATCACATATGGGAATGTCTCAATGAATTCTACCCACTTGGCATGGTGTTTATTCAATTTGTGCTGCCCCTTCAAATGCTTCAAGGATTCATGATCCGTGTGAATCACAAACTCCTTTGGCCAAAGATAGTGCTGCAACGTCTCTAAGGTTCAAACCAATGCATAAATCTCCTTATCATAAGTGGGATAATTCAGAGCTGCCCCACTCAACTTTTCACTAAAGTATGCAACCAGTCTTCCTTCTTGCATCAAAATGCCTCCAATACCTGTACCTGAAGCATCACACTCAATTTCAAATGTTTTTATGAAGTTAGGTAAAACAAGTAGAGGTGCATTTGTTAACTTCTCCTTGATCAGTTTGAATGCCTTTTCTTGTTCCTCTCCCCACTTAAATGGAATGTTCTTCTTGGTGACTTTAGTCAAAGGTGCGGCAAGGCTACTAAAGTCCCGAACAAAACGCCGGTAGAAACTAGCCAAGCCATGAAAACTTCTCACCTGCCCCATGCTATAAATCAGGATATCATCAAAGTAGACAACTACAAATTGACCAATATAAGCACGCAAAACATGGTTCACAAGTCTCATGAAAGTGCTAGGTGCATTAGTTAATCCGAAAGGGATAACTAACCATTCATACAAACCATACTTTGTTTTAAATGCAGTTTTCCACTCATCACCTTCTTTCATCCTAATTTGGTGACATCCACTCTTAAGATCAATCTTGGTAAAAACACAAGAACCATGCAGTTCATCCAGTATATCATCTAGTCTAGGAATGGGATGACGATACTTTACCATAATGTTGTTGATGGCTCGGCAGTCTACACACATTCTCCATGTCCCATCCTTCTTAGGCACTAGGAACACTGGAACCGCACAAGGACTCATGCTTTCACGCACATATCCCCTCTCCAATAACTCACCTACTTGCCTTTGAAGTTCCCTGGTCTCCTCAGAATTACTCCTATAGGCAGGTCGGTTTGGAACTGAAGCACCAGGTATGAAGTCAATTTGATGCTCAATTCCTTGAATTGGAGGTAAGCGTTGAGGCAACTCTTTAGGAAATACATCCTTGAACTCCTACAAAAGGGAAACAACATTGCTTGGCAAAGAACCAGCGAGATCATTAGTGTTTAAAAGAGCCTCCTTGTACATTAGTACTATAAGGGGCTGATGAGAAATTAAAGCTCTCTTGATCTCACTTTTCTTTGCAATGAAATTGTATTTTTTCCTCTCTCGTACACATTAAGGTTGAACTCTCTCCTTTCTCTTTTTCTCTCTTATTTTTCACACTCTCTTTTTCTCTCCTCTCTTTTTCTTTCCTCTTATGTTCAGCCTCCCTCTCTTTGTCTTTTCTTTTTTCAATTGCTCTCTACATTTTTAATTTATCTTCAAGAACTTGTTTTGGAGTCAATGGTACAAGTGACATTGGCTGTTTATTCATGGTAAAAGAGTACCTATTGGTGAAACCGTCATGTGTGGTTTGTCGATTGAACTGCCACGGTCTTCCCAACAAAAGGTGACATGCATGCATGGGCACAACATCACAAAGCACCTTGTCCTCATACTTTCTAATAGAACACACCACCACCACCTGTTTAGTAACCTTGATCTCACCACAATCATTTAGCCATTGAAGCTGGTATGGCCTTGGATGCTTCAAGGTAGTTAACTCCAATTTCTCCACTAACTCGGTGCTAGTCACATTTGTGCAACTTCCTCCATCTATTATCACACTACAAACCTTCTTATTCACAAAACACCATGTGTGAAACAAATTCTCTCGCTGATTATTCTCTTCTTCTTTAACATGTGCACTAAGAGCTCGTCTTGCCACTAATGACTCTCCAACTGTAGCACACTCCCCTTCATAGGCATCTTCGAGAGGTGGCATGTCATCTACTTCTTCTTCTTCTTCATCATCCTCTGAAACAATCTCTCCTTGAGTTGTAATCACCATTACTCTCTTGTTTGGACAATTGCGAGATATGTGACCCCTGCCTTGACATTTAAAGCACTTAATGTCATGACTTTTTGAGGTAGAAAATTCAGTGTGACCTTGTTTAGGTGCAACAACTTGTTTGGCATCCTTAGAGGGCTCAGTCTTTGGCTTGTTTGCTAGAAATTCATCCCGTTTAGGGGTTGGTCTCCGTGTGTTTGAGGTAGCCATGCTAGATCCCCTCCTAGACATGTTTCTTTGCTTCAACTACTGCTCGACTTTGATGGCTTGGTGCACCATATCTGTCAGCTCCACATACTATTGCATTTCTACCACATCTACAATCTCACGATGTAAACCATGTAAGAACCTAGCCATAGTGGCCTCCCGGTCCTCCACTACATTTGCACGGATCATGGCAACCTCCATCTCTTTATGATATTCATCAACACTCCTATTACCCCGTGTAAGGCGTTGGAGCTTGTTGTACAACTCCCTATGGTAATAACTCGGGATGAATCGTCTGTGCATGATTGCTTTCATTTCCTCCCATGTCTTAACAATTCGCTCTCCGTTTCTTCTTCTATCCTTCAATGACTGATCCCACCAAACAATAGCATAGTCAGTGAATTCAATTGCAGCGAGCTTTACCTTTTTCAACTCAAAGTAGTTGTGGTAATCGAAGGCCATCTCCATCCTCTTCTCCCACTCTAGATACACCTCAGGATCATTTTTCCCTTGGAAGGATGGAATCTTCACCTTGATGCTTCCTAAGTTGTCATCCCACCTCTGCCTACCTCGCCTATCTTCTCTATTCTCTAAACCATGCCCAAGCCTGCCCCGGTCATTAGGTGGATCATCAAACTCCTCCCAGTCATCATCATCCTCTATATCCCCCTATTGCTCACCATGGTGTACACACCTGGGTTGCCTAATGGGGTTATTTTGGCGCTGCCCCCTAGGTGTCCCCTCTTCCAACCTATCCATTCTCTCATGTAAAGGTTCCAATTTAGCTCTCATCATCTATCTCAGTTCCCCCTTCAAAGCTTGTAACTGTAGATTCAGAATGGTTCGTTGTTGGACCTCTTCAGTTGATTATCTTCTAGATTGTGAGACATTTTTTTTCCAGATCCTCTTTTTTTTTCTTGTTTTCTTTGTTTTCTTTTTTTTTTCTTTTTCTTTCTTTTCGTTTTAGATCCTTTTTTTTTTTTGTTTTTGTAAAACTAGAATCAACACATAAACGAGTAGGTATAAATGAGAAACAAATGGGAATAATCGAATTCAAATCAAACAGAAACTAACTGACAAGTATTCAAAGCAAAAGAAATTGGCAAAAGTCGAACAAGAAAAGGAAGGGAAAATTTTGGCCAAAAATTTCAGAACTTAAACTATAATTTTTTTTTCAAGACTCTAAATTCGACTAAATAAGAATTAGAACATAAGATAAAGGATAGTCAAACCTACCTTAGAACCTAAGCTCTGATGCCAACTGATATGAACCCCACTGACTAACGCGACAAGACCCGACACCAAATCTAGAATTCGAATGCTCAATCCCTTAAGACACACATTTGTTGAGCCTTGACCCATAATCTAGTGAGACACGAACCAAGAACCACGGATAGTAAGACGCCACTCCTAGAATTTCAATAACATTTAAAAGCCCTAGATGATAAGTCAGTTTGTTGAATGTCACAAGGTTAATCTTGATAAGTTCAAAGAGTCTTCTCAAGAAAACAAGAAGAACGCAAGAAAAGGCCTCACAAAATTCATGAATATGATCTAATTGATTAATTGCCAAAGTAACAAACAATTATATGGGAACGATTTTGAGCCCAAAGAATCCCTAAGCGAAGGTTGACTTAGAAGATCCCTTAATTGGCGCTTTCCCATGCAAAATTATGCCCTAAAATAACACAAAAGGAAAGTTGCTAATCTTATCCCTTAAAATGCGTCTAACCTAATCTAGAAAAAGAGAAAATATCCAGGTTTGTTTTTATGCCTAACAAAACCCAAATTGACAACTAAGAGAACACAAAAATTGCACTAGGAAAATAAATTGATGACGAGGCTCAAACTTGATGACATGGAGCCCATATGTCGATCCAAAATAGGAAGGTTTCCTGAAATTACAAATCCACCCCACAATTTACTGGAATCGTGCACATCATCATTGTGAATCTTCTATAACCTTAATCATCGTGACTAGGCTCTCTTAAGATTGACTTGGCCCTATGCCGGGGCTCCATTTATGTGACACGTCGCAAACTTGTTGAATGAGCCCATTCAATGCCTCCTTGAATCGCTTGAACTTAGACCTCATGATTGGACCACTTGAACGGCTTAAGGGATCACAAACATGGCTCCTGACTTGTGCAGCTCCATTGCTTGCATCAGCCACCATTAGCATCACTCTCTCTAAAGATTTTCAACTTTCCACACTCCAAAATCCACACCATTAGAAGAAGAAGAGGGACAATGAAGGAAAACTAGAGGTTCATCAAGGGTATTTTGACTAAACTTTATCCTTCTTGATCCTCTCTTTTAGTTTAATTCAAATTCTTATGATTATTGATTTGAAACATGTAATAGTTGTATCAGAGGATGTGTATAGTGTTATGTTATGTTTGTGACATGTTTTGTGGTGATTATTGATCTTTAGTATATGCATTAGCACGTTTAAGAAAACTGTTTCAAGGTTTTTTAAACTACACAACTACTATCTTTAGTAAACGAACCCCTTATAAGCCGAATCTTAAATTTTTGTAATCACAAAACTTGTAGATCTCGATATATTGGACAACTTTAAATAAAAATAAATAAATTTTGAAACCCTAAGGCATAGTTATGCGTAATTTTTTGAAACTACATAAAGTTCACTGCAAAATTGTTTCCTCCATATGGAAGCCACTATTTTGAGCCAAACGAGCCTCTTTAATAAATCATAAATTTTGATGCACAAGCGTTATAGATCTAGAAGTTACAAACAACTTTTGCGAAACAATAGTTTTGAAAATTCTGACTCTAGATCAAAGTTTTGGGCAATGTAATGAAACGGTCTAGATTTTATTTAAAAAAATTTTCAAAACTGTGTAGCTTGGGGGTTTTTAGGAAAACAGGTCCTATAGAGTCCGAATAATTTTTTAGACAAAACATGAAAGTTTTAGATCTCGATAAAACAAAAAACTTTTATGAAGAAAATTTTTCACAATTCTGCCCTTATCATGTAGTTTAAAGCAAATTTATAAAACAGTCAAATAAATTAGTTTCAAAAATATTTGATATAGTGCAGTTATGAAATCAAATGATACAAACATGTTAAAAGCAGAAAGTTATAGGTATCTTCGAGATGAAGAACTTTCTTCAATAAAATTTTTAAAAAATCTGCTGCTTATATACAATTTCACTCTAATTTTAAAGACTGCAACAAAACAATACTACAATGCAATTTTTAGACTGTAATGCCCGTTTCAAGAAAGACTTATATTTTATGAAAAATAAAAAAGTTTTAAATTTTAAAAATTGCTCATGTTTGCAACTCAAAGTTTTTTTAAATTTGGTTTCTATTTATAGTTATGGATTTTAGCACAAAATTTTTAAAATTAGAAAAATGAGTTTTTCAATAACTATGCCAACTCTTAAAACAATTTTTATATAGGATTTATGAAAATGAGCAGATTTAGATCTCATGATGCTAGAATGTTGATCTAGGGGCCCATGCCTTGTCTATGCTAACAGCTCTTTTTGAACAAAATGTCAACTACTATAGTATACTCCTAATTCCAAGGGGCAATATTAGGCCCATTGATTGAGAAATGATTAGTTATGGGCTTCTAGGCCCAATCTCACTATTTATACTTAAGTGGCTTATCTCAAGATTATAGACCCAATATAAGTTATTTTGGGAATTTTATATGAACTAGTTATCGGGTAAAGGATGATTAATTAATTAGTTAACTACCAATGTTAGCATGAACAATGTAAGGCAATCAAGAAAAATTAATTAAGAAAATTTTTTAAAGGAGTAAATTTTTTAATCGTTTTCATAAGATAAATAGTTACTTATTCCTTTATTATAGAAATTTCCCTTTCAAAGAAAGATTTAATTCCTTTTAATACTTGCTAATTTAATTAGCATAATACAAGTTAAGCTTATATTTATAACGGGTATTTTACACAGATTCAAGTATCGAAACTAAGACTCAGAGTGGTAGTGAATCTCAATATTATGCATGGTAGTAAATGCATAACTTATGCTCGTATGTTTATGCTATGAGAGGTTACATAGTAACATGTCATTTTATATACTCACCAATAAGATAAATGAAAGTAATCAAATAAATTAATTGAGTGTGTCGTATTAATCTTCCGACCGACAAGGAGGATAACCAACCTCTCAACCTATAAATAGGATTATGTTAAACATCAGATTTCAATCATGGTGCTGTTGGGGACCTTATAAACTCTAACTTCTCAATGATTGTGCATAGAATTGGGACGTACACTCAGGCCCATAAGTATAATAAGACATATTCGTAATAAAACATAACTGGTCGTTGCATGATTTATGAAATATTTTTGCACTAAGTTCTTGTTATTTAAAATGTTTTAATTATATATTAACAATACGACTATAAAATGTTAAATATGTTTTGAGACTGAGGCTGTATTGATACAGCCTTGGTTTGAATGATTTTGAAGGCTAGCATACTACAATAAATATACTGTAATTTTTCAAGTTAAATTAGTTGTGTTATTTAATTTTGTAATCTTTCAAATAGAAATGTTGTTAAAAAAATAATCCACAAATTTATGTCATTAAGAAAGAAGAATATTTCAGCAGTCTAAATAACGGTCATGTGAAGGTTGTTGCAGTCTCAATTGAATATGAAACAAAGAAGTTTTGATATCTTGAAACTTTGAGTTTTACAAAGTAGAAGAGAGAGAAGAAAGATGCTTTAAGAGTTTAAAAGGTTTGAATGGTTTGAATTTCAGGAGGGGTTGAATTCGCATTTTAGAGGTTTTATTTGACTTTTTAATCCAAATGTTTGCTCCAAAACCGAATTGAATTGACTTCCTTGTTTTTTTTTTTATTATTCAAACACGTAATTCAAATGGCACCAAGAATGATGTAGCATGTGTTTGGCAAGAGGATGTTTCGACTTTCACCATTCCTAGCCCATGAAGAATAAGGAATTGACATGTGCTGCGAAGATGGCTCGTGACTTTAGGAGTAACTTTTACACATCTTTTGTTGAGCCGTACAAAGATAGTCCTTATGTCTTTAAACTTCATGAGGAAGTGATCAAAACTACCTTGTCATTGCTTATTAATGGAAGGAGTTTGTGAAGTACGAACTTAGTCCGACAAATTAAGCAATTCCACAAAATATTAAGGATAAAAGCAAGCAAAATAAGTATGCTTAACATGAAGCTCGACAGTAATGTAGGAAGAAAAGAGATGGAATGGGGTGCATTAACTTTGTTTATTCATTTAGTATACAATTAGCATTTTTAATCATTTTTAATTGACTTCACCTTTTAATGCTGGTGAAACTATATATGGAAATGGAACCTCCTCCTCGTCAAGTTTCATAGAAGTTCATTCAACATGAAAGGATAAAATGTTTAAAAGATTCGACAAGAAAAGGGTGACTAAAGAGATTGGCAATCAAATTGCGAGTCATTTGACATTTTTATACTTATGGGTAGAATTTGTTATGTCCATTTGTAATTGAGAATTTGATTTACTTTTTTTATAGGACCGATATGTCAAGCAAGAATTACGAGACATGTTCCAATCTGAGGGGAAAATAGATATCTTGATCGATGCATTGGAGAACCTGTACCATCTTTAACGGTTCTGTGGTCAATCCCAATCTGCCATGTTCTCATATTACTTTCATTCTACTGGTAGGTCAAGCTTTAATGAAGAATTTATTCGATTGAATAAAGAAATGGAAATGACAGATGTTAAGTTTTTATAACTTGAAGAATTGATGAAAAAACAAGGGCAAAGAAATAACACCACACCCCAAGGATAGGAATATGCTAATTTGACAGTGAAACATCGTACTAGTGTGGAGGCAAGTTGTACAATTCATACAACGCCAACACCACTGGTAGAGCTGCCCTCATCAAGTCTTGATGATAGTATCAATTGCCTTCTTCTAACTTTGTCGTTGGTCAATACCACTCAATTTTAGTTGTTACGATAGTGAGGGCATGGATCTCCTCCATAGTATTCCATTTGGGGAAGATAATGTGAGTGTTACACCTAATATGTTTTTGTCACGTCCCGGAGTACGGGAGGTGACGTGGCGGTTTATTTGAATTAATTAAATAAGAATTTAGTTAAAAACATGAGTTTAGGGGCTAAATTAAATATAAAAGGTGGAAAATCTAGAACCTTTTTAAACAAGCATTTTTGATAATTTAAACAAATATGTTTATTAAACAAGTAATAAGAAACAACAATTAAATAGGGTGAACGAGGATGGATCCCACGGACACACATCTTGTGCACACGCATAGTACTGACAATATTCCATTACATACACAGTCTAAATAAGGGAAAATAAATATGTTACATGCCTTTGTTTAATAACTTAAACAGTCTATGGATTCTCCTATAGCTCCTGAATTCTATCCGTTGAGTCCTCTCTGAACCTAAGAGGAAATCCACCTAGAGGGGGAAGTTTGAAAACAAGTAAAATGTGAGCGAAAGGCTCAGTAGGATTATATTTTTAAGAAATCATTTAATTTAAAAGAAATATCATTACTCAAGAGATTATTTAAGAGGAGACTTCAATAAATAAATTTAATTAAAACCGTTCTTACCTAAAACAGTTTATTTGGTCGACCAGAAACATCATTATTTCCTTTTTCTAGGCAAACCATACGAATATCACCACCGTGGTGGCCCAGTTGGGTTTCGGGACCAGCCCCCAAGGTCGATCGCTACACGACCCGATCTCTAATATGGTATCATGCCCTTATATCCATTTCTAACATTATTCAAATCCATTTACCAGATGTTTTCATTACCATTTATTATGAAGTTCATTATAAAGTTCATCTCAGATCACGGTTTATAAAAAAAAAACATAACCAATAAATTTCATTTTTAATCAACCGTTGAAAACATTTTTATGGAAACCCTTTTCATGGCCAAATCATTTAAAATTTATTCTACCAAAGAAGGGGGTAAAAATCCTACCTCGATACTCGTGTCATGCACCACACTGTAATCTCGGTCCACTATACGTTAGCTCCGCGAAACCACGAACGATCCTAAATACAAACTAGGTCGATTAATATCTAGTTTAAGACAACCTACATTACTAAACCATTTCATGATGTCCTAGTGTGTCATTTGTATCTTTAAAATCATTTTATAAAGTTAGGATTTCAATCAGAGTTCAAAACAGTGAAAACGGATGAAAGTCACAAAACTTGACCCAATTCGGTCGACCTACCGGTCCCCTGGTTCGGCTTGCCGAACTGCACAGTTTGGCCTGCCGGAGGACCATGCCCGGTCGGCCGAACATTCCCAGGTTTGGCCTACCGAACTGATGAATCCGGCCTACCGATCCCTTGAATTCGGCCTGCCGAATTGGAAAATTTTTAGAAATCTCAAGCACGGGTTTTGGGTCTCCCAAAACTCAAATCTTCGTTTTAACCTGTTTTTCTCAAATCCCTGGCGTAGAAAACAATCATAGATGATAGAAAAACATATTAGAACACTTTTGAACTTATTTAAACAAGATTTAAACACAAAATCCAAAAAATCCGAAAATAAAAGGAATGAGAAAAAAAATGAAAAATTTTGAATCGAATCCGTTTTTCTTCAAACAAGACTTAGATTCTAGTTGTTCTAAGTTCCTTTAACTCAAATAAAGGGTTTTCTAAACTCAAACAAACTTAGATTTCAAAAATGTATGAAAAATTGAAAGTTTGAAAAAAATTTAGAAATTTCAAAACCAACCTCAAATCCAAGCTTCAATTCATGTTTTTGATTGTTCAATCGAGCTCCCGAGCTTCCAATCCACCAAAACCTAAAGCTTGAGCTTGGTTTGATTCAAAATTTTGAGGAAAATGAGAGAGGAAGAGAGAGAGCGAGAGAGAGAGAGAGACTCATGGGGAGAGAGAGAAAGGAGAGAGAGAGAGAGTGAACCAAAGAGAGAGAGAGAGGAGAGAGAATAAATAGAGCAAAATAATGGACGGTTTTTACTGTGTGAAAACTATGTGCCGCCCACGGTTTTGTAAAACGGAATATATTTGACGTTTTATAAATTTTTGTATCCCAAAAGTTCAGAATAACATTTAAAATAATTAAAAACAGCTAGAAGTCATTAAGATAACCAAAACAACTTTAAACCCAAAATTTTATTAAATGATCAAATTAGGTTTTAAATATTCATTATGGCACACTAATCCATCATTTTACATTATAACAGCATTCAATTAATTCTGGGGCGTTACTGTAACGTCCCGAAATTTATTTAATATTAATGTAATGTAAATGATGAATTAGTGTGTCATAATTAAAGTTTTAACCTTAATTAGATTATTTGGTTGGATTTTTAGTTTTTAGTTGTTTTGTTAAATTGATGTGTTCAAAAGATTCCTTGTTGATTTAAAATGATGTTTTGAGTTTTAAAACACAACAATTTGTAAAATGTTAAAAAACCTCCGTTTTGCAAAACCGTGGGCGGCACATGGTTTTCGCACAGTAAAACCGCCCACCGATTTTCTCTATTTATTTCTCTCTTCTCTCTCTCTCTCTTCACTCTCATGAGCTCTCTCTCTCTCTTTCCTCTCTCTCTCGGCAGCCCCTTCCTCTCTCTCAATTTCTTTCAAAATTTTTGATTTCCATTCGAATCCAAGCTTCGAAACAGCAAGGAGGAAGCTCGGGGACGTGATTCGGCGACTGAGAACGCCGATTGAAGCTTCGATTCGAGGTTAGATTCGAAATTTCTAAACTTTTTACAAAATTTCCAATTTTGTGTGTTTTTGAAATCTAAGTTTGTTTTAGCTTAGAAAACCGTGGATTTGTGTTAAATGAGCTTAGAACAACTAGAATCTAAACCTAGATTGAAGAAAAACGGATTGGATTCAAGATTTTCATTTTTCTCCTCTTTTTCTCATTTTAGGATTTTTGAGGATTTCGAGTTCAAATGTTGTTTAAATGATTCCAAACATGTTTTAGAATGTTTTTCTATCAACTATAGTTGTTTTTCATGCCTGGGATTTGAGAAAAACAGGTTAGAAACAAGATTTGGATTTTGGGGATCGAGAAACCCGTGGCTGGGATTTCTGGATCTTCCCAGTTCGGCAGGCCGAAGTTCATGTTCGGCAGGCCGGAGTGATGATCGACAGGCCGGTGTTCTTCTGATCGGCAGGCCGAATCTGGGGAAATGTTCGGCAGGCCGAACCTTGTTTCCGGCAGGCCGAACTGTGCAGTTCGGCAGGCCGAAGCAGGGCGTCCGGCAGGCCGACCGAGGCATGGAAAATTTTGTGATTTTTACCCGTTTTCACTGTTTTGAACCCTGATTTAAATCCCAACCTTATAGGATGATTTTAATGATACAAATGGCACACTAGGACATCATGAAATGATTTAGTATCATAGAATGTCTCGAACTAGATATTGATTGACTTAGTTTGTATCTAGGATTGTTCGTGGTTCCGTGGAGCTAACGTATAGCGGATCGGGATTACGGTGTGGGGTACCGGCACGAGTACTGAGGTAGGACTTCTATCCTATTTCTTTGGTAGCCTGGTTTTGAAATGATTTGGCTTTGAAAAGGATTTCTATCAAAATGTTTTCAACGGTTGTTTGAAAATGGTTTTATCGGTTATATTTTTATATACCGTGACATGAAATGAATTTCATAATGAATGTAATTGACAACACTCGGTAATTGGGTTTGAATGATAATGATAATAAACACATGGGCATGATGCCATATCAGAGATCGGGTCGTGATCGACCTTGGGGGCAGGTCCCGAAACCCAGCTGGGCCACTACGGTGGTGATTCCATGGTTTGCCTAGGTAAAAGTAAACTGGTGTTTTGATTTGACGAGTAGACTGTTCTGTGTCAGAACGGTTCTACTCAATTTATTTATTTATTTATTTCAAGTTCCCTTTTTGTATAACTCCTGATAATGTTATGTTTCTTTGTATAAGACTATTTTATAAAACATAGTCCTACTGAGCCTTTCGCTCACGTTTTATTGTTTTAAATTTCCCCCCCCTCTAGGTGGTTTCCCATTTAGGTTTGGAGAAGATTCTTCGGACCGAACTCAGGAGCAATAGGAGAATTTATTTACATTATGTATTTATTAATCAAGGCAAGTAAGACTTTAACTTCAATTATACTTGGACTGTAATTGTACTTGTGATATTGTCAGATCCATGTGTGTGCACAAGTTGTGGGTTGTGGAACCCATATTCGCGGTTTTTATTCAATTATTGTTATTTGTCTAATGATTTTAAATTCGTTTATCAAATGTGGTGGAAAATCTTCTTAATTTCTTGCTTAATTGGATTTTTAAACCCTTAATTTCAATTAAATTCTCCTTTAATTAATCTAAGTATTCCGCCACGTCACCTCCCGTACTCCGGGGCGTGACAGAATGGTATCAGAGCTCAAGGTTATGAACCTTGGGAATTGTGCACACATAGGTTTGACAATGAAATACCTCTGACAGTCCAAATTTTGTTTTCAGAAGTGAGAGAATGGCACCTAGACGTCGTTCGACAGCTGACGCCGAGTTCGGAAATGATGAGGGCCTGATGAGGTCTATGATTGCGGCTTTCCGACAGATGGCAGCCAGGACTAGACCGGAAGACTCCAGTGTTGGTAGTCGGCATGCTTTCTTTAAGGAATTTCGGCGGGCGTCTATTCCGACTTTTGATGGCAATGGGGATCCGCAGTTAGCAGAGTATTGGTTGGATTCGATCTTGAAGCATCTTGATACTCTTGGTGTGCCTGAGGAGTATCGTGTGGAGTTTGCGGCATATAAGCTCGAGGGTGGCGCTAACACCTGGTGGAAACAAACTAAGCGTCTGGAGCGTGGTGGCGATATCGGTTGGGACAAGTTCGAGGATCTGTTCTATGATCGGTATTTTCCGCAGGGATATCGAGATCAGAAGGCAGCTGAGTTTTATAGATTGCAGCAGGGTGATATGTCAGTTCGGGAGTATGAGGCAAAGTTTAGCGAGTTGGCTAGGTTTGCTCCATCAGCTGTGGCATCGGAGCGTGAGAAATGCATCAAGTTTCAGGAAGGACTCAAGGCTCCTATTCGACGGCAGTTGGTTGCTCTACGGCTTAGGAGTTTCGGAGAGCTTGTGTCGTCGGCGATCTCCGTGGAGAATGATTACGTGCAGTATTGTGAGGACCGAGCCAAGGCTTCAGGAGGACCGCAGAGGAGTGGCAGGAAGAGCATTAGTAGTCGTCCAGCTCCGGGGAAAGGCAAGCAAGGCGGTGCGACCAGTGGCAGTAGCAGTTCGTCTGGCAGCTGGCGCAGCAACCCCTACAGCTTTCATTGTCATTTCTGTCAGCAGCCCGGACACATCAAGAGGAATTGCCCGATCAGGAGTGCTCGTCTTGGATCGCAGACCGGGGAGGATGCCAGTCGTTCGTCTCAGCCTCAGCCTCAGACCCTACCTCCGCCTCCGCAGTACCCGCAGTTGCAGTATCCGCAGTTTTCTCCTCAGCAATTCTCATATCCGGCACGGGGACAGCAGCCGCAGTATTTTCAGCGCAGTGTTCCTCAGTATAGAGCTCCGAGTACAGGTAGTGTGCAGTCATCTCCATCTCAGCAGTATCGGCCGAGTAATGCAGGACCCAGCAATGTCGGTAGAGGAAAAGGGAAGGCGCCAGTGCAGGTTCATGCAATGGCATCTAGAGGGTCAGATTCTCAGATTGGTAACGCGGTTGTCGATGGTATGGTTTTGGTTTCTAGATCTCTAGCTCGTGTTTTATTTGATACCGGTGCCTCTCATTCTCTCATTTCGAGTTCTTTTGTACATGCCTTGGGATTAGAAGTAGAAGAGTTTAAGGAACCCCTAGTTATAACTTCTCCTTTGGGGCGGGTGTGTGTGAATTGTATGTGTAAATCATGTAAAATAAAGATTGGGAATGAGATTTTGAAAAGTGATTTGATTATACTCCCCATGAGTTCCTATGATGTGATTTTAGGGATGGACTGGTTGTCCAGGTATAGTGCAGTTGTGGACTGCCAACTTAGAAAAGTAACCCTAGTGTCTGATAGGGGGACGGTAATCACTTACCAGGGTGGTGGTGATTGGCTAATGAGTGAGCGTCTCATGAAGTCGTGTTTAGGAGGGCGAAGGAATCTAGATTGTTTTGCTTTTCTTGCCAATCTAGATTGCGAGCCCTATGTTTCGAGTAGTAGTGTAGCGATTCCGGTGGTTGGTGAGTTCGAGGATGTCTTCCCCGATGAGTTATCAGGGTTACCACCGCATCGGGAGATTGAGTTTGGTATCGAGTTGTTTCCAGGGACATCACCGATTTCTATGGCACCTTATCGGATGGCGCCGGCAGAAATGAAGGAATTGAGGAAGCAACTTCAGGAGCTTGCTGACAAAGGATATATTCGGAATAGCACATCTCCAGTGGGGAGCACCAGTTTTGTTCGCTAAGAAGCACGATGGGACTCTCAGGTTATGTGTGGATTATCGGCAGTTGAATCGTGTTACGGTGAAGAACAAGTATCCTTTGCCTAGGATTGATGAGCTATTTGATCAGTTGGGAGGTTCACGATACTTCTCGAAGATTGATTTGCGGTCAGGTTATCATCAGCTCAGAATCAAGGAAGAGGATATCCCCAAGACAGCTTTTAGGACTCGGTATGGGCACTTTGAGTTTCTGGTTATGTCTTTCGGGTTGACGAATGCTCCAGCAGCTTTTATGGATCTGATGAACAGGATATTTAGGCCGTATCTGGATCAGTTTGTGATAGTGTTCATCGATGATATTCTTGTGTATTCTAAGACATGGGAGGAGCATGAGCAGCATCTTCAGATCGTGCTTCAGACTCTGCGGGAGCACCAGTTGTATGCTAAGAGGGAAAAGTGTGAGTTCTGGTTGACTGAGGTCAAATTTCTGGGTCATGTCATTTCAGAACATGGTATTTCAGTGGATCCGTCCAAGATTGAAGCTATATTGGAGTGGGAACGACCAAGGAATGTAGCGGAGATTCGCAGCTTCTTAGGTCTTGCTGGATATTACAGGAAATTTGTAAAGGACTTTTCGAAGATTGCAGCTCCGTTGACGAGGTTGATCAGGAAAAACGTCAGGTTTGAGTGGGATGAAGACTGTGAGTCTGCTTTTCAGGAATTGAAGAACCGGTTGACTTCAGCTCCAGTGTTGATTATTCCTAGCAGTGATGAGCCGTATGAGGTTTATGCTGATGCTTCAGGGCGCGGACTTGGATGCGTGTTGATGCAGCATGGTCGTGTAGTTACGTACGGATCGAGACAGCTACGACCTCATGAGTGGAATTATCCTACTCACGATTTAGAGCTGGCAGCGGTGGTTTACGCGCTGAAGATTTGGAGGTGTTACTTGTATGGAGCATCGTTTCAGGTCTTCTCCGATCACAAGAGTTTGAGGCATTTGTTCACTCAGAGGGATCTCAACTTGAGGCAGCGCAGATGGGTGGAGTACATGGAGGATTATGATTTCGCGTTGCAGTATCATCCCGAAAAAGCTAATGTGGTAGCGGACGCGCTTAGCAGGAAGTCTTCAGGGATTCTCGCTTGTTTGATTTTTGAGGACTGGAGCAGGGATGCGACAGTGAGTGAGTATCGGCTACAGTATCATAAAGATGGTGATCGAGTTTTGTTGTATCATGTGGAAGCGACTCCAGCTCTTGTTCGGATGGTGAAGCAAGGTCAGTGGCAGGATCGACATTTGCAGGGATTTGGTCGCGGATTCAGAACGGGGAGTAGTTCGAGGAATGGAGCGTGCATGCAGATGGGTCGTTGTACTTTCGGGACCGTCTTGCAGTTCCAGTTATTGCCGAGGTGACGAAAGCCGTTCTAGATGAAGCTCATAGGTCTCAGTTTGCTATTCATCCGGGGAGCACCAAGATGTATCGTGATTTGAAGAGGCACTATTGGTGGAGAGGCATAAAAAAGATGTTCGCGAGTACGTGGCCAAGTGTTCGACGTGTCTCCAGGTGAAAGCTGAGCATCAGAAGCCTGCAGGTCAGCTTCAGCCGCTTCCTATTCCAGGGTGGAAATGGGAGCATGTGACGATGGATTTCCTCACAGGTTTGCCGAGGACGGAGCAGCGGCATGATGCAGTTTGGGTTGTAGTCGACAGGTTGACGAAATCGGCGCATTTCATTCCGTTTAGGTCGACGTGTTCTAGGAAGATTCTCGGGGAGCTGTATATGCAGAACATTGTGAGGTTGCATGGAGTTCCTTTGTCCATCACCTCTGATCGAGACTCCAGGTTTAATGCTAAGTACTGGAGGAGTTTTCAGGAGGCTTTGGGTACGGATTTGAACTTCAGTACGGCATTTCATCCTCAGACTGATGGGCAGTCTGAGCGGGTTATTCAGGTTCTCGAGGATATGTTGCGTGCTTGTGCGTTGGACTTCGGCGGGAATTGGGAGCAATATTTACATTTGGCGGAGTTCGTGTACAACAACAGTTATAAGGCGAGTATCGGTATGGCACCATTTGAGGCGTTGTATGGGCGACCGTGTCGGTCACCTGTGTGTTGGTCCGAGCCGAAAGATAGAGTTATTCTTGGGCCGGATGAGATTCGTGACAGCAACGAGAAAGTCACGGTGATTCGGGATCGGTTGAGAGCAGCTCAGAGTCGGCAGAAGAGCTACGCAGATAGGAGGCGTAGACCCTTAGAGTTCGCGGTTGGAGATTTTGTTCTCTTGAGGGTGTAGCCTCGTAAGGGAACTATGCGGTTCGGAGTGAGTGGGAAACTCGCGCCGAGGTATATTGGGCCGTTCGAGATCACTCAGCGTGTTGGTGTGGTCGCTTATCGGCTTGATCTTCCGCCCGAACTTTCTCATGTGCACGATGTGTTTCATGTGTCTATGCTTAGGAAGTGTCCACCTGAGCAGGGTAAGATAGTATCGTTTCGCGATGTGCAGGTTCAGGAGGATACGACGTACGAAGAAGTGCCGATTCAGATTATCGACCGGAAAGTGATTAGCTTGCGTCGTCGTGAGATACCGTTGGTAAAGGTCGTGTGACAGCATCACGGGGTTGATGAAGCCACTTGGGAACAAGAGTCGGATATGCGGGAGTTGTATCCGCATTTGTTTTGCTTTTGAGATGAGTTGTAAATTTCGAGGACGAAATTTCTTTAAGGGGTGGAGAGCTGTAACGTCCCGAAATTTATTTAATATTAATGTAATGTAAATGATGAATTAGTGTGCCATAATTAAAGTTTTAACTTTAATTAGATTATTTGGTTGGGTTTTTAGTTTTTGGTTGTTTTGTTAAATTGATGTGTTCAAAAGATTCCTTGTTGATTTAAAATGATGTTTTGAGTTTTAAAACACAACAATTTGTAAAATGTTAAAAATACTCCGTTTTGCAAAACCGTGGGCGGCACATGGTTTTCGCACAGTAAAACCGCCCACCGATTTTCTCTATTTATTTCTCTCTTCTCTCTCTCTCTCTTCACTCTCACGGGCTCTCTTTCTCTTTCCTCTCTCTCTCGGCAGCCCCTTTCTCTCTCTCAATTTCTTTCAAAATTTTTGATTTCCATTCGAATCCAAGCTTCGGAACAGCAAGGAGGAAGCTCGGGGACGTGATTCGGCGACCGAGAACGCGGATTGAAGCTTCGATTCGAGGTTAGATTCGAAATTTCTAAACTTTTTACAAAATTTCCAATTTTGTGTGTTTTTGAAATCTAAGTTTGTTTTAGCTTAGAAAACCGTGGATTTGTGTTAAATGAGCTTAGAACAACTAGAATCTAAACCTAGATTGAAGAAAAACGGATTGGATTCAAGATTTTCATTTTTCTCCTCTTTTTCTCATTTTTGGATTTTTGAGGATTTCGAGTTCAAATGTTGTTTAAATGATTCCAAACATGTTTTAGAATGTTTTTCTATCAACTATAGTTGTTTTTTATGCCTGGGATTTGAGAAAAACAGGTTAGAAACAAGATTTGGATTTTGGGGATCGAGAAACCCGTGGCTGGGATTTCTGGATCTTCCCAGTTCGGCAGGCCGAAGTTCATGTTCGGCAGGCCGGAGTGATGATCGGCAGGCCGGTGTTCTTCCGATCGGCAGGCCGAATCTGGGGAAATGTTCGGCAGGCCGAACCTTGTTTCCGGCAGGCCGAACTGTGCAGTTCGGCAGGCCGAAGCAGGGCGTCCGGCAGGCCGACCGAGGCATGGAAAATTTTGTGATTTTTACCCGTTTTCACTGTTTTGAACCCTGATTTAAATCCCAACCTTATAGGATGATTTTAATGATACAAATGGCACACTAGGACATCATGAAATGATTTAGTATCATAGAATGTCTCGAACTAGATATTGATTGACTTAGTTTGTATCTAGGATTGTTCGTGGTTCCGTGGAGCTAACGTATAGCGGATCGGGATT